>WOXC01005427.1:0-499369 GCA_011680675.1 Gymnobelideus leadbeateri
AGACTGCAGGCAATGGGCTACAGGGATTAACCTCAACCTATTGGAAAAAGTCAAAAAGAGTATGGGTGAAGAGATGGGAGAGAGCAGATTGGATGAGGGGATATGCTGTATGACTGTTATTTTAGGGTTATGGATAGGGGAAAATTGTAACTCAAACTCTGACGGAAATGAATGATGTAAACCAGAAGTTAATAAAGCATTTAAAAAAAAAAGAAAGAAAGACTGGGGGAAGAGTCAAATATAAAAAGATGAAATTTAACAAGGATCAATGTAAAGTCTTATACTTAGGTCAAACAATGAATTGCACAAGTAAAAAACTTTACCAGAAAATTTTGCTAAAGAAAAAAAAAATGATGAGAGGATTTGAGTGAATGGTAAGCCCTGACATGGTACCATGGCAACTAATAATAATCTCATAATCATAATATGACCTTAGGCTGCATTAATAAAAGCACAATAGGGGGGTGGAGCCAAGATGGCGGAGTAGAAACAGCTCATCCAAGCCACTCTGCCCCCAGATTCCGCCCAAACTATGTAAAAGGGGACTCTGAACAACTTCTGGAGCCTCAGCACCCACAGCATGACACAGAGAAGCTAACCTCCTGCTGAGGACAGCCAAGCAGCCCTGCAGGAAGGACCACCGCAGCTCTCTGGGAGCCAGCAGCACACAGCGCGCAGAGCGCCAGAGCCGAGCCGAGCCCAGGTCCGCGTGAGCTGAGGTTTTAGCCCCAGGGCGGCAGGGCCAGCAGCCAGCTGGAGGAACCCCAGAACACCAGCAGCTGTGGCGACTCCAGAATTATCAACATAGACATGCCTAGGACAAAGTAAGAGGTTAGTGTCCTATGGATTTTGGGACCTGTATTTGGGGAATGTGTCAGCTTCCTCCCCTGGGGGCTAGAAGCCGATGAGGACAAACGCCATTTTGTAGTTTTCAGGGGCAGCTCCAGCTCTTGGCCTGCAATTAAGTGTAGGGAGATCCAGCAATCAGTCTTGGGGGGTAATCGCTCTTGCTTTAACCTCCCTGGATCTGGATTGTGATCTAGGGTGGAAGTCGTGGGTGGGTTTACAGCTTGCCAGAAATGGAAGTTGCCCCCACACGATCGGGACGAAAATTCCTCTATCTGGCCTTAAAGCCATAGTGTGGCAACAAGCCCAAAAGTCAAGTAATTAAGTGGCAACATGCCAAGGCAAAGGAAACAGAAAAATGCAACCCTAGACTCCTATTTTGGGGGCATCGAGCGGGAAAAGGACTGTGAGGTCAGAAGTCCTGCTCCAAAAGCCCCAGGGCAAAACATGAGCGGGTTGCAGGCCATAGAGGACCTTAAGAAGGACATTAAAAATCAAATAAGAGAAGTGGAGGAAAAATTGGAAAGAGAAATGAGAAGGATGCAAGAAAAGTATGAAATGAGGATCAACAGCCTGACTGAGGAAAACAATACCTTAAAAAATAGACTAACTCAAATGGCAAAGGAGGCCCAAAAGGGCAAGGAGGAGAAGAATGCCTTAAAAAGTCGAATTTGCCAGATGGAAAAAGAATCTCAAAAGTTCACTGAGGAGATTCATTCTTCCAGAGTTAGACTGGAGCAAATGGAAGCTAATGACTTTATGAGAAACCAAGATGCTGTTAAGCAGATCCAAACAAATGAAATATTAGAAGGCAATGTGAAATATCTCATGGGAAAAACCACTGACCTGGAAAATAGATCCAGGAGAGACAATTTGAAAATTATTGGACTACCTGAAAGCCATGATCAAAGAAAGAACCTAGAAATCACCCTTCAAGAAATTCTCAAGGAAAATTGCCCCGATGTTTTAGATCCAGAGGGCAAAATAGAGGTTGAAAGAATCCACCAATCACCTCCTGAAAAAGATCCCAAAAAGAAAACTCCCAGGAATATTATAGCCAGTTCCAGAATCCCCAGATCAAGGAGAAAATACTACAAGCAGCCAGGAAGAAACAATTTCAATATTGTGGAAACACAATCAGAATAGCCCAGGACCTGGCAGCTTCCACACTGAGGGATCTAAGGGCATGGAGTATGATATTCCAGAGGGCAAAGGAACTGGGAATGAACCCAAGGGTCACCTACCCAGCAAAACTGAGTATTTTGTTTCAGGGGAAAATATGGTCATTCAGTGGAATAGAGGACTTTCAAGCATTCTTGAGGAAAAAACCAGAATTGAATAGAAAATTTGACACCCAGACACAAGAAGGAAGAGATGCCTGAGAAGATAATCAGGGAAAGGAAATCAAAAGGAACCTATCAAAGTTGAACTATTTACATTCCTAAATGGAAAAGCAATAACTGTGACTGATGATATCTTTCTCACTATGAAAATAATGGAAGAAGGGTGTGTGGTCATGTGAATACATATGTGAATGTGTGTGTATATGGTTACAGTTATATAAGGAGAGAGCACATGGGTTGAATTTGTTGGGAAGGGAGAATACTCAAGGGATGAAATTATGAGGTGAGAGAGGAAAGTGGCAGGAGGAGATGGGGAGAGACAGGGTGGGGTAAACTATCTCATGTGGAAGAAGCAAGGGGAAGTGGTTGCAAGGGAGGGAGAGAATAGGAAGTCTAAAAAGCGAAAACCACATTCACATTGAGTTTGGTTGGGGGAGAGAATGACATACATACTAAATGGGATATCTCAACCTGCAGCAGGATAGGGGGAAGGGGGATGAGAGGAGGGATGATGGATGGGAGGGCATCCTTGGGGCGAGAGGAGGTTGGAAGTACCCACTATAGAAGAGGGACAGGATCATGTAGGGAATGGACCAGGTGGGGGGTGGGATGAGTGGGAAGGAATTATAAGCTGCCTTGTACAATATATCTACTATTATAATGTTTTGCATAGCTAGACATGTACAACATATACTGAATTACTTATCTCCCAAGAGGGAATGGGTGACAAGTGAGGAAGGAAATGGATCTGAAATTCGAGGTTGTAACATTAAATGTTTCAAATATATATAAATACTATTATTAATACTCTTTTGCTTGTAATAGGGAGATAAGATGTGCAGGCATTGGGACACAAAGATTCATCTTCCTCCATTGGAAAAGTCGAAGGGGGTATGGGAGAAGGTATGGGAGAGAGCAGATTGGAGGAAGCGATATCTTGTGAGACTGCTGTTCTGGGAGGGTGGGTAGGGGAGTAACAGGGGAAAATGATTGTAACTCAAAATCTGGCAGAAAGGAATGATGTAAAACAGAAGTTAATAAAGCATTTGTTTAAAAATTATTTAATTAATTAATTAATTAATAAAAGCACAATATTTGGAATGAAAGACTTGATCATCAGATGATGTGCTCTGCCCTACTTACATCTGGCATATGGTATTTGGGTCAAGGTACTATGGTTTAGGAAAGGCACCAAAAGACAGAGGTAATTCCAGGAAAGGAAATATGGTGAGAGGACTGGCCATACAAAGATCAGTTGAAGGAATTGACAACATCTGGCCTATAGAGGAAAAGGATGAACTGGCTTTGAAGAGCTGTCATGTGGCAGGAGGAGATAATATTTGTCCTCAGAGGGTAGATTTAGAAACAATGAGATGAAGAGTTCTCTTCAATTCAAAGAAATACTCCCAATTAGAATCATCTGAAAAGAAAGAGTGATGTGTGAGAAATAATGAACACCTTATTACTGGAAGTCTTCAAGCAATTACTAGATAACCAATTGCCTTTTGTGTTCTAAACGTTGCATGTTTCTAAGACTCTAGGATTTCTGCAGTGTTATTTTCTAAGAATTGAATGTGTGTCCTTTCAAAATAAGCAAGAGACCTGAGGAAGTGCAGTCTAGTGGAAAGCCCAGTGGTCTGGGAGGCAGGAGAGTTAAGACTCTCAGCTTAGCTCTGTCATCAGCTCATGACCTGAAGTTGTATGCCACAATTCACCTGGGCATTTGTTTCATCCCAGGTAAAACTGTGGGGTGGGGGTGTTAGACTACATGATATCTAAGGTCCATGACACCACAAACCTTTTCTCATCATTAGGGCTGTTCCTTTCAATATTTCCTATCATGGAAAATAACTATGTTTGAGATCCATTTTAGTAAATTCCAAGAACATCTCCTAAAGCCAAGAACTCATTCTAGTGGACTTTGGAATAAAACTTGGGAAGAAACCAAGTCAGTTTGAGAATCAGAAGGCAGAAATAAAGTTCTCAAATTTTGTGCTGAATTTCCCTATTTTAAAAGTTTAGGAGCACAGATTCACTTTAGACATTATATACTCCCACCATCTCATTGTACAGAGGAAGAAACTGAAGCTAATGTAATGGGAATATAAAAAAAAGCCAGGATTTGAGTGAAAGTCTCAAGCTCCACATTCAGCATTCCTTTTTTAATAAAGATAGAGCCTTTCTCGAATTTAACCCAGTCAACAATTCCCTATGTATAGAAAGGTTTTCATGAGGTCTTTCTTGTCACAGATGTTGTCTGAGTGAGTTACCACAAGCTCAAGGAGCTTGGCAGTTCTTTCTTTGCCCTTTTGCCCTCTAATCAAATGCCTGAATTGGCACTTACTGTTATGTATTAGCAGGTGTCTCTGCAAAGAGAAGGGGGTCCGGAACAAAGCTTTGCATTCCTCACACTGGAAGGGCCTCTCCTCAGAGTGGGTCTGCAGATGAAAGAGTGTGTCAGGTGGGAGGACCAGGAATATCAATTAGTCATTTCAGAAATGGGTTGCTTGGGTTTTGTAGTAGAAGATGGAAGGGAGGGAATGTTGTGAAGGTCATAGCAGTTGCAATGTCTCTATAGTGATAATAGTTGGTCATTCCCAGGACATGAAATGTTTAGCAGTCCTTCTGGAAGGGGATAAGACAAAACTTATCAGAAAAGCTGTTATAAACATGTCATATCCCAACTTTCAGCCTTAAAAGTAGGCTATCCCCCCATACTTTGAATGCAGTCCCTGTTCACCTCTACCTCCTGACATCCTGAACTTCCTTCAAGACTCAGTTGGAGTGCCTTCCCTTATATGAGACCATTTCTGCTATCTACCTTCCCCTCCCTCTCCATTGTTAATACACTCCTTTCCAGCAATCATCTTGCAGGTACATAGCATATATTTTGTATTTATTTATTCATTTGATTAGAATGTAAGTTCTATGTGCATCAATTTTTTTAAAGTTTGAAATCTGCTCACATGTGTTTATTCACACTAATGAAACTTGTGAAAAGTTATGATTTTGTTTTAAACTAGTGATACAAAAACAAGAGTAATTGCTTGGAAAGTAAACCACTTTATTATTGAAAATTTTAAACATTATTGGTATAATTAAAGAATTATCTCATCTTGAAATATAGTCAGATAAAAATTACACCTATATAACTTTTCCATTATCTTGATGTATCTGTTTAAAAAGTAAGCAGAGCCAATCAAGTAAACTGTTTGGGGCAAGAAAAAGAGATCAGTTTCATAATTTAGAGCTCATCAATCAAGCATGGATTTTTCCATTGTACTCTATGCTAAGTGCTGGGGATACAGAGGGGAAAAATGGTGACTTTCCTCAAAAAGGTTACAATCTACTGAGGATGCTGGAGGTGGGACGTAATAATGTACATTTAAATAATATACAAGGTAGCTACAAGTTAATATTAGAGTGAGGGGACCTGGAAATATCCCCATTAATGCAGAGGCATGGAGAATACAGTGCAGTAGGAAGGGGCCAGTTGGGATGTTTTAAATAAGTTTCCTGAAAACAGGAAATTTATATCTGATCCTAGAAATAATGAGTGAGTGGATTTTAATGAGTGACAAGAAAACCATTTGGGTTAATACTGATTCTTGCCACGTAATATGAAAATTCTAGGTTTCTTTGCCCTTTGAAAGTTCTACATAGAAAGGTATTTCATTTCTGTGGTGCCATTGTAAAGGAAAGAGCTATTCCTTTGACGTAGAGACTTCAGCAAAGTGGGGAAAGCTCAGTTTTTTAAGTAGCATGAAAGGAACTGGCTCATATTTTAATTGTAAAGTCTTCCTAATCTGATAAATGGCCAGAATTAAGTGATAAATCCATGGCCAATTGCTTGAGTATTCTCTCTGCAAAGATCACAACCATGTTCTGAAATGGTTGGATCAGTACTATCAACCCAGTAATAGTCACCGTAGAGAAGCCAACAATGGACTGACCAGTCAAATCAATAAACGTTTAAGTACCTACTATGTGCTAGACACTGCACAAAACCAGTACCTGCTCTGCAGGAATTCACAGTGTAACATGGGAGACAGCATGTAAATGACTATGTACAAAGAAGACTGCTACAGGATAAACTGAAGATAATTTCAGGATGAAGGTACAAAGACTAGACACAAAGACACCTTCTCACCTTTGGAAGAACACCCTACAGGACTGAACTGAAATGCATGAGAGCAATAGGAAGAGGTGAGACACTGCTTTAAAGGTGACTACAGCACTGGGCTTTGAGTCAGGAAAATCTGAATTCAAATTCTCCCTGAGACACTTCCTTGCTCTGTGATCCTGGACAAGCCGTTTAACTTCTGTCTACTTCACTTTCCTCATCTCTAAAATGGAAATAATGATAACACCTACCTCACAAGGTTGTTATGAAGATTAATGAGATGAAATGTATTGTGAAAAATTTTAAGAGTTACATGAAAACTACCAATAATTATCATGATTTGCATGCTTCTTTCTATAGGCTGTTGAACCTCTTTTCTAGGAACAGAATTCCAAATGCCTTGTTGATTTTTCCAAATCATATGATCCTTTCCCCACAAGACTTAGCCTATTTCAATTTCTCTAGAAATTACTTCTGAAAGGAGAATACATTACGTGGGTCCATGAAAAAAGTGCTAGCATCCATCCAAAACATCATGCCACCTTCTACAACACTGTTCTTAACCTAGATTCTACCTAATTCCTAACCTTCTAGCACACCCCGAAAAAAGTATTAAGTTTTTTCAGATCCAGAGCTGTAAGAAACTTCAGACATCATCCAGTTCAAAACCTTCATTTTCAAGGAGAGAAAATGACATCACAGAGAAGGTAAGTGACTTATGGCATAGTCAGCCAGTAAATGGAAAAAGTAAAATTCAAACCCAGGTCCCCTGACTTCAAATGCTCTTTCCAGTCCACCACTATGTCTCACTTGCCTAGATTTTGTAGTGACTTATATGTGCACAAGTTGTGCTTTTTTCTTTCCAATAATTTGTAAGCCCCTTGAAGGCAAGGATAATTTTGGTTTTGTCCAGATAATTTTGTTTTTTATCTAAGTATAAATGACACATAATATATCTTTTAAAGGGCTCATTGAAATGCAAATTAAAGGACACCAAAAATCACAAAACACCAAACCCTGAATGCCACTTAACTGTAATGTCTAAACTTGGCTATGAAACGTTTCAGAAAATGCACCTCCTTTAAAGTAGTGGGATACTATGAGTGTCAGACTCAATTGATGTGTTGATGAGTTTGGTGGAAATGCTTTGCTCTCTGTCACTATGTGTCTCCATCTTGCTCGCTTAGTTTTTGTTACAAGGGATGGGGGATGAGAGGACATCTTTAGAAATTAGTTTGATGTCAAAATAAAATCCAAAAAGAAATTTCCAAAAAAGGCAAATAAAGTGCTTGTTCTAGGACTGAATAGGTAAATGACTCCCTTTGCATTTCATGACAAAATCTGAATCCTAATTGGTTACAGCTATAGCCGACAGCAAAACAATCTATTCGAAAACATGAAGTCCTCTTTGTAAGCATTTAGAGAAAGGGTTTCAAACTTGCTTCAGCAGGACTTCTAATGTTATTTCTCTGTGGGAATTGCTGAATTAGTAAATTCCTCTCCACAGTCATCAAATATTAACCTTATGGCAGGAGTAAAACTTTCATCAGGGCCATTTCAAGCTGAGTAGTAAATGTGTCCATCAGTAATACGAGCTTTGCCACATAAGCCTGTATTTTACTGGAAATTCCACTTATTCAGTAGGTCATGTTGGGGACATGAATATCAGTATGAATATTCATGGAAAAATCCAGAAACCAAGAAAATTTAGGGGAAATAACCAATAGGGAAGATTTTTGCTAGGACCATTTTTTTTCTCTAAAAATGTTTGGTTCTCCCCAACCATAAGACAAAATGTCTTAAGTATATGACTCTCCCCTAAGGGCAGGACATAAAATTGAAGTTACATAAAAGTCCTGTCTTGCTTTCAAGGTCAGTGGATTAAAATTTTACTGCCATCTTTAAAATAAGTTCCTTAAAAACAATCTCTTCAGGGGGCGGCTAGGTGGCGCAGTGAATAGAGCACTGGCCCTGGAGTCAGAAGGACCTGAGTTCGGAGCCGGCCTCAGACACTTAATCCACACAAACAAAAACCTAGCCCTGTGACCTTGGGCAAGTTACTTAACCCCAATTGCCCTAAAGGGGCGGCTAGGTGGCGCAATGAGTAAGAGTGCCGGCCTCGGAGTTGGGATGACCAGAGATCAAATCCGGCCTCAGAAAATGAGCACCCACACATAAATAATGACTAGCCCTGTAACCTTGAGCAAGTTACTTAACCCCAATTGCTTTAAAAAAAAAAAAAACAGTCGCTTCTCCAGCAAAGAAAATAGAATCTGGGAACAGAATGGAGAAGTCAGTTTCCCTAGAGAGTAAGTTAACAAACTCCATGACTCTTAGCCCAAAAGGATTGAGTGCCCATGCTCTCAGCAGGGATCAATGGATTCCAGAGAATCCAACAAAAGTGTTTTCCATAGTTCTGCCACCGTTTTTAGTAGGAATATCATGTGGCTGCACTCTGATTGAAATGAGCTGGGAAGGCTAAGTAATATGCTAGGCACTGAAGGTTATTCTTAAGAAACTTAGGTTGAAATCAGCTACTGCCTTATGCCTCCTGATGCATAATTTTAAAGTGGTAGTGTGTGCACAACTTTTCATCCTTTTTATAGGATAAGCCAAATAAACCAAGACCTGAAGCCCTAGCATGGAGTCACTTCCCTCCTATCCTACCTGGACAGTGCTCATATGTGATGCTTAGGACTAAGTCAGGGGAGGTTGGAGCCCACTCAACCCTGCTCACCAGAGCCAATTATTAAATTTTCAGTTTAAGGATTCATATCTCGAAAATGTGTTAAATGGCATATATTAAAAATCAGAAACTGATTTATGGTTTTATTGTTGTCTTGACTTAAGAAAGTAATGGAAAATGTCAATAAAGTGGGTTAAACTTTTTAAATTTACATATATGTATATATAGGATGTCATATATTATATATGTATATATACATATATAAAATGTTATACATTATATATGAACATATGGTGTAGATAGATAGATAGATACATCCATATCTATAGATAGATAGATATGGATATACACACACATATATATTAGAGTTGGTTGCTAAACCTTTACTAGCATACTCCTAGACTTAATATCACATGCACTAGGAGAAGAAAAACACAATGCATATTTACATAGTACTACAATTATAAATTCCTTAAGACTATTCTCTCATTTGAATCTTATAAGAACCTGGTGAGATAAGTTATTTTATCATTATCATCATCATCATCATTGCCACTGATGTTCTGATACCCCATGTGAAGCAGTAGATAGAAATGGTCCAGTTCTGACTCTGACCTATATTAGCTTTGTAAACTTTGGCAAGCTCTGAGAATTCTCAATAGATTTCACTTCATTTATGCCTCTGACTTCTCTAACATGACAGAGACCTTTCCTGACCCATCCAATTGTTAATACTCCTTGTCAAACATAGATGCTAGTTAATATTTACTTTGGTTATCCTGTGTGTTCTACTTAGCCTTCTCTTCTATGATATCTATCCACAGTGTCACTCAATGGAATGTAAGCTTCTTGAGGGCAGAGTGTTTTATTTTTGTCTTTCTATGTCCAATGAATATCTAGAACAGTGTCTGGAACATGGTAGGTGCTTAAGACATGCCTTTGAATTGAAATAAATCCAAGTCAGTTGAAGCCCTGTTGAACCTAGAAATCCTTGAGGGGAAAAAATACTCTGGAGTTTTTGGTTTTGTTGCCTCTCCCCTCCCCGAGGTTTCAGGGAAAGTCAGCTTTTACTTTCCCACTTGAAGTAAGAAGTTCCCTAAATATTTTTAAAGTCTTGATTCTTTAATGCTAAGAGGCCAGGGCCATCTTTATCAGCACTACCCACTCCTTTCCCATTTTTCCCAGCCAGTGGAGTTTTATACTTCTAGAAGTCCATTACTTAGGGAAGTTTCAGAAACTATAATTCCCATAGTCAAAAGGTCAGTAGATGAAGAAGACAGCCCTTAAAAAGGAAAGAATATGCTAAAGACATCTTCCTCACATACACAAAAGTCCATCCAGGTGATAAGAAATGGTTCATTTGAGGACTCACAACCATTGTCAGTTCTAACAAAGGATCAATTAAATTATATTAAATTGGACAAAAATATATTAAGCAACTACCATAATGTTCCAGGCACTGTCTTGGACCTGTAGAGACATAGATGGGATAATTCCTGACTTCAAGTCTCTAATTTTCTCATAGCATGGGGAGGAGATGTGGCCTCCCCAGCTAACATGATGAGTTCAGAGGGACTAGGTGCTTTCTATTGGTCAGTATTCCCAGATTCAGAAGCAAACAAATACTAGGGCAAAACTGATTAGAAAACATGAAGCCCATGAAGTCAGGTCATTCTCTAGACACGAGAGCTTGACCCCAGAATGGGAAATGACTTTCTAGGCAGTTGGAAAGCTAAATTATCTCATTTTTCAGATGACCAGGTTCCAAACATTTAACTAATGTTGGCTCAGTCAAAAAGGGTTTTTTTCTTCAACTCCACCCATACATCTGAAATGTCACCACCATTATAGATGAAATATTCTCAATGAAATCCTCATAAAAGTGTAGCCAATCTCTTTCTCACAATGATACAGATGGTTGAAAAAGCCAAACAGTCCAATGTTTAGAGAACCCATTTCATATTTTAAATATAAAACACACATTTATACTATATGGCTTGAAAGGTAATGGTACCACACTGTACTGATATTCACATTTGAAAACAGCTAATTCAAGACTATTTTCAATAAAATGTTTTCCACATTTGCAATATGGGTTTATTGCCCACCTTGTCAAAATCCAATGAAGAGAAATACTGAAAAAGCAAATTTATCAGTTTTCATTGATTCCTTATTTTCTAATACTTTTATACTTTGTATTTCAAATTATTACAGCAAATAGGAACATCTACTTCAAAAAACAAAATATGAATAATTATTCACAGATAGATTATTATTATCATTAACCAGTTAATGATATTAATAAGCACTCAAACCCATAACACAACTGCCTCTAAGTGGCCATATTTTTCCTCACTAAGGCTATACCCATAATTCAAAATATTCATAATTCAAAATTATGTCTAAGGATGAAAATTACTCAAGGGACATCATAGAACACAGGTAGTGAGTGTGTGAAACAGAGAAAAGGCACACCAATTCTGAAGTCAGTCTGGTTTCAAATCATGGCTCATTTGCTATGTGACTCTGGGCAATTCACTTTATCTCCATGAGCTTCAGTTTACTTATCTGTAAAATAAAGCATTTGCTATAGAAGCCACTGAGGTTTTTTTCTAGATTGAGATCTATAAGCCAATGATCTTATTATAAACAAGATAGCTCATGTCTCTGAAGAGTTAACCTCTATACTGCCCATAGTCATTCCCAGCAAGGTGCAAGTGCCAGTGACATAGGACCTCATTTATCTATTTGATACCATCCAGGAATGAATAAACTAGTATATACCGTAAAAATTACTTCCAGGGAATGAAGCTCCTCTAGGTGCTAAAATGTGTTTAATTTTATATGTGTGTGTGTGTGTGTGTGTGTGTGTGTGTGTGTGTGTGTGTGTGTGTGTATAATGAAAAGAAGGGTGTGAGGAAGGAACCCAATGCAAGAAGTGGCTTTGATTTATACTGCTATTTCATCAATGGTAACAAATGCTACTAATTTGGGATAACTTCAGTAAAAAAAAATAAATCCGTGGATTCAATGAGAGGCTGACTCTTCTTCAATAGGAATAAATTTAAGTTTAAGAAGAAACATGCTTTCCAAATTGCTTCCACCTGAAAGCTCTAAATGGCATGGGAACCAAAACCAATTTCCACTAGGGAACTTCCCAGAAAAAATAGTGATAAAAAGACAATGGTGATAAACAAGGGAATTACTACTAATGATTTACATTAATATAGTGTTTTAAAGCTTAGAAGAGCCTAACAAACATTACTTTTAGAAGTCTCAATACAAACTCAGGAAGGAATAGAGATAGGATTATCTTCATTTCACAGTGTGGGAAACTGGGACTTAAAGTTATTTCATGACTTGTCCAGGGTCACCCAACTGGCAAATTTCAGACAGAGGATTTGAGCCCAGACCTCTCTTGACTCCAGAGTTCTATCCACTCTGCCATGTTATCATCTTAGCCAACAAATATCAAGGCCCTGACATGATCCTGAATAGGTAAATAATAAAATAACAGTGGCAAAAATAACAATGATAGCCAGCATTTATATAATAATTTGAAGTTTGCAAAGCACTTTACATATGTTATCTCCATTTACCCTCACTCAAACTCTGATTGGTAGATGCTTACATAATCTCCATCTAACAACTGAGGAAACTAAAGCAGACAGAGTAAGTGACTTGCCCAAAGTCATACAGGTAGTGAGGATCTGAGGCATGATTTGAATCCTCTTCTTCCTGGTTCTAGATCTAACATTTTATCCCCTGTGCTGCCCAATAGCTATACAACCTCCATCCCATCATCCAGCTGTACCATATATGTGTGTGGTCCACTCAGGGAGATTATTCCATTTCACTGCTCACTGTAACTAGTCTAGGAGAGAAGAAGTGACTGTTTTTCTTGAAGAAAAAAAGCGCCTTCATTGAGGATATTTCAGGAACATCCCTGTAATCATGACTGCTTCATAGGTCACAATGATGCATCATGGATTTGTTGACCACAGAAAAGCTGTTGGCTTTCTTTTCTGGAAATAGTAGGACATAGTAGTAATAGTTGTTTCTACCAACCCTGAATCATTCTTATCACCATCCCATGATTTATGACTGAAATCATGAGAGATGGTGCAAGGAACCTGTATTAAGCTCCGAGCTCACATATAATATAAACCAAGCTGTGAAAAGCTTATAAATGTTGCTCTATCTTTTACATAAGAAAAAAATTAGGAAGTTCAAGAGGGTGGGCAAGAAAGCAACCAGATAAGTTTTATATTCACCTAACTGCCAAAGTGGCATGGATGCCATTTTAATTTGGAAAATATAATCCCTCAGTTTAAATCAATGGCCAGAAAGTAGGCAAAGGTGATTGCTTGATTACTCTTGCTAGTCAATCTATGCCTGGCATAAGTAGACAGGGTTTATTGGTAAAGTGGGGGTTTGGTATTATGATTAAGAAAGATTTCAATGGTTCAATTTCCATCCCACCCTTCCCCAGTGTTGGCTTTTCGATGTCTTGTTACCATGGAGGAGAACCCTGCCCAAAATGTAACTATTTTAAAATATACTTTTATAGCCTCCCAAATCTCCACAGGACCTCAGAGGTCAACTTCTCCAATATCCCAATTTTATAGATTCAGAAATGATGGCTTTGAGAACAGAAGTGGTTTTCTATGGGCCCTTATGGCCAAAGACTTCATTGTCATCTATTGTCCAAAGTCAATGAGACTGATCATTGGATGACAGGAAATATTCTGTCCTTGGACTTGTGCTCAAAGACTTTCCAACCTTTAGGAAGTAGCCATAGCTTGCATAGTAAAAGGAAGGTCCTTCCTCTCCACAGTGAAGATGGGAAGAAGGAATCCCTGACTATTTAGAACAGGTGAGACCCACATAGCCTAATGACACAGAAAGAGAAGAACAGAGAAGTCAGGACAGCAGACGATGTCTGCAAATCTCTGTAATCCCAGAGGAGTCACTGGGCTTTTTTGTACATTATTGCAACGATATTGAATGCTTTTGGTTTTCTCCAATGTTGCTGTCCCATTTTACACAATAGCATGCTAACCCCAACACACACATTTGTGTATAAATTCACACAAACACACTAACAAGTGTTTGAAAGGACATATAGCTGATCTCAGGCAGAGAGACTTGCAAATAACAATGGTGGAGGTTTTACCTTTTTGTGGTTCTTGTAAACATTTCTGTGGGCAAATCCCTTGCCACAAAGCTTGCATTTGTAAGGTTTATCTTCACTGTGTATGATTTTGTGTGCAGCCACCTGATCAATTCTTTTGAAGGACTTATTACAAACCTCACAGTTGTAGGGACGTTTTTCTGCAGAAAAGCAGGACAGAGATTTAATCTCCTGTTTATATAAGAGTATAGGATGAAACACAAAAATGTAGACCTTCCCTCAGCTACATTTGTGGCAGATGACTTTATTTAATTAAACAATCAGAGAATCTCTGGATTGGCAGGGACCTCAGAGGCAACTAGTCAAACATTACTCAATATTCTTAGGACTATAGATTTAGAACTGGAAGGGACTTTCACATCAGAGTAAAATTTCCTCATTTTAAAGATAAAGAAGCTGAGGCCCAGAAAAATTTGCCCAGTGTCACATAGCTGGTATCTGAGTGAAGATTTGAACACCTATCTTCCTGACTCCAAGAGCAGTGGCAGTCTGTGCACTACACCACACTGCCACCTAGTGGTCATTCATTAAATGAACCATGATTAAATTCCTACTATGTGTCAGGGTCACTGGGGGTGACATAGTGGATAGAGTGCCAGGCCTGGAGTCAGGAAGACTCATGTTCCTGAGTTCAAATCTGGCCTCAGACACACTACGTCTGTGAATCTGAGCAAGTCACTTAACTTTGCCTCAGTTTCCTCATCTGTAAAATGAGCTGGAGAAGGAGATGGCAAACCAGTCTAGTATCTCTCCCAAGAAAACCCCAAATGGGGTCATGAAGAGTAGGACATGACTGAAATGACCAAGCAAACTCTATGTATCAAGGAGACAAAGAGAACAAGAGAAACTGTCCTTTTCTTCAAGAAACTTTATTTTATTGGAATTTAACCAACAAGTGGTCAGCCAGCTTTGTTTAAAGACCTCCCATGAGTAAGAACCCACCTCTTTCCAATGTTTTCCATTCCACTCTGGGAGTTCTCTCTATTAAGAATATATTCTTTGATAATAACGGGTAACAATTTTTTTTCTTTTTTTTTGGAGTGGGGAGAGCAGGTCAATTGGGGTTAAGTGACTTGCCCAAGGTCACATGGCTAATAAGTGTCAAGTGTCTGAAGCTGGATTTGAACTCATTTGAACTCACAGGTCCTCCTGACTCCAGGGCAGATACTCTATTCACTGTGCCACCTTGCTGTCCCATGACTGATATTTCTAAAGACCTTTAGAGGCTTACAAACATATTGAACACATTATCTCATTTTATTTTCCCCAAAGCCCCATGCTTTTATTTTTATCCACACTTTAGAGAAGATTGAGCTGAGACCTAGAGACATTAAATCACTTGTGCTGGGTCAGAGTTAATCAGTGCATGAAAGAGAATGAAAGCCTTGGGATTCCAAGTCTAGGGTTTGGTTTGCCTGCCTCCCCCTACCCCCAGCTCTGCCTCAGAGGCCACACACCCTCCCTGGAGCAGCCCTCCAAATCCCTACTGCCTTTTATCTTGGGCCCTGTAAGTTTTCTCTTCTCCATGCTAGACCTCCGAAGTTCCTCTAGCTTATTCTGGCCAGTCTCATGGCCGGTCTCGTCCTGGCCTCTTCTCTGGACAATCACTACTTTGTCAATGCACTTGATAAATATGGTGCCAAGAAGTGAACCAATGTTCAAGGGCAACTAGATGATACAGAGGGTAGAATACCAGGCCTGAAGTCAGGAAGACTTGAAGTCAGATACTTACTGGCTGTATGACCCTGGGCAAGTCACTTAACCTCTATTTTACTGTTTCCTCATCTGTAAAATGGGGATAGGGATGTTGTAAGGATCGAGTGAGATAATAATTGTAAAGTGCTTAGCAAACTGCCTAGCACATAGCAGGCACTGTGTAAACATAATATATTATTATTAGTAATAATTATTATTATTATGTCAGAGCCAGGTGGACATATAGCAGAGCTATCTCCTCCCATGGTGAGTCACTAGGTCTCTCCTAGTGAAGCCTGAGATCAAATTAACATTATCAGAGGCAGTGTGGTGTAGTACGTAGAGGGGAAAAATGGAGTCAGAAAGACCTGGGCTTGATTCTGCCCTCACATACTTATCAGGCATGTGATACTGGGGCTGGCCAATAAATTGTTCTCAGTCTCAGCTGGATCATCTGTAAAATGGGCACTTACATCACACGTGTGTTGTGAGAATCAAATAAGTCTTGAACCAACCAAAAATGCAATTAAATTTGAGCTGCCATGGTTATCTGAAAGATGTATGATTGATGGCACATGCCCCTAAATGGGCACAGTCTTGTGGAAAACTATCTCTTATTAATTAGCTCAAACCAAAAGCGCTTCACTTCAAAGGGATGGCTTTAAGATAACACATGTAAAAGCTGATACAAGCTTAAATGCTTCTACATTCAATTAAAACAATTATTTTTATTAGTTTTTTTTTTTAATAGCCACTGCCTCACAGCAATGACTTCAGTTGATGGTCTTTATCATCAAAATAAATTCTCTAATAAAACTGACATCAAAGTTTTGATGTCTAACCTTTCAAAGAAAATAAATACAAAAAAAAGTAATTTGAATAACTGAATTCAAAATCATTCCTAATCCAGGTCTAATTAGAATCATTTCACTTCAGAAAAAAGTGTGTGTGTGTGTGTGTGTGTGTGTGTGTGTTAATGTGAGACAAACAGTTGAGTGTGGTGCTGCCCCAATACAATCACTGCTTCTATGAAAGCAGAAGCTAAGAGATCACTTGAGTTGGGGAGTTGGGAGCTGCTGAGTTAGAGCTAAGTAGGCTTGGTGTCAGGACAACTATGGTAAGCTTTACAGAGAGAGGAGATTGTCTCAGGAAGGGCAAATCAGTTCAGGTCAGAAACAGAGCAGGTCAAAACTCCCAAACAGATCAATAGGGATTTAGCCCATAGGTAGATGCTACATTTCCAAGCCCAGAAAGATAGCGAGAGACCAAGGTTCAGAAATAAAAGTATTTAAGGCATTGTAGTATTTACCAAAGCTTCTGAAAACAAAAACTTCTATAAGAATAGTGATATAAATAGAAAACAGACATAACTTACCTGAGTGAGTAATCATGTGACGCTTTAGCTGATTGGGAGTAATAAATTTCTTGTTGCATTCCTGACATTCAAAGATCTCATGAACCTGCAAAATGAAGTGTTAATGGGTATTGAACCATGTCACTGTAAGAACAGTCCCTAATGGAGATAAGCCAAAGTCAGCCTATGTAAAATATCTGAGCCAACAGCATGATAAACTTTTGCCTTCATTATATAATATGCAAAGCTAATACATCTCCAATCATTTAGCTCTGCTTTTTATTTCTGATGAGTGTTTTATAGTTGCATTCATAAAATTTCTGTGGATGTCCTGACATCTGGACTTCCAGAAAGTTTATTCATTATGTAGTTATTTTGAATTGAATTTATTTCTATTTCTTCTTGTGTTGTTGCTATAGCTGGCATTTCTAAAAATATATCAAATAATCGTCATGACAATGCACATCATTGTCTTACCACTTATCTGATTGAATGAAAGGCCTTTATTTTTTTCAATCATATATGACTCTTTGTGACACCATTTGGGGTTTTCTTGGCAAAAATAGTGGAGTGGTTTGCCTTTTACTTCTCTAGCTCACTCTGTAGCTTCATAAAACTAAGGCAAACAGGGTTGGTTAAGTGAGTTGCCCAAAGTCACATAGCTAGGAAGTGTCTAAGACCAGATTTGAACTCACATCTTTGTGACTCCTATCCTGGCACTTTATCAACTGTGGCACCACTCAGGTTCCCTTTGAAAGGCATTTAGCACTTCTCTATTTCAAATAAAATTAATCTCTTGATTTAGATGGATGCTGTTCATTTTATTAAGGACTGGTCCATTTCTTCCCAAGCTTTTCGATGTTTTTAACATGAAGTGGTTTTGTATTTTATCTAATGGTTCAATTATTGTATCCATTAATACAATCATGGGCATGAGGCATATTTAATTTTTTTACTCATTCAAACCAATTCTTAATTTATTGAATCAAGAGAATGCATAAACGTGTCCTAGAAAGTCATAAAAACAGACAAAATTGAAAGTTCAGATAGTATAGTACATTGCTTGCAATTAACAGATTCGTGAAGTCTGAGAATAAAGCTTAATATCAAACAGTCTGCTCTAATTATACAGCTATTGCTCAGTTATTCTGCAAACAAACCCTAGGCATTACTAAACATTTTTATATGAATTGAGACCCCAGGTAGATTTAATCATTTATCTGGACCAATAGCAGACATAAGAAAAGAAAGCAAGGGAGGTCTCCCTTCTCTTGTCAAGGCAAAGCTTTCAGGCTTTCACACACACTCAGGGGATCCAATTCCACCTTGTCTGCACAAGCAAACTGACCCGTCTGTCATCTGATTTTTGTTCTGTTGTTTTTCAATCATGCCTGATTCTTAATGACTCCACAATTTAGTTAATATTAATAACAATGTGGCATTAGTTTTTATATTCATATGGATGATTATTTTTAAAGTTTTCCTAATATCAAACCAAATGTGTGTTTATGGTATGAATAAACCTACCCATAGTATATGATATTTTAAGTATGTTATTGTAGTTTTTTAACTAATTTTTATTCATATATCTATATTTATATTCTTTAGAGATTCTGCCTTACTGTTTTCTTTCCCTACTATTTCCGTGGAATTTAAGTACCAGAAGTTTCATGGATGCTATTCTTTCTCAAATTTTACTGACAATTTATATAATATCAGAATTAATGGTTCTTGAATGTTTGATAGAATTTATTTAAAAACACACTTAGGGCCCCATTCCCCTCTCTGAGAGGTCCTTTACTGCCTGTTCACTTTCTTTTGTTCTGATTTTGGTGTTTAAATGTTCTAGGTCTCCTTTAGTTAATCTGTGTGCCATTTTCTATTTTTGAAATATCCATTCATTTCATGTAATTCATTCAATCTGTGGACAAATAATTAGGCAAAATAGTTTTGAATTTTTTCAATATTTTTTCTTCATTTGCTGTTGTGTTTTTCCTTTTTTCTTTTCAATGTTGTCAATTTTGTTTTTCCTCTCTGATTAATTAATAGTCCCTATGTTTTATCAGTTTCTCTTTTTCCCTGTAAATCCTTCTTTTGGTTTCAATTCAGTATTTTTGTTATTATTGCTTTTTCCTTCTCTTCTATTTTCTATCTCTTTCATTATTAAAATTTGTATTTTGTTCACTTTTTTTTAATTTGTTGGTTTTTAAATATTTGTTTTGGCTTGTGCCTAAATCCAGCCAATCTCTTCTTTCTGTCTTTTTAGTTAGAGTTAAATGTTTTCCCCTAGGAGTCTGCATTTCAAAAGTTTGGGCACATGACCTTATTGTTGTCATTTTTTATGAAATTATGTGTTGTTTTATTATTTGTTCCTTGACACGAGTTGATTTTTTTACAGTTACATTGATTTCCACTTAAGTTTGAAATCAACCTTCAAAGGCCCTTCATTGATTTTAGCTTTCTACTACTTTATGATGGATAAAGGATATGTTTGTTATTTCTGCATTTCTACATTTATTTATGAGGTTGTTATGCATTTCTGTAAGAGTTTTTCTTTTTTTTTTTCCAGGGATTCACAAGCCATCTGACCAACATTGTATGCATTGATTCCCCCAGCCATTGGGGGTGGGGAGTGGGGGGGGGAATCAAAAAAGGAAATGTGGTTAATAGGCAATGATTTATTTTCATGACCTCATGACTGGTTCCAACTGACAGCTATCTCCCTTTAAAAGTGTTGATAAAGTGCTCAAAGCTTCACCCATCTACCATTTGCAAAAACTTCCTTCCAGTTTAATAAAACAAGATAACCTTCTCTTGCATTGGCTCTTCGGGCATCTGTTGCATTCTTCACTATCCCTGCAAATTCTTGACAGTGATTCAGTGATCACATCTGCAAATTTTTTCCTGGGAAAAGATTTTTGCTCTGGGAAAATATTTATCCAAGCCAGGAAACCTGAAGCCAGCTGGGTACCTCTTATCATCTTTTTATCTACCAAGAGATCATATTCTTTCAAACACATTTAGTCTTTCCAATCACAAGATAATGAATAAGATAAAAGGAAAGTAATGGCTTGATTTCACTTTCTACTATCTATGACCATTACATCATCCACCCAAAGCAGCATACCTACCTATTCTGTTCTTATTAATATGATTAACATATCTATAAGAGGCCTTTTGCTTATCCTTAACATTATTCAGAAGGTTCTGATGCTTGTTATTCCTAATATTTTTTTTTGCTTTTTTTTTTTTTGAGGACAATTGGGATTAAGTGACTTGTCCAAGGTCATATGGCTAGGTTTTTGTGTATATGTTAAGTGTCAGAGGTCAGATTTGAGCTCAGGTCCTCCTGACTCCAGGGCCAGTGCTCTATTCACTACGCCACCTAGCCACTCATCCTAATATATTACTCTTAAAAGTCCATATTTTTTTCTCAACCTAGTCTTAGTATAAAACCCCAGGTTCTGCCTAATATAGATGGTATTTGTGAGTCTCAGATCTTCTCTTGAAGCTACTTTGATCTCTTTAGACCCCTTATTCATCATCAGCATAATTAACAAATGCAGCATCAGAATTTTTTTTTTGCTTTTTTTTTTTTGTTTGTTTTTTGTTTTTTGTTTTTGTTTTTTTTTTTTTTTTGCTTTTTTATGGAGGTGGGGAAGGTAGGGCAACTGGGGTTAAGTGACTTGCCCGAGGTCACACAGCTAGTAATTGATAAGTGTCTGAGGCTGGATTTGAACTCAGGTCCTCTGACTCTAGGGCCAGTGCTTTATTCACTGTCCACTGAAATGGAAATGCATATTTAATGATCTTCCCTGACCCTAGGTTAAATGCACCTGGAGCCTGTTGTGGGATGCTTTCTTTTTTCAGGAAGGCCCACACCTTGATACTTTGTGATTGGGCAGTGGGTCAAGAAGGTTGTTACATTATCTGAGCCAGGAGAAGGCTATATAAGCCCTGATGGGAGGCTTTGCTTTGGGGCTCACTTTGAGAAGTCTTGTGTGATTTGACCAGATGAGACTCTGGGCAGCTGTTGAGAGCCTCCCGGCTTTGAAAACCCAGATGTTGATGCTTCCCTCTCTGGTAACTGTGATTTGGTATTGATGGGCAGTTTGGAAGCCTGTCTGCTTGATCTGTCTGTTTCTCTGTTTTGAAACTACTGTCTGTATACTGTGAAGTTCAGGGTGCTGACCTTTTTCCCCTGAACTAGGTAAACAATATGTTTGATTGATTAAAGTAGGCTTGTTAACCAATTTTGAGTTGCTTTCCTTTAGAAAAACAGATCTAAGAACCTGTGTTGGCAGCCATCCTGGGGATGTTGGGGTGTTTGCCACTACAACCCCCTAGCCGCCCTAGAATTTGATTTTTTTTTAGTCTCCTATCCCTCTTGGAGATCAAGTGTTACAAATCACCTCATAGACTTGGTTGTCTATCCTTTCCCTTTTATTGAGTTTCAACTGCAAGCAAGTAAGAAGTTCATAGTTATTATATAATAATAGTTCAGAATAATTAGTTATCCTTAATTATATTTATGGGATTATTTTATATTTTATTTTATGTTTTATTTGTTTTGCTTTATATCAAAGTTATTATTTTCTATATTTGCATATTTTAATTATTAACAGGTAAGCTTTAGTTTATCTAATTTGTTACAATGATTATTATAAAGTTTAGCTTATAATTTTAATTTATAACTTTAGTTTATAATAATCATATATTATAAATTTTTGTTTATAATATTTTTCTTTGCAAGAAGGGAGAATAATTGAAATGATAATTATTTATATAATGTTTTAAGATTTGTAAAGAATTTTTTATAACTATCCCGTGAGGCAGGCATAAAAACAGTACCAATCTATGAACAATGAAAATATATGTTGTCTATTTCCATGGGATAGAAGGTCCTTGAGGGCCCAGGCTATTTCATTTTTGTCTTTATATACCCAGTAACTGGCAAGGCACTTAGCACATTGTATTTGCTTGTTAACTATTAACTAATTGAATTAAATTAAAATAAACAAACATTATGTTAAATATGTATTTTGGAACATAGTTCCAAAAATGGAATGCCAATCAACCTGTTGGATGTGTACTATGAGTAACATGTAACTAGCAAAAATATTTTCAGTAATTGTAGGTCCTTTATGATTAGGTCAATAAAAATGACATAACAAATAGACAAAATGACAGTAATAATAATAGGAGGTAAGAAATAGTTACTAAGCTTTATATAGTGGCTTTAAAGCTTTCATATTTTCCATCTTTAACCTCATTTGATTTGATCTTTATAAGAACCCTTGCAAGATAGGTGCCATTATTATTCTCATTTTAAAGATAGAGAAAGTATGGGTGATATTAATTAAGTGATTCATCCAGGGGTGAAGTGTCTGAGGAGGATTTGAACTCAGACCATCTTGGCTTTACATTTATCCCTCTAGATTCCACCTAGCCTCTCACCAGAGTAGTTCTATGGATGGTGTTTAGCTTTTTATGCAGGTAGCAGCATCTCTCCTCTGATATATTATTTTTGGGGAGAGGGATACTACCTACCAATTGAAACTATACCCTGAAACCGTGAGGAATGGTTGGAAAGATGGACAGAAGAGGGGAGGAAGAGAACTTTCAGAGATGTATGAGGCACCCAGTGATATTATTTTGAGTTACTGCTTTTCTAATACTTGAAAAGATGCCTGGGTTCATCAGTAAGCAGCATCTCCACTAGGGCAAGGCACAATGCTATGACACTTCATCCAACCATCTCCATGAATTGTTATGGTCATTAGCACTGAGAAGTCCAAACTTTCCCAAACTAGCAGGATGATTCAGGGGAAAGTCAATTGAAGGGGAATGTTGACTTTGCACCATGGGACCTGCATTTGAATCTTGGCTCTGCTATTTATTTACTCCCTGTGACCTTGGGTATTTAATTTGATCTTAATTCACAAGAGCCTCAGTTCCTTAACTCTACCCCCAGACCATTGATTCTCTAATCTTCTTTGACTCCTTAGAACCTTTCAGAGCTTGACATGGAGTAGAGGGTGGGGGAGGCTAAAAACCTGTCAAGAAATTTGGATCCATCACCAAATGTTGACAAAGCTTAGTCCTTAACAAATCACAATGAAAGTAAAATCAATAAACTTCTTTGGATTTTGCTTACATTCCCTGATGCCATCCATATCCTCCCTGGTATTTGGTTTTTAGAGGAAATAAAAGGCTTCGTCTCAATCTGATAAACAGAGTATCAAATTAGGAAACTGGATCTCCTGCACTTTGGGTTGTAAGAAAGTTAATTTTATGATCCCCTCCTGTGGGATTGATAAAATAAATCCCTAGTGACATCATTTGCTAATATTTCTGTATTAAATAAGCATATGAACTCATTTTCAAACCATATTTTAATATGAAAAATAAGTAAGATAAGTTTTGTATGTATTACTCAGGAATAAGTTCCTGGGGTTTGTTGTTGTTGTTGTTGTTGTTGTTGTTGTTGTTGTTATTGTTGTTGTTGTTGTTGTTTTCCTGTCAAATAATATATATATATATATATATATATATATATTATATATAATTATAAATGTTGTTGTTTTTCTGCCAAAAAAAAGAGGCAGTTTGGGGTCTTGGGTAGAGCATTAGGCTTGAAATCAGGGAGTTCTAGGCTCAAATCCTGCCCCTGACACTACATGTCCCTGGATAAGTCATAAATCCAACCTACCTGAAAGGCATATTACTTTCCTACTAAGTCATGGATAGGTCCCAGAATCATGATTTGATTGGCATTAGGAGTTCTCTGATGAGAGAATGAATGCCATTCATTCACTGGTCTGCAACTTAGAGATGTGAGCAATTCTGAAAGACTCAAGAATCCTGATGAATACAATGATCAGTAAAAATTCTAGAGGACCAGTGATGAAGAATGCCAGCCACCTCCTGACAGAAAGGTAATGGGCTAAATGTGCAGAAAGAGACACACATTTATAGGCCTGGCCAACATGGGAATTTATTTTACTTGACTATGCATTTTGTTACTAGAGTCTTCTTTTTCTTTCTCTTTGGTGAACATTTGATCATTTTTTTAAAAAGGTTTTTAAAAAGAGAAAACAATTTGAATAGTATCAGAGAACCTGAATCCAAATGCTATTTCTGTCACTTATGGTTTCTGTCACTTTAGAAAGCTTAATTAATCACTCATTATGAGGGTTGAGGGGTAGGTTGGACCAAATGCCTTCTGAGGTGCTTTCTTTCATCTTCTGTGGGTTGCCAAAGGTAATTTGATCATAAATGTTAGTCAGCTGCAGGAAACTTTCTATCAATATGAAATTTTATTTGTTATTGGTTTATTTTTTTTAACTGACTTGAACATCCATGCACAATTCGAAGTTTCTCATATGGTAATTTTATGTTCAGATTTATCATTCCTATATGAGAACATATACAATAATTATTAATGGAGAAGGTTTTGTTTTTGTTTTTGTTTTTTTAGTTCACATGAGAGTGTAAGCTCTCAATTATCCTAAGGTCTCATAGTATATCATAGTAAAATCAAAACCCTAGAAACCTCATCCCCTGCCTTACAAACCTTCCGGTGTTCCTGAAGAGTTGTTGATGAAGAACACTTCTTACTGCACACTGTACACATAAGCCTCTTCCTGGAGTTTCCTGAATCAGAAAAAAAAAATACAACCATGGTCTTATTAAGGAAACTTATTGGAACATACCCTATGTTTCCAGTAGCTGTGCAATTGCCCCAAAGAATCAGTGTCGCCTGGTGGCTACAGAGTCAGCCTCTGAGTGAGGAAAACCTGAGATTAAGGCCACCCTCTGACAATCATTGGCGCCGACTAAGGCAAAGTCAACAACTCTTCAATACATGAGGAAGCTGCCAACCTGCATTGATAAAGAGAATATCTTCATCCTGGAGTTCCCAATGAAATGCCAGGTCCTGCTCCCATCCCTACGTAATGCATCGAGGCCAACTAGTAATTTAGGATTACTAAATCTTTCATGTCCAAAATACATGATTAAGACATTTCTAAGTATCTTGTGAATTATAGAAGCTGCAAAATTCAGCAACAGTGCAAATGAAGTCTTTCTTCATCCAATCAGAAACAAGGAAAGGCTTCTTGTCAGCTGACTGTTTCATGCCTCAATGATAGCTAATTCTCTCTCTCTCTCTCTCTCTCTCTCTCTCTCTCTCTCTCTCTCACACACACACACACACACACACACACACACACACACACACACACACACACACACTCACTGCTGACTCATTTTACTTTTGTTGGGCTCTTCAGCCTCTTCAGTAAAATTACCCTTACCTTTTAATGCCTTAAATTAGAGTTTCCTGGCTGTGACTCATCTTTCATTTAGGAAGTGCCAACTCAAAACTTTTGCCCCATAAAATCAACAGTCTCATTTAATCACCCTTTGGTCTTCAAATTGCTACACAGTTTCTTATTTGAGTCTTACTTAGATCTTTAAAGTCATATGCAAATGAGCCAAAGGATCAAAATGTCTTGGGTTCCCAACATGGTCCTCCATCATATAAATTAGGTATCTTTATATTTGCAGAAGTTTTTAATAAATAAAAGCTATTCATCTGCTTGTAAAACAAACTATTCATTACCTTGCGTCCTTTACAAAGTATCTTATCTTTCTATTTATGCTCAAATTTCATCTGACAACAATTTTTGTGTGTATATACATATACATATGTAATACACACACATAGAGGGTAAGGATTTTTTAAATATATTACAATATTAATTCATATAGAAGTTCTGTATCATTTTGTCACTAGACACAAATTTTATATTATATTTGAAAGAGTGCTAGTTTTAAATTCAGGAAAGGCCTGGATCAAAATCTTCCTTCTGACATTTCCAAAGCGTCAAACACAGATAAGTCACATAATTGCTCATCTGCCGAATGAGAATGATAAGTAGAGGGCTTATTTCACAGGATTAATGTGAAGACCAACTTAGATATTACATATGAAGTGCCTTGCCAACTTCAAAGCCTTGAAAAATGGAGCCTATTGTGACAATTGTTACAGTCTAGGTGTACAGTGACTTCAGATTAACATTTTATCTAATAGGTACAAATTTATAAGATGTAATCATAGACACAAATTACAGAATGAGTTAGAAATACATTAAGAAGTGGCATTAAATGCTAGACCTATTTTTTGCCTTTGTGTGCAAAATTTCATATTCATAAAATGTAAAAACTCTATTAAAAAGCTGCTGAAAACACAAGTTCTTTAAGCCTTCAATATCAAGCATCACATGACCAAATTGCACTGAAAATTTGGAACCAAAGAAAAAAAGGCAAGGGGGGGGGGTCATTTGTGCAGAACAATCACAAAATATTTGAATCTGCCAGACAAATATCAATTTTCTTGATAATTCATAAAACTTGTGAGAGGTCCTAATCCAGATAAATAATCCTTCCTTTGTTCTCCAATAGAGGAAAAAAAGATATAATTTACTTATATTTGTCCTTTTACCAATGTTTCAAATTTGTTTCAGACCAAATATCCATGGAGCTACTTTATTACAAAACGTGTCATTTAAGCATGTTTTTAAAAATCCTGGCTCCAGACAACAGTATTGCCAGAGTAGTTTCTACATTGAAATGATAATTGAAAAATAAGAAAAAGACATGGAGGAAGGTTCCAGTGCACTGAGTGGCTCCTGCATAGGGTACCTTTGGGAGAATATGAACAAAAATTCTATGACAGCAGAAGGTGTGGCTGGGCTATGACCTGCATTATGGAGGGAATAGCCACATCACTTCTATTGCAGACACACCAATGAATCAAAATAAAGAATATTTAAATAAGGAATAAAATAATAAAAAAATAAAATAAATAAAATAAGGAATCTCAGGGGCCACATAGTCCAATGCTAGCCCCCTGTGGTATGGAAAAGTGAATGGATTTGGGCGTCCATGAATTTGGATGATAGAAAATACAGCTTGATTTTCTCTAACCTTTAACTGAAATTTACTATTTCCTTCAATTATATATGTGCATATGTGTGTATTAACATTTTTGTATTTGTTTCTCCTCAGAAAGGGTCCATCAACTTTACCAGATAGCAAAAGTGGTTCTGTGACACACACAGAAAGGTTTAGGAACCCCAGACCTAGTCCAACTCTTACTGAAAAGGAGCCCCCAATATAACATATCTAACAAAGGATCAGATCAAATGACCATCAAGCAATCTTGATGATTCCAACTGAGTGGGAACCTACCATGAACCAAGGAAGATATTGTATTTATGGAGACCTTCACATATATTATCTCATTTGATAAAACAGTCACATGAAAGGAAGGTATCTGTGTACTATGTTGTGTAAAGACGTAGCAGCTCAATGGATAGAACACTAGACTGAGGAAAGAAGAGCTGAGTTCAAAACCTAGGAATTTCACTTAATGTGTCTCAGTCTTAGGCTGCTCAACTATAAATTGGGGATAACAACAGCACCTATTTCCCAAGGCTGTTTTGAAGACAAAATGAAATAATCTCAGGAAGGTGTTTTGTAAACCTTAAAAGCTACATAAATAATATTGTTACTACTCCTGCTGCTGCTGTTGCTGCTGCTACTACTACTACTTACTACTATCACTATCCAGATCATAGAGGTAAGGAAACTGAAGTATAGAAAAATTAAGTGACTAGCTCAGGGTCACAGAGGCAGTAAGTGTTTGAGCCGGGTTCATAACGTCCCTGACTTTAATGCCACCTAGCTGTTTTCTGCATATACGTAATCAGGAGCACTAGTTTGATGTCATTGGAGAGAGGCTTGCTCATTAACACCAAAAAATCATAGATTAATATAAGGATCAAATCAGTGTTTTAGCATTTGAAGCAGAAACTCTGTCCTGGGAATCTTCCTCAAACTCTTGATGGAGGGAAGGAAACAAGTACTTTTTCAGAACTTACTATGCACCAGACACTATGCTAAGTGCTTTATAAATATCTCATTTTATCTTCACAACTTATTATTATCCTCATTTTACTGGTACAGAAACTGAGGTAGATAGGTTTAAATGAATTGTCACACAGCTAGGAAGTATCTGAGTCTGGATTTGAATGCTTCTTCATGACTTACAGCCCAGTGCTCTATGTGCTGTAACACCTAGCTGTCTCTAACATTGAGTTATTACCAATAGAGCAAGCATGCTAGATGTTGGTTACTCCTTTCCTCTTGCTGCTTGGTGAACCAACCTCTCTTTCTAATCAGATCTCTCTTGGAGGGTCACATTCCTCCAGTGCAATTCTTGTGTGGGAATAGTTACGTAGGTAGCACAGTAAATAGAGTGTTGGACCTGGAGTCAGGAAGATTCATCTTCCTGAGTTCCAATCTAGCTTCCAACACTTACTGGCTGTGTACCCCAGGGCAAGTCACTTAACCCCATTTCCCTCAGTTTCCTCATCTTTAAAATAAGCTGGAGAAGGAAATGGCAAACTGCTCTTTGTCAAGAAAACCCCAAATGGGGTTATGAAGAGTCGATTGAGCAACAACTAAAATATTTTTAAAAATTGGTTTTCAACCTACTTTTGCCCAACTTCCTTGTCATCACTGAACCATTTATTAAAATTGCCAATTCCAATTTTTAATTATTAAGTCACCTCAAAATATTTTTAATAAATAAAATTACTCATCAAAGTAAATAGCTAAATGTCCATTAAATTCAACCATAGATAAGTAGTTTGCATTTTCAGTTCCCAAACATACAGGGGGACAAATTTGAGGCAGACTTCAGAAAGGACCTAGGGTGCCCCACACTGAAACAAGGATCACTCCCACAATACAACCAATTATTGGTCGTCCAAACTTTTCTTGAAGATCTTCAATGAAAAGGAACCTACTACCTCCCAAGACAGGCTATCTCCCTAGAGAGGGTTTGAAACTGCCTAAATCAACATCAATCACAAATAATGGACCCAAATAAACAAAATGAAAGCAATGAATGCCAGCACCACATAGTTGTGGGAAGGATAATAAGGAGACAAACTCTCCCATTAAGGAGGATAATGGAAACCAGATTGCTGAGACCTCCAAAATTGATGGCCTCCAAGGACAGAATCCATTTCCGCTTACCGACATGAATATTTTCCTTGTGTTTTTTCAGTGCATCTTTACTTCTGAATCTCTTTCCACAGCCCTCAGCCTTGCAGACAAATTGGGGATCCCCTCGGCATGCCTCCCTGTGTTGCTCCAAACTAGAATACGGAGCCAGTAAAAGAAGGGTGGGAGAGGCGAAGGGAAACAGTTAAGAAAGATCCACCCAACTCAACCTCCCAGCAGGCCCAAGGAGTAGAGGCCCCCTGGGAGCCTCCCAAGGCCTCTGTCCACATGCATTACCTAAAGCAGATGAGCAGAAAAGGGCTTAGGCTGTCTGACCGTGTGCCATCACAGCCTACAAAGCGCAAAAGAGGCATGCAAAGACTGGCCAGCAAGAACAGGAGAGCCAGGGGACCAACAACTCAGACACAAAACCTCGATTCTGATCCCAGAGATGCATTGCAAACAGAACAGTGGAAAGTCTTCAGGGAATCCCCAGAAGAGGTCTTCTCCATGCAGTGAAGGACACTAAGGAGAAAAAGAGAAGAGAAAAAATGAACCACAGAAGGAGAAAATCAACATTCCTGAGGGAAAAACATTCTGAATGCAATGTGATGGCGATAATCAGGCATATAGTTTTAGATCTTGCAAGGATATGCTCTCTCATTTGATCCCCCTAACAATCCTGTCTAAGCCAAGATTCTTCCTCAGGCTGTCCTGACTCCAAGTCTAGTGTTCTGCCTATCATATCTGCTGCCCAATCAGGAAGGAAGCATCCTTCCATGAAACCCAACAGCTCTGGATTCAGGGCCCATCTTGTCCTCAAACTAAGTTAACAGCCTATGGATTTTGAACTCTTCTAAGCCAAATCACACAGTGCTCAATAGGATAGGAATCACAATGAACCACCTAGGACGAGGAAAGCTCCAATCACTAAGAGTACATGGGTCTTCATGCCTTATGGCCATTTTTAATAATTAATTATTTTAATCCAGGTTCCCTGCAATGCAGTTATACTATGGGAAGACATCTGAGTAATGGGGGGAAATTCTAGAAATGGAATTTAAAGCCTGGGCTGACCAGCATGTGGATATTGACATATCAGTCATCCAAACTAAGTTTTAGTTTTCCAGTCTGCAATAAAAGAACAACAACAACTCATCTTCCTAAATGCAAATTCAGCCTCATACACTTCCAACTGTGTGACCCCTGGGCAAGTCACTTAACTTATTTACCTCAGTTTACTCATCTGTCAAATGAACTGGAGAAGGAAATGGCAAACCCCTCCAGCATCTTTGCCAAGAAAACCCAAATGGGATCACAAAGGGTCTAAATAACAACAGCAAGGTTTATAAAGTACCTAACAAATATCACTTCATTTTTTCCTCACAGAACCCTAGGAGGCAGGTGCTTCCCTCACAGTAATTTTGTGTGATAACTGGTATATTTTTACCCATAGGTGGCTCAGTAGACAGAACACTGGGACTGGGGTTAGGAAAACCTGTGTTCAAATCCTACCTCGGATGCTTAACCAGCTGTATGACTATGGGAAGTCAATTAACCTCTGCTTGCCTCAGTTTCCTCCACAGAAAAAATGGGGATAATAATAGCCCCTACTTTCCAGGGCTGTTGTGAAAATATCCATAAGGTACTTAGGACAGGGCCTTGCACAAAGCAGGCATATGCAGATTAGTTAGCTGTTATTATTATTATTCTATCATTTTACAGATTAGAAAGTTGAAACCAAGAGAAGTTCAGTCACTTGCGCAAGGTCACAAAGCCAGTAAGTATCTGAAGCAGGATTCAAATTTCGGTCTCCCTGACTCCATAAGCTGTGTTCTATGTTATGATGCCACTTTGCTGTCTCACTATAAAGGAAGCTAACAGAGGTCTACCAGACTGACAGAGCTTGCTACTCCATATTCCCATCTATTCCTTGCCTCCTCCTCTTTCTCCTCCTCCTGCTCCTGGACATATTAGCTCCCCTCAAGGCTCAGCTCAGGTGCCTTTTTTGATTCCTCTAGCTTTCTCTAGTAATCACCTTATTTCAGCTGTCCATGTCTCTTGGTCCAGGGTTCATCCTCACCCCACTCCCACTCCTGAAGAGAATGACAATTCCTTGAGGGCTGGGGCCCTTACATTTTCATCTTTGGGATGCCAGGGATGCCTGCCACAGAGTAAGTGCCTAAGAAATGGTGAACTGAGGGGGGCGGAGCCAAGATGGCAGAGTAGAAACAGCTCGTCCAAACCTCTCTGCCCCAAGATTCCCCACAAACTATGTAAAAAAGGACTCTGAACAACTTCTGGAGCCCCAGCACCCACAGAACGACACAGAGAAGCTAACCTCCCGCTGAGGACAGCCCAGCAGCCCTGCAGGAAGGACCACCGCAGCGCTCTGGGAGCCGGCAGCACACAGCGCGCAGAGCGCCAGAGCCGAGCCGAGCCAAGCCCAGGTCCACATGAGCCGAGGTTTTAGCCCCAGGGCGGGAGGGCCAGCAGCCAGCTGGAGGAACCCCAGAACACCAGGAGCTGTGGCAACTCCAGAATTATCAACATAGACATGCCTAGGACAAAGTAAGAGGTTAGTGTCCTATGGACTTTGGGACCTGTATTTGGGGAATGCGTCAGCTCCCTCCCCTGGGAGCTAGAAGCCGCTGAGGACAAACGCCATTTTGTAGTTTTCATAGGCATTTCCGGCTCCCAGCCTACAAACTGTGAGGAGATCCAGCGATCAGTCTTGGGGGGTAATCGCTCTTGCTTTAACCTCCCTGGATCTGGATTGTGATCTAGGGTGGAAGTTGTGGGTGGGTTTACAGCTTACCAGAAATGGAAGTTGCCCCCCACACGTTCGGGACGAAAATTCCTCTAGCTGGCCTTAAAGCCATAGTGTGGCAACAAACCCAAAAGTCAAGCAATTAAGTGGCAACATGCCAAGGCAAAGGAAACAGAAAAATGCAACCCTAGACTCCTATTTTGGGGGCATAGAGCGGGAAAAGGACTGTGAGGTCAGAAGTCCTGCTCCAAAAGCCCCAGGGCAAAACATGAGCGGGTTGCAGGCCATAGAGGACCTTAAGAAGGACTTTAAAAATCAAATAAGAGAAGTGGAGGAAAAATTAGAAAGAGAAATGAGAAGGATGCAGGAAAAGTATGAAATGAGGGTCAACAGCCTGACTGAGGAAAACAACACCTTAAAAAATAGACTAACTCAAATGGCAAAGGAGGCCCAAAAGGGCAATGAGGAGAAGAATGCCTTAAAAAGTCGAATTTGCCAGATGGAAAAAGAATCTCAAAAGTTCACTGAGGAGATTCATTCCTTCAGAGTTAGACTGGAGCAAATGGAAGCTAATGACTTTATGAGAAATCAAGATGCTGCTAAGCAGATCCAAACAAACGAAAGATTAGAAGGCAATGTGAAATATCTCATGGGAAAAACCACTGACCTGGAAAATAGATCAAGGAGAGACAATTTAAAAATTATTGGACTACCTGAAAGCCACGATCAAGGAAAGAACCTAGAAATCACCCTTCAAGAAATTCTCAAGGAAAACTGCCCCGATGTTGTAGATCCAGAGGGCAAAATAGAGGTTGAAAGAATCCACAGATCACCTCCTGAAAAAGATCCCAAAAAGAAAACTCCCAGAAGTATTATAGCCAGGTTCCAGAATCCCCAGATCAAGGAGAAAATACTACAAGCTGCCAGGAAGAAACAATTTCAATATTGTGGAAACACAATCAGAATAGCCCAGGACCTGGCAGCTTCTACACTGAGGGATCGAAGGGCATGGAATATGATATTCCAGAGGGCAAAAGAACTGGGAATGAACCCAAGGGTCACCTACCCAGCAAAACTGAGTATTTTGTTTCAGGGGAAAATATGTTCATTCAGTGGAATAGAGGACTTTCAAGCATTCTTGAGGAAAAAACCAGAATTGAATAGAAAATTTGACATCCAGACACAAGAAGGAAGAGATGCCTGAGAAGGTAATCAGGGAAAAGAAATCAAAAGGAACTTATCAAAGTTGAACTATTTACATTCCTATATGGAAAAGTAATATCTGTGACTGATGATATCTTTCTCACTATGAAAATAATGGAAGAAGGGGGTGTGGTCATATGAATACATATGTGAATGTGTGTATATGGTTACAGTTATATATGGATAGAGGGCATAGGTTGAATTTGTTGGGAAGGGAGAATACTCAAGGGATGAAATGATGAGGTGAGAGAGGAAAGTGGCAAGAGGAGATGGGGAGAGACATGGTAGGGTAAACTATCTCATGTAGGGGAAGTGGTTGCAAAGGAGGGGGAGAATAAGGAAGGCTAAAAAGGCAAAACCACATTCACATTGAATTTGGTTCAGGGAGAAAATGACATACATACTAAATGGGATATCTCAACCTGCAGCAGGATAGGGGGAAGGGGGATGAAAGGAGGGATGATGGAAGGGAGGGCATCCTTGGGGTGAGGGGAGGTTGGAAGTACCCACTATAGAAGAGGGACAGGAGCATGTAGGGAATGGACCAGGTGGGGGGTGGGATGAGTGGGAGGGAATTATAAGCAGCCTTGTACAATATATCTACCATGATAATGTTTTGCATAGCTAGACATGTACAACATATACTGAATTACTTATCTCCCAAGAAGGAATGGGTGACAAGGGAGGAAGGAAATGGATCTGAAATTCGAGGTCGTAACATTAAATGTTTCAAATATATATATAAATACTACTATTAATACTCTTTTGCCTATAATTGGGAGATAAGATGTGCAGGCATTGGGACACAAAGATTCATCTTCCTCTAATGGAAAAGTCGATGGTGGTATGGGAGAAGGTATGGGAGAGAGCAGATTGGAGGAAGCGATATCTTTTGGGACTGCTATTCAGGGAGGTTGGGTAGGGGAATAATGGGGGGAAAATGATTGTAACTCAAAATCTGGCGGAAATGAATGATGTAAAACAGAAGTTTAAAAAAAAAATAAAAAAAATTAAAAAAAAGCAATATCAGAAATGGTGAACTGAAATCAGCCAAAAATTGACAGATTGGGCCAAGAAAAGCCCTATTTCTGGCCTTCAAAATGAGAACACCAAACTCTAATTCATAAGCATGAAAGTGAATGCCAGGGGCTGGGGGACGAAGAGCTGTGTTAAACCAGTTAAAGACATCCTCCTGCTGGTTAGTGAAAGGCGCTCTGGAAAAGGGAGCAGGGCAGTACTCACTGTCTCTGTAGAGCCTGCTTCACCGGGAATTTTTTCCCACAGTTCTTGCATTTGAATTCCTTCTCTTCACTTGGCTTTTGATGAAGCATCTGCAAGTGTTCAGCCAGGATCTCCTGACTGGCAAAGCTTGACTCACAGTGTGGACAGAGGTGGTCCTTCTTAGAGCCTGGAGAATCTGGGAATGAAGCACAGAGAAAAACATAATTATCTGTGGTTGACTTAGAATGGCAACCACCCACCCCCTGTTTTAGAAATTAACATCCATTTTCTTTGTCATTTTATGGTCAATCATTTAATATTATTTATTTTTTTTAAATCAGACATGAAGAGGCAGTGTTAGCAGAGGTTATAGAGAGGCAGGACTGGGCCTAAGTCACCCTGGCTGTTTGACCCTGGGCAGATAGAACACTTCACTTCAGAGGGTTCTAGGTGACCTCTCTAAGACTAAACATTGCAGAGAAAGTGCCTACCTGCATTGGGACCTCTTACTCAAGAGGGCTTCCTAACCATAAACTCATAGGTTATGGCCCCATTCCTATCATCCGGCAGTCAACAAACATCTATTAAGCACCTATTATAAACCCACTGCTGGGAACTACTTCATGGACCCTATACAACATTCTCTAGAGGAAGCAGTGTTAACATACAGAAAAAAATTGTACACTTCTAACATCATCTCTCTTAACCACCAAATCAAACACAGCAAGTCCATTTTGAAGAGTAAGGAGACATTTTAAATCAATCAATCCTTATTTATTAAGTGTCTTTTGGAAACATCCAAACATCTCCTGGACTTCAGGATGCACAAGTTTATTGTTGGGTCTTGGAACACTGATCTGAACAAAATGAAAAAGCAAACACACCTCCAAAAATGGAGTATAAAATATGACTGTGCCCCCAGCATCCTAACAGACGAGAGATGGTGGATATGAGTGAGGAGAATGCCTCTTCAGGTTATCTTAGATGACATAATGATTTCATTGAATTGAAAGCCAGAAAAGACTTCAGAAAACATTATGGTCTACCTCCAAATGTTACAAAGGAGTAAAGAAAATCTGTTCATTCAGGGATGGTGCACTGACCCAAGCTTCCACAGATAGTCATTTCCAGGGTAGGGATTCAAACTCAAGTCTTCTGATTGAATTCAATGCCTTTCTACTACACAACTAGACTATACATTTAAACCAAAGAAGATGTGATCTGCAGTCATTAGGAAGTCAACCATGGAAATTTTGTCATCCTCTAGAGAGGTTTGCAAAAGGGACAGATGAGTGAACATAGAGGCTGGATGACCTGGAGGTTCAAATCATGTCAAATTTACTGGCTGAGTGGGTAAGTCTGAGTCTCAGTATCCTCACCTAGGAAACTGGAATAATAATAATAATAATAATAATAATAACAATAATAGTAAATACTAGCATCTATCTAATACTTCAAAGCTTGCAAGACAATCTCCAATACTAGACAGTGTTTCAGACATCCCAGCCAGGTAATTTCTAGGAGCTTGTCATTGCACAGTATTATTCGATCCTCACAAAAAACCTTATGGGGAAACTGAGGCAGGCAAAGGTTAACTGATTTGCCCAGGGTCACACAGTCAGTAACTGAATAAGGCAGCCCCAGGCCACCAAGGTGGTCTTCTGTTTTGTTTTGTTTTGTTTTACACAGAGAATAAGTAAAAAGGGGGGTGGGGGTGGCAGCTGGATAGACACCAGCTTAGAGATGCTCAATCCTTGACAACTTGAAAAAAAACCATAGATTCATAAATGTAACTAATCCATTTTAGAGAAGACGATTTTAATGCAGCTTGATGTCAGCAGACTTTCACAAGCATTAATGAGTTGGGTGAGTACCTTTCCCAGGAGCTGGTGGTGTTTTTCTGGTGTGTTTCCCATGAGCCTCTTTGTTCACAGCTGTCTCTTCCACCTCTTCCTCTTCATCCTCATCCTCTTCCATGTCACTGTCGAGATAGCCAATCAGAAGCTCCGTATCTGTCTCTATATCTTCCACGGCCAAGTAGAAGATATTTTCTCCTTCCTGAGGACAGTAGAAACACACACACACACACACACACACACACACACACACACACACAAGAATTACATAGTTATATTAGTTGGATGAACTAAAATACAACAGTCAACCTTCCCATGGTGCTCTGTAGTTTTACCAGAGAGGCAAGGAATTAGTGGAGCAAGACAACAGGCCTTGAAGTCCGAGAGACCAGGGTTCCAGCCTCACCTCTAACCCATACTGGCTGAGACCCTAAGCAAGCTAATCAACCTCCCAGGCCACTAAAACCAAGTTGCAGAGGGGTGCTGACTTGTACAGTTAGAGGGAATTTCCTCACCTGGGAGTTCTCTACACCAATAAATTGACAAATCCACTCCCTCTCCTTGTAGCTTTATCAAAGCAAGGCATCATATATCAGACATGATTTGATTTGGACTTCATAAGCATCTTGAGACTGTCAAGCGCTTATTGCCTCCTTTTTTATAGGAGATAGTAGAATGAATGGAGACCCAGAGGGGTGAAGTCAGTAGAAAGTACCTTCTTCATAAGTAGTGTCTAGAGTGCTATATTAATAGGATTTCAGTGAATGAAGGAAACAGGCTAGAAGAGGGTAGGGTGATGACTAATGTCATAAGGGACAGCTAGAGCACAAAGTGGTCAGAGTGCCCCATTCTGGAGTCAGGAAGACTCCTCTTTCCAGGCTCAAATCCAGCCACAGACACTTACTAGCTATGAGACTCTTGGCAACTCAAAGCCTCAGTCTGCCTGTTAACCTCAAATATAAATCACACCTACCTTCCAGGGTTGTTGTAAAGATTAAATGAGATGATATTTTGCATGCACTCAGCACAATATTTGGCATGTAGTAGGCACATAATATATTATTGTTTACTTCCTCATTTTCTTCCATTCATTCTTCCTTCCTAAACACATCACAAACTTTTCCACCCACAGGAATTTCCCTATCTCGAGGCCCCTTTAGGAGATTGGCAGGGAAAGGGGCTAGAAGTCTCTGGCCATCTCCCCTAGGGATACTTCCCTTCTATATTCTATCATTTGTAGATGTCTTTACCACACTCATTCATTTTGTATAAGCACTACTGAAACACAGTCTCTCCAAGATTCATTCTTCTTTTTTTGTCATTTTTTTCTCAATTTCTTTATTTAATTTTAGTTTTCAACATTCATTTCCACAAGACTTTGAGTTATAAATTTTGCCCCCATCTTTCCCCTACCACCACTCCAGGATAGCAAGCCTACTGAATACTCCTTCACCCAATCTGTTCTCTCTTATATCCTCCCCATTTCCCCGAACTTTCCAATAGGGCAAGATGAATTTCTATACCCCAGTGGCTGTATATCTTATTTCCCAGTTGGAATGTAAAAAAAAATATTTTTTAACATTTGTTTTTTTTTAAAACTTTGATTTCCAGATTCTTTCCCTTCTTCCGTTCTTACCCACCCTCACTGGGAAGACAAGCAATTCAATATAGGTTGCACATGTGTAGTTATGCAAAATGTTCCCATAGTAGTTATATTGTGAATGACTAACTATAATTCCCTTCCTCCTATCCCACCCCCACTTATTCTATTTTCTACTTTGACCCTGTCCCTTTTCAAAAGTGTTTGCTTCTAACTACCCAATCCCTCAACCTGCCCTCTCTTCTCTCATCTCCCCTCTCATCCCCTTCCCCCCTACTTTCCTGTAAGGTAAGATACCCAGCTGAATGTCTATGTTATTACCTCCTTAAGACAAATTCAATGAGAGTAAGGGTGACCCATTCCCTTTCACCTTCCTGCTCTTCCCCGTCATTGTAACAGTTTCTTCTCTTGCCTCTTTTATATGAGATAATTTACCTTGTGCTATCTCTCACTTTCTCCTCCCAGTATATTCCTCTCTCACCTCTTAATTTTATTTTTTAGATATCATCCCTTCCTATTCAACTGATCCTCTGCCTATGTATTCATGTACACACATATACACAGACAGTCACATATGTATTTATGCACACCTACACCCTTCTATACATATATTTATTTGCTTCAACTATCCTCATATTGAGAAAAGTCTCGTGAGTTACAATTATCATTTTTTCATGTAGGAATGTAATAGTTCAACTTTAATAAGTTCCTTATGATTTCTTTTTCCTGTGTACCTTCACATGCTTCTCTTCCTTCTTGTATTTGAAAGTCAAATTTTGTGATCAGCTCTGGTTTTTTCATCAAGAAAGTCATCTATTTCATTGAATGACCATGTTTTCCCCTGAAACATTATACCCAGTTTTGCTGGGTAGGTTCTTGGTTTTAATCCTAGCTCCTTTGACCTGCCAAATATTATATTCCAACTCCTTTGATGCCTTAGTATAGAAGCTGCTAGATCTTGTGTTATCCTAATTGTGTTTCCACAATACTCAAGTTGTTTCTTCCTGACTGCTTGTAATATTTCCTCCTTGACCTGGGAACTCTGGAATTTACCTATGATATTCCTATGAGTTTTCTTTTGGGGATCTTTTTCAAGAGAGGATCAGGTGAATTCTTTCCATTTCTATTTTGCCTTTTGGTTATAGAATATCAGGGCAATTTTCCTTGAGAATTTCTTGAAGGGTGATTTCTAGGCTCTTTTTTGATCATGGCTTTCAGGTAGTCCAATAACTTTTAAATTCTCTCTCCTGGATCTATTTTCCAGGTTAGTGGCTTTTCCAATGAGATATTTCACCTTGCCTTCTATTTTTTTCATTTGTTTGGATCTGTTTTATAGTATCTTGATTTCTCATAAAGTCCTTAGCTTCCATTTGCTCCAGTCTAATTATGAATGAATTGTTCTCTTCAGTGAGTTTTTGAAATTCCTTTTCCATCTGACAAATTTGACTTTTTAAGGCATTCTTCTCCTCATTGGCTTTTTTGGCCTGTTTTGCCATTTGAATTAGTCTATTTTTCAAGGCATTATTTTCTTTAGTATTTTTGGTGTCTCCTTTAGCAGGGTGTTGACTAGTTTTTCATGATTTTCTTGCATCGTTCTCATTTTTCTTCCCAATTTTTCCTCCACTTCTCTTACTTTATTTTCAAAGTCCTCTTTGAGCTCCTCCTTGGCCTGTAACCAATTTGTATTTTTCTTGGAAACTTTTGATGAAGGAGTTTTGACTTCATTGATTTCTTCTGGTTCCATGTTTTTATCCTCTTTGTCTCCAAAAAAAGGATTCTATAGTCTGATTGCGCCTCCTCTGCTTGTTCATCTTGCCAGCCAATTACTTGACTTTTGAGCTCTTTGCCACGGTAGAACTCTGCTTCCAGAGTGGAGAGCTGTGTCCCAAATTTCTGGGGTTTGCACAGCTGCTTCCAGAGCCATTGTCAGAGCTATGAGGAGGGTGCCCTCTCTACAGCCACCACAAGCTCTGGCACACTGGTGTTCCTCACCCCAGGACCACCACCCAAGACTGTGACCCAGATCCAAGCAGGTCAAAGCATGAGCAATTACCCTCTGCAAGGTTGGTTTGTCCCCCTGGGTGGGGGAAGTTGTCTCCCTGAAGGCGAAGAGCTCTGGAGGCAGCCATGCAGCAGCAGTTGCAGCCACCAGGTCTCTGCCACCTCTCACCCTGGGGGCAGGGGCCAAACCTCACTTTTCTCTCACCCTGGATCAGTGGGTTTCCCCACTAATCTTTTACTTTCTCTTTTGTGTTTATGGCTTGAGAAGTCTGGAAACTGCCATAGCTCCTGGTGATTCACTCTTCTGAAGTCTGCTCTAGCCAATCTGGGCTAGTCAGGCTGCCCTGGGGTCTGTGACTGCATGGCTCATGCTTGGCTCCCATCCTAGGGAAAGAGACCCTTGATGTCAGCCTGCCAGGCTGCCTTCAGCAGGAGATTTGTTTCTCTCTCTCACTTTGTGGGTTCTGTAGCTCTAAAGTCTGCTTAGAGTCATGTTTTACAGGTATTGGAGGTAGTTGGAGTGGGACCTGAAGCAAGCTCCTGCTTTTACTCCATCATCCATCTCCTAATTTCTTGACAGGATCTTAGAATGGAAAAAGGAAGGAGGGAAGGAAGGAAGGAAGGAAGAAAGGAAGGAAGGAAGGAAGGAAGGACGGAAGATTCATTCTTCTTGAATCTCTGTGATTCATTCTTCCCCTTTCTAGCTCCAACAATCATAGCCCTGGAGTGCTTTCCACAGCCTCCCAGAATAATAATACAGCCATTTACCCAAATAGGATCCTCTTTTCTTATCTTTCATCCACCAGTTTGTGAGTCTAGGGGGTTCTCCACACTGAGGCCTATGTATGAACACCCAGGGAGTATACTTTGATGGTCAGGGAGACCCAACATCAGAAGGCTTTCTCCCTGCTCTCCCCATGCCAGACTGCATTCTGGTACCAAAGAAGGGCCATGGCACACATGGCACATGGCTCTGGGAAACTATCTTTGGTATTTCCTGGTATTAAGCTCAGGATATGTGAATTCCCTTCTTTGAATTCACTCACCCCTCACAACCACTATCACCAAATTAGACATTTAGCAGAAACAGGTATCCCCTTGTAAACCACCAGACACCCTCCTTTTCTGTTTAGAAGCCAAGTATGTGGGGCTGAGACCCCAACACAACAAGAGGAGAACTGTGTCGAAGTAAGGAAGATTTCACTAGCATTTTCATCAATTTCTATGTTTATCAGATTCATTACCAGGAAAGTTAATAGAAGCATCTCCACATATAACAGGCCATATATCCACCCTTCAGAACACAAGGACAAGATAATGATTTTTAATTTTGTAACTTAAGATTAATTGAAACTGTCACTGGAAAATGCAGGGTGCTGAACAGTTGGTCAGCTTAGTAATAAAATGAGAAGATGTTAATATCTCTGTTAAAACTATTTAACTCAATAAACTTGTTGGCAGCACTGCAGCCTCCAAGGAGCAGGCCCATTTGCATCTCTTTATGCTAATCATAGAATAGGAAAACAAATGTGATTTTATTGATTGCTTCGAGGAAAAAGATTTTGTGGTGAGCACTTGTTGGCATCAAACAACCTTCCTGTCACCTCCTACATCAACAGGCTAGCACTCATTCCTCATTTTCTAGCCATAGGTGCTTCAGGGAGACTTCATTTACCAACATCTAAATTAAAAATAAATCAATGGAGGGGGAGCAGATTAAATGAGAAAAGGGAACACACTTCTTATCTCTAGCAGAGATATGAGGGAGGTAGTTGGCAGAAATTTCCATGAAACCCACTGCTAAGTCCCTCTTGGGTGAGACAGCCTGTTGTGTTAGACAGAAAGCTGGCTTTGGATTCAAGAGGATGGTGTCTCATTTCCTAATAACCCTTAACATCCTGGAATCATAGATTAAAGGTGGAAGGAGTCTTCAAGGCCTTCTTTTCAAACTGTCTCATTTTTTCAGATGAGGAAACTGAGACCCAGAGACATGCAACTTGCTTAAGGTCATAAAGTAGTAAGTAGTGCAGTAGGCATTCGAATCCAGGTCTCCTAACTCCAAATCCTCTATTCTTTCTACTATACCACACTGGCCTCTGATATCTGTGCCAGTGCCAAGATAAGGAAAGTCACTTGACCTCTCAGAAATTCACTTTCCTCTTCTGCAAAATGTGAATAACAATAACATTAATATTAATTAATAACATATTAGTCAATATTGATGATAATATATCCAGAGATGTGAAAATTAAATAGGGTTAATTATATACATCATTTTTGCAAACATTGGGCTATATTAATGTCAGTCATTATTATTGTCAATGCAGTAGGTAACATAGAATGCAAAAATGTCTATCTTTGTACAGAAATTTACCCATCTAGCAGATGTAGAAAACCAGGGTTAGACACAGGTGGACTTTAAATGTATGAAAAGCAGTCCAAAAGAAACTACTCACCATTCCCCCAAACCTATCATCACCCCCTCTTATTTCCCCCCCTTACTCCACCAGCCTGAATGTTTCTCCTTCCTCATTTCTGACTCAACTTTTGCACTTTTGAAATCTTTTTTGTATGTTTGGGGCTTTTTAGTCCAGATCTATGATTTCATTCTATGTAAAATACTTCCAGTGTAGAAATTTCCTAAAAAGCTCCTGATCAGCAACTCTTCTATAACATACTCTTAGAGAGGTTCTTGGAAACTTGAGAAGTTCAATGATTTGCCTAAGGTCACAGAGCCAACACATCCCCAAAGAAAACATAACTCTAGTATTGCAATGGGCTTTCTAGCCAAGCCTGAAACCATTATGGCCTCACTAAAACCCTGCACATTCCAAGAAGCAGTGTTGTATAGTGGATGGGAGGCCAAAGTGGGAGTTAAGAAGGCACATGTTCAAACCCTAATTTAGATCCTTACAGGATGTGTGACCCTGGGAAAGTCACTTAAATTCTCTGAAGATCTTATGACAGCTAAGTAAGATAACATTTGTAAAGTGCTTAGCATAGTAAGGAGTTAATAAAACATAGTAAGGAGTTAATAAACACATAGTAAGGAGTTAATAAATTATTTCCTTCTCTTTTTTCTTCATTTCCTTCTTTCCTTCATTCCTTTCTTTTTACTTCCTTCCTTCCTTCTTTCCTTCCTTCCTTCCTGGTATTCCCATCACCTAACAGAGTTCAGCATATTGTAAGTGATCAGTAATGTTTTTCAATTGATAACTCACAAGATTGTTTTGAGAATAGAGTGAGATAAATTCATAAAGTGTTTTGAAAACACTAAAGTACTGTATGAATTAGATCTTAATATATATGTATATATGCATTTAAATTCCCTACTTCTCCACTCCTCTTCCAAGTCATCTGTCCACCCAGCCTAGAAACCATACCCTGAATGATTTAACCTTTCAGCTCCAATTGCATCACCCCAGGTCCTATGAGTTACTCACCTGGTTTCCCTCCTCAGACCAACCCCAGACATACTTTGTTCTTCTCCCTGGTCATTTTCTTTCCAGTCACCCTCCCACCCTGAATGGACCTATTTTCAGTACCCTTTCCTTATCCCTCCCCTACTTTAAAGTTTGGGAATAATAAAGAAATTAATCTGCCATAGATACTTTTTTAAAGTGCTCTCCAGATGGCTGAAGTCATCATCCCTTTTATTTTCCAAGCAGCACCCTCCATTGTGACTAGCCCTCTATATCTGTTACTGTCCTATTAGAATATAAGTTCCATAAAAGAAGGAACAATATTTTACCTTTAAATCTGTATCTAAATTATTCAGCACAGTATCTAGCAACTAAAAATTGATTCATAATGCATTTTTTCATCCATGCATTTCTTGTTTCAAGGCTAAGTGCCAAATACCCCACTCCCTTGAATCCCTCTGGATTCCTCCCTCAGACTTTGCTTAGCACTCTCTATATACTATTCCTATGAACTTAACATATATGCTTTTGTACAATTATTATTGGTCTGGGTCAATATGCACAAAAATCTCATGATTAATGAATTAATATACAATTAAGGGGTTAAAGGCACATTTTTGTTATTGTTGTTCACTCATTTCAATTGTGTCCAACTCTTGAGGACTCTATTTGGGGTTTTCTTGGCAAAGATCCTGGAGTGCTTTGCCATTTCTTTCTCCAGCTCATTTTACAGATGATGACACTGAAGCAAATGGGTTAAGTGACTTGTCTGGGGTCACACAGCTAGTAAATGTTTGAGGCCAGATTTGAACTCAGGTCTTCCTGACACCAACCTGGTGCTCTATCTAATGCACCACCTAGCTGTCCTCACCAGCTAGAAGCTAGCAGTATTAAGAAAGGCTTCATGAGGGGTGGCTAGGTGGCACAGTGAGTAGAGCATCAGCCCTGGAGTCAGAAGGACCCAAGTTCAGATCCGCCCTCAGACACTTAAAGCACACACACACACACACACACAAAAAAAAAAAACCTAGCAGTGTGACCTTGGGCAAGTTACTTAACCACGGTTGCCCTCCAAAAAAAAAAAAAAGCAAAAAAAAATGCAGTTCAGAAATATGAATCTTATAAAAAAAGAAAGAAAGGCTTCATGTAAAACATGGCGCTTGAGTTGAACCTTCAAGGAAACTAGGGATTTTAAGTGGTAGAGAGGAGGGGAGAGCACACTCCAAGGACAGGAAATAATGCAAATGCAAAGTCAAGAAGATGTGAAATAAAGTGGCATATAAGAGAAGCAGTAAGAAACCCAATTTGGGGGCGGCTAGGTGGCGCAGTGAATAGAGCGCCGGCCCTGGAGTCAGAAGGACCTGAGTTCGGAGCCGGCCTCCGACACTTAATCCGCACAAACAAAAAACCTAGCCGTGTAACCTTGGGCAAGTTACTTAACCCCAATTGCCCTAAAGGGGCGGCTAGGTGGTGCAGTGAGTAAGAGTGCCGGCCTCGGAGTTTGGATGACCTGAGATCAGATCCGGCCTCAGAAAATGAGCACCCACGCATAAATCAAATGACTAGCCGTGTAACCTTGAGCAAGTTACTTAACCCCAATTGCTTAATAAAAAAAAAAAAGAAACCCAATTTGGTTGAACTAAAGAATATAATATCAAGGGAAATCATATGCAATATGGAAAGAAAGTTTGGGGCAAATCATGAAAATGGCTAAATTTCTAACAGAAGTTCATGTTGAAGATATTTACCAAGAAGTGAACAATAAATGCAAAAACTATACTAAAAGTAAGACTGTGGATATATATACCAAGATATGAGGAAAAGAACAAGACATAAAGGTAAAAATAATGGAAAAGGGAACAACTTTCAATGTCTTGATTATTAGCTCAGCAGCTCATTTCTCACAGTTTATTTTGAAGAGGAAAATTAAGTGGCTCCTGAAGATTCATCTTAGGAGATTTTTTCAGTAATTTCAGTCCTCTTTGTGGTCTTTGAGTCATTGGTCTGACCTTTTTGAGAATGGCCTCTATCATTCTGGCTAAATGTGGCTGCTGGGTAAGTCCAAATGTAGCCCTTCTAGATTTCCAATAGACTGATTGAAAGATGGCAGGATGCTAGATATGCAGATGAAATCACTAGTGGGTTCTGTCTTGAATATAGCTTCTAATGGTGGTGGCTATACATTGTCCATAGGTAGAAATGGATTTGAGCCATGTTGTCCAATGGCTTCTTAGAAGACCATCCCTCTTCTGCATTATAGTCAACCATGGGGCCATTTGGATTGCTCTTAAAATGAGATGTTCCTATCAAAGAGGAAGACAACACTGAGATACCTCAAGACCCCAAGAGAAAGAAACCAAGAAAGTGGTGGCCCAAGAGAAAAATGTTCCTGTGAAAATTTCAATGTTTAAAGAACAAATGCCAAGGAGATCCCAAAATGTCTTAAGAGGAAGAACTGGAAAGTTTTCTAGTAAGTATGACTTCCTGGAGGAAGAAAAAAGAGAAGAAAAAAAGAAAAAAGGCTATAAAATCATATTTGTCTTGTTACTTAGGGGAGAGTTACAGAGGGAGACACAACATTACCATGCTCTAGAAAGAGCTATTCACTATTCATAACCACATCTATGTCACTATTCCAGCATGGTGAATGCTGAGAGATGCTTGCCTCTATATATATGACACTTGCAGACATAATAATTAAGAAGTTCATTCCAACCAATCATTCTGTCCCATGTAACCCAGTGTTCAAGCCTGGTACATTTGCATAAGACACTCCTCATTGGAGGAGAGAATGATTACTCAGCTCAGCATGCCTGCATTAAGGGTGGAGTTGTTGAGTGCTTGAGAAGAGAAAGTCTACTTGTTTCTCACTTTGAAAGAGTCCACAGATAGTTCTAGGTCAGATTTCTTCAGGGACACATGCCTAAAAAAAGAAAAGTTTTCTGAAGTGACTTATATGTAGATAAACCAGTCTCTCAACACGTCCCTGGTTTCCAGCTTGTCTACCTAGAGACTAGAAGGAATTACGTTATGGGTAAGACTTGAAATTTTCTGTTGAACTAAGATATCTAATTCCCAGTGGGAAAGCTCATTCACCCTGTATATAGGCTGGCATTTTCTAATCCATACAGTTTTTCTTATTCTTATTTTTGTCTGCTTGGAAAAATTAATTTAGTAGTAGTTGTTGTAGTAGTAACAGCAGCAGCAGCAGTAGTAGTAATCACTACTATAGCACTTTGAGGTTTGCAAGCTCTTTGCAAATATTGCCTCCTTTGATCCTTATAACAACCCTGGGAGATAGGTGCTATTATTATTCTCATTTTGTAGATGAGGAAACTGGGAAGACTGAGATTAAGTGACTTGCCCAGGGTAAAATACCTAGTAAATATCTGAGGCTGAATTTGAACTCATATCTTCCTGACGCTAGGTCCCACATTCTATAGACTGAGCCACCTAGCTGCTTCAATAATTGTGATGGTCATTCTTGCAACTAGTATTTTATGTGGAGTCAAGTCTTCAGATATAAGCTTAAGATACCCTTCCTTCTAAGAGATAGAAACAAGGAAAGTGGTGTAAACCTTAAAAAAAAAAAAAGCTTCCACAAACACACTTACACTAGCCTAGAATATTTTTTTAAATGACCTCTTGAAGCAAAAGAGCATCGTGCTAAGCATATGATGCTCCCTATCTGCCAAAAGTAAAAGCCAGCCTCCAGTTTTTATTTATGGAAATTGCATGCTTCTTGTCAACAGAATATGACAATAGAAGGTTAATAGTGACTCCTATGTGCATTTGGGAACAAGTAAATAATTAAGAAAGAAACTAAGGTCTACAGATACTTAAACTGTGAATTGACATTGATCCCCTTAATCTTTCCATAGGGCAGATGGCTATATCACGTAGTGTAGCAGCAAGCACACCAACATCCCCAGGGTGTCTGCCAACACAGGTTCTTAGATCTGCTTTTCAAAAGGAAAGCAACTCAAAATGGGTTAACAAGCTAACTTTAATCAAACAAACATATATTACCTAGCTCAGGGGGAAAAGGTCAGCACCCTGAACTTCAGATTATACAGGCAGATCAAACAGACAGGCTTCCAAACTGTCCAACCATTATATCAATACCAAATCACAGTTACCAGAGAGGGAAGCATCAACATCTGGGTTTTCAAAGCCGGGGGGCTCTCAACAAAGGCTTCCCAGGGTCTCATCTGGTCAAATCACACAATACTTCTCAAAGTGAGCCCCAAAGCCTCCCATCAGGGCATATATAGCCTTCTCCTAGCTCAGGAGTGTAACCACCTTCTTGACCCATTGCCCAATCACACAGCATCAAGGTGTGGTCATTACTGAAAACCAAGCCTCCTACCACATGCTCCATGTGACCACATTCAGCCTATTAGGGGGCAGAGTATATTTTCAAATTAAAGAAGGTTCTCAGAGTCACTTAAGCCAATCAAAGGGCCTAGGGGCAGGGAAGATCTTCAAATCTGCATTTCCATTACACATAAAAACCACAAAATTCAAAAAGGGGAATTGTGGGCATCCTCCAACCAAGCAGGTAAACAATGGTGTCTCCATCTATTCTTTTTACTACAGCATATTGCAACTTATTGCTATATGACAAAGTAAAAAATATGTTCCAAAATAACATACCATATTCAATCACATTGCTCTCATTTAAAAAGTTATTATTGCTAATGATATTTGAGAGCATAATGGTTCTTTGGGAATGCTAATAGAAAATTCTAAGTAATTTGAAACATTGTTTATTTCATTGTTGTTTCATTTTGAAATTTGTGCTTCTCTTAAGATTTGTAATATGCACAATACATTAGTTAGGTAGTGCATTACAGAATTTTTAGATAATTAAATATATAATCATTATTAGACCTATACATCAGAAGAGATCAAAGAAAGAAGAAATGAGTGGAGCCAAGATAGCGGAGTAGAAACAGTGCGTCCAAGCCACTCTGCCCCCAGATTACCTCCAAACTATGTAAAAGGGGACTCTGAACAACTTCTGGAGCCCCAGCACCCACAGAACAACACAGAGAAGCTAACCTCCCGCTGAGGACAGCCCAGCAGCCCTGCAGGAAGGACCAGAACAGTGCTCTGGGAGCCAGCAGCACAGCGTGCGGGGAGTTGAGCACAGCCAAGTGCCTGAGTCGCAGTTTTAGCCCCAGGGCGGCAGGGCCAGCAGCCAGCTGGAGGGACCCCAGAACACCAGCAGCTGTTGTGATTCCAGAATTATCAACATATACATGCCTAGGACAAAGTGAGAGGTTAGTGCCCTATGGACTTTGGGACCAGTATTTGGGGAGTGCGTCGGCTTCCTCCCCTGGGGGCTAGTAGCCGCTGAGGAGACACACCATTTTGTAGTTTTCAGAGGCAGCTCCAGCTCCTGGTTTGCAAACTGTAGGGATATCCAGTGTTAAGTCTTGGGGGGTAATCGCTCTTGCTTTAACCTCCCTGGATCTGGATTGTGATCTGGGGAGGAGGTCGTAGGTGGGTTTCCAGCTTGCCAGAAACGGAAGTTGCCCCCCACACATTTGGGACGAAAATTCCTCTATCTGGCCTTAAAGCCATACTGTGGCAACAAGCCCAAAAGTCAAGTAATTAAGTGGCAACATGCCAAGACAAAGAAAACAAATTAAACAGAAAAATGCAACCCTAGACTCCTACTTTGGGGGCAAAAAGGGTGAAAGCATAGGGGAAGAGGACTGTGAGGTCAGAAGTCCTGCTCCAAAAGCCCCAGGGCAAAACATGAGCGGGTTGCAGGCCATAGAGGACCTTAAGAAGGACATTAAAAATCAAATAAGAGAAGTGGAGGAAAAATTGGAAAGAGAAATGAGAAGGATGCAAGAAAAGTATGAAATGAGGATCAACAGCCTGACTGAGGAAAACAATACCTTAAAAAATAGACTAACTCAAATGGCAAAGGAGGCCCAAAAGGGCAAGGAGGAGAAGAATGCCTTAAAAAGTCGAATTTGCCAGATGGAAAAAGAATCTCAAAAGTTCACTGAGGAGATTCATTCCTTCAGAGTTAGACTGGAGCAAATGGAAGCTAATGACTTTATGAGAAACCAAGATGCTGTTAAGCAGATCCAAACAAATGAAAGATTAGAAGGCAATGTGAAATATCTCATGGGAAAAACCACTGACCTGGAAAATAGATCCAGGAGAGACAATTTAAAAATTATTGGACTACCTGAAAGCCATGATCAAAGAAAGAACCTAGAAATCACCCTTCAAGAAATTCTCAAGGAAAATTGCCCTGATGTTTTAGACCCAGAGGGCAAAATAGAGGTTGAAAGAATCCACAGATCACCTCCTGAAAAAGATCCCAAAAAGAAAACTGCCAGGAATATTATAGCCAGGTTCCAGAATCCCCAGATCAAGGAGAAAATACTACAAGCAGCCAGGAAGAAACAATTTCAATATTGTGGAAACACAATCAGAATAGCCCAGGACTTGGCAGCTTCTACACTGAGGGATTGAAGGGCATGGAATATGATATTCCAGAGGGCAAAAGAACTGGGAATGAACCCAAGGGTCACCTACCCAGCAAAACTGAGTATTTTGTTTCAGGGGAAAATATGGTCATTCAGTGGAATAGAGGACTTTCAAGCACTCTTGAGGAAAAAAACAGACTTGAATAGAAAATTTGACAGCCAGAGACAAGAAGCAAGAGATGCTTGAGAAGGTAATCAGGGAAAAGAAATCAAAATTGACCTATTTACATTCCTACATGGAAAAACAATAACTGTGACTGATGAAACCTTTCTCAGTATGAAATAATGGAAGAAGGGTGTGTGGTCATATGAATAAATATGTGAATGTGTGTATATATGTTTACAGTTATACATGGAGAGAGGGCATAGGTTGAATTTGTTGGGAAGGAATGATACTTAAGGAGTGAAATTATGAGGTGAGAGAGGAAAGTGGCAAGAGGAGATGGGGAGAAACAAGGTAGGGTAAACTATCTCATGTAGAAGAAGCAAGGGGAAGTGGCTCCAGGGGAGGGGAAGAATAGGAAGGCAAAAAGGCAGAACCACATTCTCATTGAATTTGGTTCAGGGAGAGAATGACATACATACTAAATGGGATATCTCAACCTGCAGCAGAATAGGTGGAAGGGGGATGAGAGGAGGGATGATGGATGGGAGAGCATCCTTGGGGGGAGGGGAGGTTGGAAGTACCCACTATAGAAGAGGGACAGGTTTAAGTAGGGAGTGAACCAGGCCAGGGGGATGGGTGGGAGGGAATTATAAGCAGCCTTGTCCAATATATCTACTATGGTAATATTTTGTATAGCTATAAATGTACAACACATACCGAATTACTTATCTTCCCAGAGGGAATGGGTGGCAAGGGAGGAAGGGAATGGATCTGATATTCGAGGGATTAGAATTAAATGTTTCAAATATATACATACTTTATATATATATATATATATATATATACATATACATATACATATATATATATATGTACTATTATCAAAACTCTTTTGCATGTAATTGGCAGATAAGATGTGCAGGCATTGGGACACAAGAGTTTCACCTTGCTCTAATGGCAAAGTCAAAGGGGTTTGGGAGAAAATATGGGAATGAGCAGATTGGAGGAAGGGATATCTTGTGGGACTGCTATTCTGGGATGGTAGGTAGGGGAAAAACAGGGAAAAAATTGTAGCTCAAAATCTGGCAGAAATGAATGATGTAAACCAGACGTTAATAAAGTATTTGTTTAATTAATTATAAAAAAGAAAATAAAAGAAATATACAAATATTGTGAGTTCACGCTTTTTTTAAAACTGATCAGAGTATATAATCTAAAATATTTGGCAACCACTCCTCTAAATCACTATAAATATTCCATCATTAAACTACTGAATAAACTTCAATTGAACTTTCCTTGTTGTAAAGCTACATGTATGTTCCTGTTTTATCTATTTAATCTCCCTAAGTCTCCCAAACTCCATCAAGATTTATTCTTTAAAATGCAACACTTATGAGCTTTGAAATTTCTTTCTGATCAATTTGACATGTCTTTCTAATTTTAAATGTCATGGTTGCCAGATAGAGATACATTTCAGTAAATCAGAATGGGCCATTCGCCCACAGTTTCATAATCTAGGCACGGGGGAAGAAGGTTTGCTTATGAAATACTCCCACAATGATTTTGATACATAAATCATCATTTCCAAAGCAAATTTTCCTAAGTCAAATAAACAGCAGAGCTCAGAATATAACCAAGCCTTCAATAAGGATTTCCAGTCCTTTGCCAAAACAGACTTCAAATTCTTAATCCCTTGTCCAAAAAAATTGGACCAAGTATTGACATTTTCCTCCAAGCAAGCCACATAGACACAAATGTTTTTCATTTACTCTGCTCCAGGGATATACAACCCAAATAAAAAATTTCCTAAATATCCCAAATACCAGATGCAATTTGGAATCCAAAAGATTCATAATGTTAGGCAGGAAATATTATGATACACTCATAGCACCAGGCATTTCTGGCCCAAAGACTGGAATGCGAACCTCTTGAGATCATTCCAACCTACTGCAAGACTGAGACTTCTCCTAGACCCAGGACCAGGTTATTTCCCTCTCTGACCTGAGTTCCAGGTCTAGACTGCCCATAGTCTAGTACTGCCACTGCTGTGAAGTCAAGAACCTCCCTCCGAGAGGAGCAGAGTTCCCTATACTGTAGTGAGATAACCATTGTAATATTTTTAGTGGTATATAGTAGGTGTTATATAAATGTTTATCCCCTTTCTCTACTTTTCTAGAAAAAATATAGAGGAGAGAGAGAGAAAAAGAGATATTGGAAGAATGTTGCCTGCAATGCACAGGAAAGGAAGGAAGGAAGGAAGGATGGATGGAAGGATGGAAAGAAGGAAGGAAAGAAGAGAGAAAGGAAGGAAGGAAAGAAGGAAGGAAGGAAGGAAGGAAGGAAGGAAGGAAGGAAGGAAGGAAGGAAGGAAGGGTGCCTACTACGCACCAGTCACTGAGCTAAGGGTTTTACAAATGTTATTTGATTTGATTCTCACCATAGCCCTGGGAGGGAGGTACTATTATTATTCCATTTCATATATGAGGAAATTGAGACAAACAGGTGAAGTGACTTGCCCAGGGTCATATAATAAAGGTCTGAATCCAAATTCAAACTCGGTTTTCCTGACTCCTAACCTGATCCATTGTGCCACCTAGTATCTCTAGATAGTGTGATGTAGCAAAAATACTATCAGACACCAGTCCAGCGAACTTAGGCCATCCTAATATCCTCCCAGATCTATCTACACCCCAGTTATCTTAGGACCATGACCCATTCACTTCATCAGTGTCTTAATCTAAAACAGAAACAGTAATCTCTGCCCTACCTAACTCACAAGGCTGATGATTCTGGGGTCAGTGAAGCTGGGTTCAAATACTGCCTCTGATACATGGACTTCCTTAGTCTCAGTCATTTCTGAGGTTCCATCCAGCTCCAGACCCAGCAGGGTCTTAGCCATCCTTACAGTGCTCCAGAAGTGGGAATCATTGCCTTTAGCACCTTGAGGACTAAGCAGCATTCTTGCAGTTAGAGAGCATCTACTTCCATCAGAGGAGTCTGGGGTGAACTAATGCCATGAGACCTAAAACTTCAGAGAGCATTATTTCAATGAGGAACAATAGAATCCACTATAAAAGTGAATGTTCAAAAGACATTAAGGGAGATCTAGCAATGAGCAGATCCAGAAACGTGGCAACTTTTCACTGCTGTTAGTGCCATTTTGTAAGCAAATATTCTAATTGCTGCTCTAAGTGAAAATTATCGCATAAACCACGACCCTCTTAAAAAGGGTTTTGCTTCAGGGAGCCTTAAATGAAAGGAAACTATGCAATTTTTAACAATGCCCATATAAGGCAAAGAAAATTATTTGGATCAGTGAAAATGGAGAGGAGGATTCGTGTATGCTTGGGAAAACGCAGCCAGTGATGGGAAACTCCTCACCTCCCTCACCAGAAACCCCTAAGGATGCTGGGGAAAGACTACCACTGTGCTTCCCAAATTAGAGTCAACTTTCCTATCTTAATGAAAACAGACACCGATTCATTCAGCTTGTCAAAACCCAAAGCTCTTTGCATACATCATCCTTTAGAACCTTGAAATAAAACTGTGAGCTATTTGGCACAGGTATTATTATCCCACTATACAGGAAAGGGCAATGGACATAGGTTCAAATTGTATTTTTGATACTTTGTGTGACCTTTGTGACTTACAACAAATTACTTTCTCTTCTCTTCTCCTCCTCTTCTCTCCTCTCCCCTCCCATACCCCCCTTTCCTCCCAGTGCCCTTAACCCCTTATTTATGTAAAATAAGAGGGTTAGACTATATACATATATAATAGATTGGTCTTAGTAATAATTTCAAATGCAGTTCTCTTGAATAATATTTTTAAATGTTTGTGTTTATTGTTTCAAAGGTGCAACTTCCTTCCAATGTCTCATTGGGTCATATAATAAAGTCTGAATCCAAATTCCAACTCGGTCTTCCTGACCTCCAAGGTTCATAATCTTGGCACAATCCTGGACTTCTCACTCTCCCTCAGCCCACATAGCAAATCAGAGGCCAAATCTTGGTCCCTAACATTTCTATTTCTATGGCCCTGTAGATCTGATCATCCCTATTTTACAGGTTAAGAGACTGAAGTTCAGAGAAACTAAGTGATATTTTTTCTAGTAACTGTCCAAGGTGGAATCTAAAGCCAGCTCTTTGCAGATTCTAGATTCAATAGACTTTCCACTATGCCACACTTGAATAATTCATTGAAACAGTGATATCAGTGATTTGGGGAATATGTCCACCTGCACAGATCTCAAGCCATCAATGACTTTTCATATTGGACAATTCTTGTCAATGTCTTTAAATGAATCCTCCAAAGACAATTCACCCTGTGTGCTAAAGGCTGTTTTATAAATGTAATATTTCAGTATAGTAGAACAGTATCCAGGCAATCTGTTAGTGTTTGCTCTCTCTTCATGCTGGATGATTAATTTTTCTGACCATACATGTGACATACATACATACTGAACTTAGAATCATTATGTCTGGATTCACACACAAAATCAGCCCCAGGAATTGACAAGATGAATGAATAAATGGATGGAAGAATGAATACATTAATGAATCAGTGAATGAGAAAAGTTGAGGGACCATGGCAGGGTACAGAATGGCTAGTACTCCCCATGCTCTGAACACTGCTATTTCTATTCACATAGCCCACATCCACCCTGGTCCTTTTGCCTGCCATGACACAGATTGAATGCAATCAGGCATTTAGAACTCTCTTCCTGCCTCTGCACTGCAAGTAGAAGCAGAGAGAAGACTGAATTCACTACCAACAACCTATGTAGTACCAAGAGATACCCAGCAGGTCAGCTTACCTGAATGGCAGCCAGGTTCTTCTGCTCTGGGCTGGGTGCCTCATGAACAAAGCGCAACCAGTTTGAGAAGCGTGGGTTGCTGGCATCCAAAACATAGAGTACTTGGCCCTTACTTCCACGCACCTGGAACATGAAAGAGTCAAGTATATTATTGCTTTCAATATTAATCAGTATAAGCAAGCTAAAGCTGATTTAGTATGCAGAAAATCACATAGAACTAGAGACCATTTTAATTTTGTTTCCACCAGTAGATTTTTAATGGATAGGGCAAAAATGTTAGAAAGGGGTCAGGTTGCATAGGATTTTCACAGGCAAAAAGAACAGTTTCTATTTTCTCTAACAGATAGTAAGGGTCTTGTAGGATGGGAAAATACATGGAAGGGCTGCTAACAGGTCTTAGAGAGAGCCTCTCTCTAACATGAGTTCACTCTTGATCTGGGTAGGCAGAAAGACAGGAACAGAGTCAAAATAAGGGGCTAAGTAAGATAGCTTTATTCTAGTCTAGTCTTCTCAATGGGAGTCCTGATAATGGGAGCACCAATTCCTACAGCATTCCATAATCAGCCTTTTCACAGGAGTTAGCAAGAAGCAGGGGGCAACTACCCCTGCATCTGGATGGGGTCAATCAAGACAGGCAAAGAATTCCAGCTTGTGCACTCCTCTAAATCCCCTCAAGGCTCAATGGGGACAGTTGAGGCAGATGCTCTAAGCATTCCTCTATGCATTACCCAAGCCTTGATGGGGGCTAATCAAGGAACACAGAGCATCACACTGTCATATTCCCCAACTCACTGACTTATAGGGCAGCAGACAGAGAAGGCGTATTGCCAGCCAAACCTAACAAGTTTACATTACCTCGCCATGATATCTCACTGTGTAGTTGCAGTGGATATTTACAACTTTAAGCACATATATTTACATTATTTATCATTATATAACACTGCTCAAGCATGGTGGAGATGTTTATAAGTCATGAGCCTAGGAAACAGAGATTGTTATGGCCATGGATCCTGGGAAACTAAACTCTTAGAAAGAATAAAAAAAATCACCTTACACACACTAAAATCCACCAAACAATACAGATACCCTGAAGTTTATTGTGTGGGGGGCGGGGCGTGATATGATAAGATCTGACTGTATTTTTAAAATCACTTTGGCTTCTGTGTGCAAGGTGAACTGGAGAGGAGTCTGAAAGACCAATAAGAAGGCCATTGCAATAGTCCATGAGAGAGGTACTAAGGTGGCAGCCATGTGAATATTCAGGCAGGAATGAATATGAGTGATACTGCAGAGGAAGAATGACAAGTTTTGGCAACTATTTGTTTCATTGGAGTGAGAATGAGGGGTCAAAGATAATGTCAAGATGAAAGTCCTGGAAAATGAGAGAGAGATGTACCCAAGACCATAATAATGCTTCTGGAAAGAATGTGCCAATTGTATATCATTACCATGACTGTACCCTCCGAAAGAAAAACATCCTTTCCATGAAAACTCTCTTATGTATATTGTCTCCACTTACTAGACTGTATGCTCTTTGAGGGCATTGGTATCTCCAAAACTTATCACGGGGGTTTGGAACAAAATAAGCTCATTAGAAATATTTTCATGCATTCCTTCTTTCATTCACTCATGCCCAGTGTCACAGTGCCACTAAATGTCAGAAGTAAGACTTGGCCCTTGTACTTCTGAACATCAAGGCCAGTTCTCCCATACTCACTCTGGGGGCATCTGATTATTTATTTGGCTTCAGGCCAATACCTACTTGCAAAGATAGAGACTGCGAATGTTGCCCCATAAGGTGATGGAAGGACTAAGCCACCACAGATGTTTTTCCTTAAGAAGAGAACACTTACACCACCTATTGAGAATCACAGATTTGGGAGTTGGAAGGAAAAACATTATCTAGAGCCACCCCCCGCCATTTTTCGTGAAGCTAGAAGCAAATGTTTGCAGGGGAGAAAAGAAATAGATGGACAGAAATGAAATAAATGAGTTTGGGAAATATATCATAAGCCTGGCAAAGAGGCATGAAAGTGTAGAGATGTAGAGACTTCAATTGTGCTGATATCTGTTGGAGTGCTCTCTCTCTCTCTCTCTCTCTCTGCCAAAAACAAAGCAGCTGATAACTTCTTGACTTGCCTTAATGATCATTTCCTCCTTCAAAAACTAGATGAAATAGAATGGGAAATTCATCACTCCCTTTTGAGATAGAGGAGAAGAAACCCAGGTCCAAGATATGAATGGCCAAAGAATATGAACATTTCCTTTTCAAAAGAAAAAGAAATCCAACTTTCAACAGCTATATGAAATTAATAAGAGATATGCAAATGAAAACAAGTAACTCATCTTATCAGATGGGCAAAGATGAAAAAAGATAATGGTAACTATTAGAGATGCTGTTGTGGGACACTCTTGATGGAGTGGTAAACTGATCCAATTCTGGAAAATAATTTGAAACTGTACCCCCAAAGTCACACCCTTTGATAAGCACTTCATCTCCTAGGTATATATTCCAAAGGGGACAAAGTCAAAGAGAAAGAATTCAAACACATAAAATACTTACAGCAGGACCGTTTTTTAATTATGGCAAAAAGACCCTGGAAATAAAGTGGGGTCCCATTGACTGGAGAGTTGCCAATCAAAAATGATATCTAAATGTAATGGCATATTGCTACAACTGAAATGGTCAAGGAATGGATTCAGAAGAGAAGACTGCTATGAATGGAGACAAAGTAAAGTAAATAGAAGCAGAAGACTTCACAATGATTATAAAAGTGTAAAGAAAAATACCTCTGAAATTCTTATTTACTTTGATCAATGGAGTGATCAATTATAATAACATAACTGTAACATATAATAACAATATAACATATAATAATATGATAGTAACCCATAATATAACTCCAAATGACTGCTGATGAGGCATGTCTTTTCTTTTAGGCAGAGAGATGTTAAAGTATAGGACATACTATGCATTTGCAGACATGGACAATGGATGGATTTGTTTGCTTAACAATATTTATGTTACAAAGAGGACTTCTGTAGGGAAAGGAGACAATAGGTAAATAATGAGGGTGTTTGTAAAAAGGAGGAAAAAAAGAAGAAATAAGTAAAAAATACACAGAAAAGAATAGAAAAATATTCAAAAGGAAACAAACGGAAATTTTGTTATGATCTTGTGAAACTTAATACATATATTTTAAAGAAACTGTACTTAATAGAAGTTTATAGTTTCACATATTATCCTCTTTTCTATTCTTTAGTAAAATATTTATGGCCATTGTGCCAAAGGTACCACCGTTCCAATGTCTCAGGTTAATAATCTTGGCATGATCTTTTACTCCTCACTCTTCCCTCACCACACATAACTTACCAGCTGCCAAATCTTGCTATTTCTAAACTCCACAGAATCTCCTGAATCTGATCCTTTCTCCCCACTTTCACTGACCACCACATTTCAGGTGCTCATCACCTTGGGCATAAATTATTGCCACAGCCATGTACTTGGTCTCCCTGAGAAGAGCCTTTCACTACTCCAGTCTACTCGATTCATTGTTACCAAAGTCAAAAATTTTATTAAGCATAAATCTGATCACATGCCACTATTTAACCAATTCCAGTGACTTCCTATTGCCTCTATGATAAAATATGTTCCTCTCTCTCTCTCTGTTTAGCTTTGTAAGCTCCTATACAAACTCTCCCCAACCTATCTTTCCAGCCTCATTGGAAGTGACTCCCCCACCAGCACTCTGTGATTGAGCCAATTGGATTTTTGTTGTTGTTGTTCACAGTGGATTTTCTTCACACCTTGTCTCATATACACATCTTCTCACTAACTGTCTCCCTGGCCTGGAATATACTTCCTCCTAATGTTCACTTCAGAGAATCCCTCTCTTCTTTTAAGACCCAGAGCAAGCACCATCCTCTGTATGAAGTCTTTCTTGATCCTACCTGCCCTCCCTCCTAAACTCTCTTGTAGTTAACTTCTGTGTATGTGTGTTTTATATACATATGTGTATTTGTTGCATATATATTACACTTATATATGTGTATATATACATGTATAAGTGCATATATGCATTTGTATATGTGTCTGCATGTATCACTAAGAGTGAAATTCCAAAGACATAAGGGTGAATAAGTGGGGCAGGGGATAGGGAGAAGAAAATATGTCTAAAGAGACTGATGTGGCTACAAGACAGTTTGCCAACAATCAAGGCTTTATAAAGATAGATAGGTACAACCAGTCACAAGGATGCACACCAATCCCTGCCTGGGGGAGGCTGAAGCTGGTAGATCACTTTAGCTTGGAAGTGCACTGAGCTGCAGTGCCCTAAGCCAATCAGGGTTCTCCACTGAGTCAGGCATCAATGTGGTGAGCCCCCCACTCCAAGGGGGGCCATCAGGCCACCTAAGGCAAGACAAACTGGCCCCTATCAGAAACAGATCTGGTCAAAGCTTCTGTGCAGATCCCCAGTGGATTGGGATTGTAAATGACCACTGAACTTCCAACCTGAGAGATAGGGAGATACAGTTTTGTAAAAGAAAATAGAATAATGAGCAGGAATGGAGCATAAATCTAAGAAAGCAGCAAAATTGGTCAAAGACAGTGTCAGAAGCAATAACACCTGAGGATGATGAGTAAGTCAAAGGATAAGAAGTGGTATTTAAAAGCTATGCTATGGGAAAAAGGATTAAAGAACAGATGGGACCACACTATCATGAGGAATGGTATGATAATTCAGAGTGTTGAATTCTAATTCTGATTATGGTGGGGGGGTTTCCTCTGCCAAGAAGAATGACTTTTACAATAAAAATGGCAGAACAAAAATGGCATTCAGGGAGTTGATGCCATGATAGTAAGATAAGTAAGGAGCTAAAGGACCTTTCATGGAGTCATGTTTCCTGGCTCAGATGGACTATATTTTCAGGTGCTGAAAGTACTGGCAGATGTGATTGATGAGCTTTTGTCAGTGATATTTGAGTGACAGTAGAGAGAAACAGTAGGACTGGGGAATGGCGAATACTGTCCCAATTTCCAAAATGATGGAAACAAACAGTTTGCAAACTCTGAGCCAGCAAGCTCAACACTGATTATTAGCAAAATTTAAAATATGTTACCAAAGAGATGGCTCGACCAAACAGTCATAATTACAAAGATCCAGCACTGCTTTATGAAGAACAGGTCATCTTAGGCTAAAAGTAGTTTCAGAATTTTCTGACTAACATTAAATGGATAGATCAGAACAATATTGTACATGTAGTCTTCTGAGCCTTTTGGAATGCATCTGACAACCTCTCTCATCCTACTTTGATGGAGAGATGTGGACTAGACTATCCCACAGATTCTGACGTAGTGGAATGGCAGCATCCCAAGAGCAGCTTTCCACAGGCTTTTTGAAGTTCTCCTGCTCCTCGACCTCTCTCCAGAAGGTGACACTGTTAGTCGCCATCTTCTCTTGCATGCTCTAGTTTCATGGCACAGCTCAACTCTGGATTTCCTCCTTCCAGTCTGGCTGTTCCTTATCAAGATCTTTTGTTAGAGGCTCTTCTGGCACGCTCTTTACCTGTGGGTACACGCAAGAGCTCTATACTAAGTCCTGTTCTTTCGTTTCCTCTGCATTCTCTCTTTTGTTTATCTCATCAGTTCCCATGGCTTTAATAATCATTTCTATGAAAGTAACTCATGAGAGATAGATAGATACTATTTAACAGCATGGAAAGCTAGGTGGCGCAGTAGATAGCAAAACCTGAAATCAGGAAGAATCATCTTCCTGAGTTCAAATCTGGTCTGAAATACTTACTAACTGTGTGACCCTGGCCAAGTCACTTAACCCTGTTTTTCTCACTTTCCTCATCTATTATATATGCTGGAAAAGTAAATGGCAAACTACGTTCATATCTTCACCAAGAAAACCCCAAATGGAGTCATGAAGAATTGGAAATAACTGAATATATAATCATTATTTTATTATTATAGTAATGATTATGAATTATTATCTTAATTATATTAAACAATTATTAATAATTAATTTATTGTTATATATTAATTATTATATTAACATATCATATATATATATACATTATATCTTGCCCTCATCTCTCTCTTGAGATAGAGTCTCAGATGCCTATTCCATAGTTCCAAGTAGAGTCCCATTGGCGTTTCAAATTTAACATGTCCAAATTAGAACTCATTTGCCCCCATCAAAATGAGCCCTCTTTTGAATGTCTCTGTTCCTATCAAAGGTATCACCATATGTCCAATTACCCAGGTTAACAACTTCCAAACCATTCTCTACATTTCACTCTGCCTCCCCACCTTACTTCTATATGCAGTCAATTATCACCTATTGCCAATACTACTTCCAAAACAACTCTGGCACCCATCCCACCTGTCCACTCGCACAGCTGTCATTCTAGTTCAGGACTTCATCTACTGTTTGCATAGAATATTGTAATAGCCTCATAACTGATTTTGTCATTTTAAGTCTCCCTTTTCCAATCTATCATCTACACAACTGCCAAAGTACATTGCATTTCCAAAGTACAGGTATGACTATGTCCCTCCTTTGTTCAATATCTAGAGCCCTGTACAACATGACTGTGGGTTTCTTTTCTAAGTGGAGGAAAAAAGTACTGTGCTGAGTGTATTTTACAAATATCATCTCTTGGTTCTCACAACAACTCTGGAAGGTAATTTTTGTTATCCCTATTTTATCATTGAAGAAACTAAGGCAAACAGAGTTTCAGTGCCTTACCCATAGTCAGGAAATGTCTGAGGATGGATTTGAACTCATATCTTCCTGACTCCGGGCCCAAGGCTTTATCCACTGTGGCATCTAGCTGCCACTCTCTTCAATGGAGATAAAACTGGCCTCTTTGCTGTCCCTCCCACAGGATACTCCATCTCCCATCTACACAACATTGAATAGGCTAACCCCCATGCCTTCATAAGTGCAAGATAGGAGAAGTATGCTAAGATAGAAACATGTTTGAAAAACATGGGGAAGGGGGGGGGGGTTGGCGAACTTCAAACTTAAGCAGAATCAAAAGTGTAAGGTAGCAACCCAAAATGCCAGAGCACTCTCTGACTCCATTAGGAGAGGTCTAGCTTCCAGGAGTTAAGGAGGGGCTGATCCCACTATTCTCTGCCCTGGAACCATGATATCTGAGGCAATGCCTTCAGTTATGGATGCCACAGTTTGGACAAAGCATTAACTGATATGATGAAGGGCCTGCAGTACAGATTCTATTGACTGAATGAACTTGGGTTATTTACCTTGGACAAGAGAAGACTTGAAGAGTGGAGAGACTAATAGCTATCTTCAAGTATGTGTAGGGTTGATATAAAGAAAAGGCAATAGATAAGTAATCTAGCTTGAGAGGGCAAAATGAGAAATGGTAAAAGCTGAAAAGGAATAAGTTTTGGCTTGATGTCAAGAAAAAGTCTTAATAATTATAGTTGTTTAAAAGAGGATCTCATTGTGTAAAGTAGGGGATTCTCCTTCTTCAACGTCTTTAAGCAGTGGCTGTATGGCTGTTTGCAGGTGATTTGGGAGATAGAAATCCTTTTCAGATATAAATTGTATTAGATGGCTTCTGAGGTCCCTCCCTTCCCATGCCATGATTTTGTGCCTTTGCAAACCTAGGAGAGGGAAAAAAAGAACACAGCCCAGAAGACAGTCATGATGCATGCTTCTGTTTGGAAGAGAATATCAAACTGAAAAAGAAAGTCAAAGAAAGGCAGGATTGGGCAAATCCCTTCCCCTTTCTGAGACTGTTTCCTCTTCTACAAAATGAAAGAATTAGATGAGCTCCCTTTCCCATCTTAAATGAAATCCTAAAGTTGCTAGTTTCTATCTTTCCTTGGAGAAGGAGAAATAAGTCATTGAATGCCTGCACTAACAGTCACTACTACTATTTCTAAATACTGCTTATCCAGAGTAAACCATGTCCCTATTTATGTCCCAATGTCAAAAAGTAGTTGAAGCAAGATTGATTCAGAAAAGTTTAATCTCCATCAAAACAGTGGACAATGGCCATCAGCATCCCACTACCCTCACTAGAGGAAATGCCTAAGGTGAAACAGACATAATTCCCAGCTTCTCTTTTCCTTTCAGAGACTGCATGGCACCCCTTAGTCAACTGGCTCATGAACCCTCTCTTAGTCACACTTGTCCTGCAGGGAATAAGCTGGAAACAGACATCTTGTTTCTGACACACATTCTTCAAAAATATAAAAAGCTTGCAAACATAAAAATCTCTGACATACTTTTGGGCAAACCCATAAAGCCTTTCCTGACACTTCCCAGCCACTGGTGCTGTTCTTGTTCTTTCCCATACACAATTCAAGCAGTTGTATTCATACTCTCACATTTATTCTTCAAATACTTAAACATGTAGTTGTTGTTGTCCTTAGTAGAGCATAATAAGCATGTTAACATAAAGAAGCAGGACAGCTTTTTTCAGCTTTTTTTTTAATATTTGAAACTTTTAATTTTAAAATTTCGAATCCCAGATCCATTCCCTTTGTCCCTTGTCACCCACTCCCACTGGGAAGATAAGCAATTCAGTATTTGTTGTACATGTATAGCTATACAAAACATTGCCATAGTAGATATATTGTAAAAGACTGGCTATATTTCCCTCCCACCCATCCCACCCCCCACCTGGTCCATTCCCTACTTTGATCCTGTCACTCTTCATAAGTGGGTGCCTCCAACCTCCCCTTTGCCCAGCATGCCCTCCCCTCAATCACCCCCTCTCTCATCCCCCTCCCCTCTACACTCCTGCAGGGTGAGATATCCCATTTAGTATGTATGTCATTCTCTCCCTGCGCCAAATTCAATGAGAATATGATTTTGCCTTTTTCCCTTCCTGTTCTTCCCCTCCCCTATAACCGCTTCCCCTTGCCTCTTCTACATGAGATAGTTTACCCCACCCTGTCTCTCCCCATCTCCTCTTGCCACATTCCTCTCTCACCTCTTAACTTCATCCCTTAAGTATCGTCCCTTCCCACCAAATTCGACCTTTCCCGTCTATCCATGTATACCTGCAAACATATATACATCCACACATCCACATGCCCATATACCCTTCTTCAATTGTTTTCATACTGAGAAAGGTTTCATCAGTCACAGTTATTGTTTTTCATGTAAGAATATAAATAGTTCAATTTTAATAAGTTCCTTTTGATTTCTTTTCCCTGTTTACCTTCTCAAGTATCTCTTGCTTCTTGTGTCTACATATCAAATTTTCTATTCAACTCCAGTTTTTTCCTCAAGAATGCTTGAAAGACCTCTATTCCACTGAATGACTATGTTTTCCCCTGAAACAAGATACTCAGTTTTGCTGGGTCGGTGATTCTTGGTTCTAATCCCAGGTCCATTGCCCTGTGGAATATCATATTCCATGCCCTTTGATCCCTCAATGTAGAAGCTTCCAGGACCTGTGCTATTCTGATTGTTTTTCCCCAGTATTGAAATTGTTTCTTCCTGGCTGTTTGCAGTATTTTATCCTTGATCTGGGAATTCTGGAACCTGGATACAATATTCCTAGAAGTTTTCTTTTTGGGATATTTTTCAGGAGGTGATTGATGGATTCTTTCAACCTCTATTTTGCCCTCTGGGTCTAAAATATCGGGGTAATTTTCCTTGAGATTTTCTTGAAAGATTATTTCTAGGTTCTTTCTTTGGTCATGGCTTTCAGGTAGTCCAATAATTTTTTAATTATCTCTCCAATATCTATTTTCCAGGTCAGTGGTTTTTCCCATGAGAGATTTCACATTGCCTTCTATTCTTTCAGTTGCTTGGATCGGCTTAATAGCATCTTGATTTCTCATAAAGTTACTAGCTGCCATTTGCTCCAGTCTAACTCTAAAGGAGTGAATCTCCTCAGTGAGCTTCTGAAACTCTTTTTTCATCTGGCAAATTCAGCTTCTTAAGGCATTCTTATTATTGCCCTTTTGAGGCTCCTTTACCATTTGTGTTAGTCTACTTTTAAGGTGTTATTTTCCTCAGTCAGGCTGTTGACCCTCACTTCATACTTTTTCTGCATCCTTCTCATTTCTCTTCCCTATTTTTCCTCCACTTCTCTTATTTGGTTTTGAAAATCCTTCTTAAGGTCCTCTATGGCCTGTAACCCACTAGTATTTTCATTTGGGGCTTTTGGTGCAGGAGTTCTGACCTCACAGTCCTTCTCCTGTTCCATGCTTCAGTCCTCTTTGCCCCCAAAATAGGAGTCTAATGTTGAATTTTTCTGTGTATTTTGTTTCCTTTGCCTAGGCATGTTGCCACTTGATTACTTGACTTTTGGGCTTGTTGTTACAGTAGGACTCTGCCACCAGCCAGGGGAACTTCTGTCCCAAACTTTGGGGTCTTCTCAACTGCCAGAGGTGTTAGTTGGGTGGCCTCTCTGAAACCTCCACACACTCTGGAATGCTACACATACCCCAAGACCTACACCCCAGACCACAATCCAGATCCAGGGAAGTTAAAGCAAGAGAGATTACCCCTCAGACTGATCGCTGGATTCCCCTACAATTCAGGCCAAGAGCTGAAGATGCAGCTGAAGCTGCAAAATGGGGGTTGTGTTGTGGGTCCTCAGCTGCTTCTCACTCTCAAGGGAAGAAACTGACACATTCCCAAATACTGGTCCCAAAGTCCATAGGGCACTAACCTCTCACTTTGTCCTAGGCATCTATGTGTTGGTAATTCTGGAATCACCACAGCTGCTGGTGTTCTGAGGTCCCTCCAGGCACTGCTGGTCCGGCTGCCCTAGGGCTAAAACCTCTGACTCACTTGGTGCTGGACTCAGCTCCCAGAGCGCTGTGCTGGCTGGTCCCTGCCGCGCTGCCAGGCTGTCCTCAGTGTGAGGTTAGCTTCTCTATGTGGTTCTGTGGGTGCTAGAGCTCCAGGGGTTGTTCAGAGTACCCCTTTTACATAATTTTGAAGTGGTGTGGGCTGGAGCACTGTGGAAGTGCTGTTTCTACTCCACCATCTTGGCTCCACCTCAGGCAGGATGGCTTTGAACAATATGTGCTGAATGCATTATATACTTGAAAGGAAAAGTAATTTGTGCATAATAGAGATTCGTGGCTTTGTATATAATCATCTTTTTTCTGTTCTAAATTGTATATAAAGTGATCATTTTATATGATATTTTTTCATTTTAGAACTTAAAAAAAAAAAAACAAAAATGTAAGCCTTTTCTCAAGTAGGATTGTTTCTTCATATGTGTATTCCCAATGCCTTGAACAGTTCCTGGTGTACAGTAGGTGCTCAATAAATATTTGCTCATTGAGAAGACAGGGGCCATTATCAATAATATTATTTTTCTTCCCCCACTAACTTCAGGTTCCAACTTGTATAATTACTTCCATTGCTAATTTTTCCTTCTGTACTATGCATGTGCTTTGGAAAGCTCTTATCATCATCATCATCATCATCATCACTGGTAACATTTCTAGACTGTTTTCAGATTTACAAAGTGCTTTATATTAACTATATCATTTGGTAATTACTATCTCACAGTATACTTGCAGGTTAATATCAAATATAATGTGATTCTTCATTCAGCAAACATTCATTAAATTTTAATCATCTACTGTGTGTAGAGGACTAGGATAGGTCCCAGGGAAAAGCTGAAACAAAAATGTGACACAAAATGGCTCTGAAATATGTCTCATTGCATAATACAATTGGAATTCTTACTAATCATCTGTTGACACTTAGGGCAATATCATTATGTACTAATAAAATCTATTTCACATTAACAAAAAGAATTGAACTAACCTTTTCTATTTTAACAATTCTAACATCCACTTGGGATCCAATATTTGGATCTAAAAAGGAACTTTAGAGGTCATCTCTTTTCACTGCTTCCTTTCACAGATGAGAAAACTGGAAACCAGGGAAGGCAAGCATCTTGACAAAGTTCATATAGGTCATAACGTAGCAACATCAGGCTTAAATCCAGGTTCTCTGACTTTAGCTGCTGGTCACTTTTCACTGATTTAACTATAAACTCCACTGTCCAGACAAACTTTCAGCTACTCAGCTTCAATATAATTTCTTAAATTAAATTCTAGTCATTCAACATCTCCCTCAAAGAGATCCTCTATATTTACAAATCACTCCATTTTGATGTGCTCGTCAATGTTGCAGTGGTGTCCTCTGATCACTTTCACTCCCTTATTATAGTCATAGAGATTCCCTTCCCTTGTTTCCAAACTGGAAATTTCATAACCTCCAAGGGTCCTAACCTCTTCTTCTGAGCAAAACTACATTAAAACAGCTCAAAGTGGGGGCTTGTGTGAACATCTCTACCTGTTTCCATGAATCAAAGAAGTCCAAGGAATTTTTTAATGAAAAATAAGCAATTTTGAAAATCTAATTCATTGAGAAATTTCTCAGCTGCCCTTTCAGCATTTCTTATATTTTGTGTTTAACATTTTCCCCTATGTCAAATATATTCTTGCCATTTACTTTCGTTCCATTTAGGAGCAAAATTTTGTATAATTATTTATTATCCCCTTTACAACATCTCTTTTCAGATAAAAATCAGTTTTAGAAAAAGTCAACTTTCTTTCCTCCCAATCATGAATATTTCTCTTCCAAAATAAATTTGATTTACCAAGTCACCTATTAATAATTTCACCTCTCAGATTTGTCTAAAATATGGAATGGGTAATAAAAAGATGAGCTTATAAGAGGATACATTTTGTCATTGGATCTGAGTTCTAGAAGTAAAGAAACTTCCAAGACCATCCAATCCAACCCTCATTTTCCAGGTGAGGGAGCTGAGGTTGGGAGAATTGCAGTGACTTTGCTCAGAAAAAAGACTCCAGAATCCATGTTCCTTCCATTGTACCATCCTGAAAAGGACTTTAGTAAGGATCTGGTGCAACCCCTTGATTTTCGGATGAAAACCTGAGACCTAGAAAGACAAAGAAACTTAACCAAGGTTACATAGGTCATAAGTAGTCATGGTGGGACTCAAATCCAGGCCCTCTGATTGCAAAGAATGAACCCTATTCTCTCCTCAGTTATGAAACCCTTCAGTGTTTCCATGCATTCATGTCTTTATATCACTTTGTGTGAAATGATATAATGCCTTGGCTAAGATCTTGGCAAATTCACTACTTAATAAGATGTTATTACAATACAGAAGGCATATGTTGGCCATTTCTACTTCTGAACCATATGGCTTCAGCTAACTAAATACTTTGCTATATGTCATAGTCACAAACAGTTTTGTCTTCTAAGACACTATCAACTCTAGGTGACTGTGTATGGGTTTGGCTTTCCCAGTGGAAAACCATAAGACTTAATGTGAGGGGGCGGAGCCAAGACGGCGGAGTAGAAACAGCACTTACAATGTGCTCTGCCCCACACAACTTCCAAAAAATGTAAAAGGGGACTCTGATAAACTTCTGGAGCCCCAGCACCCACAAAACGACAGAGAGAAGCTAACCTCCCACTGAGGAGAACCCAGCAGCCCTGCAGGGAGCCATGAGAGCAGCACTGTGAGAGCAGGCAGCACAGCGAGCTGGGAAGCAATAGCTCAGTGCTTGGAGAGCTGAACCCAGGCCCACTTGAGCTGTGGTTTTAGCCATATGGCGACTGGGCCAACAGCCAGCTGGAGGGACCCCAGAACACCAGAAGCACAGATATGGCTAGGACAAAGTGAGAGGTTAGTGCCCTATGGACTTTGGGACCAGTATTTGGGGAACGAGTGGGTTCCTCCCCTGGGAGCAAAAAGTTGCTGAAGAAATGCGGCACAGAAGCCATTTTGCAGCATCAGTGGTGGCTCTAGCTCCTGGTCTGCGAACTGTAGGGAAATCCAGCAATCAGTCTGGGGGTTAATCTCTCGTGCTTTAAACTGCCTGGATCTGGATTATGGTCTGGGGAGGGGGGAAGTCTGGGGTGGGTATACAATTTGCCAGAGTGGGTGGAGGCTTTACAGAGGCCACCCAACCTGTGGAAGTTGTGAAGACCCCGGCGTTTGGGACGAAAACTCTCCTGTCTGGTGGCAGAGTCCTACTGTGGCAACAAGCCCAAAAATCAAGTAATTAAGTGGCAACATGCCTAGGCAAAAGAAAAAAAAATAAACAGAAAAATTCAACATTGGATTCCTATTTTAGGGGCAAAGAATATCAAAGCATGGAGGAGGACTGTAAGGTTAGAACTCCTGCACCAAAAGCCCCAAATGAAAATACAAGCTAGCTACAGGCCATAGAGGACCTTAAGAAGCAGATAAGAGAAGTGGGGGAAAACTTGGGAAGAGAAATGATAAAGATGCAAGAAAAGTATGAAATGACAGTCAACTGCCTGACTGAGGAAAATAACACCTTAAAAAATAAACTAACTCAAATGGCAAAAGAGGCTCAGAAAGGCAATGAGGAGAAGAATGCCTTAAAAAGCTGATTTGCCAGATGGAAAAAGAATCTCAAAAGCTCACTGAGGAGAATCATTCCTTCAGAGTTAGACTGGAACAAATAGAAGCTAATGACTTTATGGGAAATCAAGATGCTGTTAAACAGATCCAAACAAATGAAAGAATAGAAGACAATGTGAAATATCTCATGGGAAAAACCACTGACCTGGAAAATAGATCCAGGAAAGTCAATTTAAAAATTATTGGGCTACCTGAAAGCCATGATCAAAGAAAGAACCTAGAAATCATCCTTCAAGAAATTCTCAAAGAAATTTGCCCTGATGTTTTAGATCCAGAGGGAGAAATAGAGGTTGAAAGAATCCACAGATCACCTCTTGAAAAAGATCCCAAACAGAAAACTCCTAGGAATATTATAGCCAGGTTCCAGAACTCCCAGATCAATGAGAAAATACTACAAGCAACCAGGAAGAAACAATTGCAATATTGTGGAAACAGTACCACAGGACCTGGCAGCTTCTACACTGAGGGATCGAAGGGCATGGAATATGATATTCCAGAGGGCAAAAGAGCTGGGATTGAAGCCAAGGGTCACCTACCCAGCAAAACTGAGTATCTTGTTTCAGGGGAAAATATGGTCATTCAGTGGAATAGAGGACTTTCAAGCATTCTTGAGGAAAAAAACAGTTGAATAGAAAATTTGACATTCAGACACAAGAAGCAAGAGATGCTTAAGAAGGTAAACAGGGAAAAGAAATCAAAAGGAACTTATCAAAGTTGAACTATTTACATTCCTACATGGAAAAACAATAACTGTGTCTGATGAAGCCTTTCTCATTATGAAAATAATTGAAGAAGGGTATATGGGCATATGTTTACAGGTATACATGGATAGAGGGCACAGGTTGAATTTGATGGGAAGGGATGATTCTTAAGGCGTGAAGTTAAGAAGTGAGAGAGGAAAGTGGGAAGAGGAGATGGGGAGAGACATGGTAGGGTAAAATATCTCATGTAGAAGAGGCAAGGGGAAGTAGTTGCAGGGGAGGGGAAGAACAGGAAGGCAAAAAAGCAAAACCATATTCTCATTGAAGTTGGCTCAAGGAGAGAATCACATACATACTAAATGGGATATCTCACCCTGCTGGAGATTAGGGGAAAGGGGGATAAGAGTGGGGATGTTGAAGGCGAGGGCATTCTAGGAGGAGGGGTGGTTGGAAGTACCCTCTTTCAAAGAGGGACAGGATCAAAGTAGGGAATGGACCAGGTGGGAGGTGAGATGGGTGGGAGGGAAATATAAGCAGTCTTTTACAATATATCCACCATGGTAATGTTTTGCATAGCCATATATATACAACACATACTGGACTGCTTATCTTCCCAGAGGCAGTGGGTGACAAGGGAGGAAGGGAATGGATCTGAAAATCGAAGTTTTAAAATTAAATGTTTCATAAGATATCTAGGCATTGGCACTCAGAGATTCACCTTCCCCTAATGGCAAAGTCAAAGAGGTCTGGGAGAAGATATGGGAGAGAACAGATTGGATGAGGGGATATCTAGTGGGACTGCTATTCTGGGGTGGTGGGTAGAGAAAAATGGGGGAAAAAATGTAACTCAAAATCTGGTGGAAATGAATGCTGTAAACCAGAAGTTAATAAAGCTCTTGTTTTAAAAAAAAAAGACTTAATGTGAGGATAGAAAATTAGGAATACTTCAACATTTATCACCATGTGTTCTCATGAATTTTTTTCCAATTTTCTTATGAAAGGTGATAGAATAAAGAGAAATTGGGAAAAGAAGCTTATTCATGGCTAACTATCACAAATCCACATCTGAAATATGAACACCCTTCTTCCCTTTTCTATTACATTCTAAATTAAATCAACTGCCTTAGGAATTCTTCATTGATCCTCCACCAAATGCCCCTGCTGACTTCCTAGAAAAAGAATTGGACTTATAGAGATGCAGGGAATCTTAGAGAGGCTAGCTTGCCTCATCCCACTGTTTCATCAAGGAAAAACATGCATCTGAAGAAAGAAAGTGACCTCTCCAAGGACACAGAAAATCAACAGTAGAAACCATACTGCCTCACTGATGAAATCCAAAAGCAATTGCACTCAGATGATAGAACTGTAGCATTTGAGAGCTGAAAGAGACCATCTTGTCCAAACCCTTCATTGTTACTGATGATGATGAATGATGATGATACTGAACAGCTAGCATTTGTATAGCACTTTAAGGTTTGCAAAGTACTTTAGACATGTTATCTTATCTCCCAAGAATGGAGGGAGGCAGGAATTATTATTATCCCATTTTACAGAGAGGCTAAGCTGTCACAACTAGTGAAGTTCTGAGTCAGGAATAGAAGTCAGGTCTTATGAACTTATGATCATATGATAAGTCCATCATTCTAAGGCCCAGAGGTGTGCAGTCACTTCTGCAAGGTCACATGGTGAGCTCAATGGCAAATCTAGGATTTCCCATCTCCTAAATCCCAAGGCAATGCTCTTTCTATTATACTCATGATTACAACAACCATTCATTAAGCATTTATAATGTACATAAACCTTGGTTCTAGGGATAAAAAAAATAAATGAACTATTTTTTTAGAAAAACGTTTCCTGATGAACCTTAAGAATCTAGAGTTGGTGAAATAAAATACTTAAATAACTAAACAGAATAGAATTTGAGGAGGGAAAAACATTGTGGGGGGAGGGAGGAGTCAGGAAAAATTTTAACACATCAGGGGAGGAATAGATGAAATTTTATTTCACATAGAATGATAGATTTAGATTTTCAAGACTTATCAGGGACAAGAAGATTTTACATTTGATCCTGGAGGCAACAGGGAGTCATTGGAGTTTATCAAATAGTAGGGGAGAGGTGATCAGACCTGAGCTTTAGCAAGATAATTTTGACAGTTGAGTTGAATGGGCTGAGAGACTCATGAGAGTCAGACCACCCAGAAGGTCATTGAAAAAGTCCAGAAGTGAAGTGATCATGTGTTACAACAGAGTGGTGACAGTTTCAGAGTAGAGAAAGGGGCTTCTGTGAGAAATGTTATGATGGCAGAAATGACAGGACTTGGGATCACAATGGATTTCTGGAGGTACAGTGAAAGAAAGAGAAGTTGAGGATGATGCCTAGATTGTGAACCTGGGGAGTTGGGAAATGATGGTGTACTAGATAGTAATAGAGAAATTAGAAAGAGGAAATGATTTGAGAAGAAAGATATTAAGTTCTGTTGTGGACGTGTTTAGTTTAAGATATCTATGGTACTACCAGTTTGAAATGTGAGACTGGAGGTCAGCAGAGAAAATACAGGTGGATAAGTAGATGTGAGAATCACCAGCATAGTGATGAAAATTGAAACCCTTTGAGCTACTGAGATCACCAAGTGAAATAGTAGAGAGGGAAAAGGGGAAAAGGACCAGAACAGAGCCTCAGGGGATACATAAAGGCATTGGCAGGATGTGCATGGAGATCAAAGCAAAGGAGATGGAGACAGAGTAGTTCAACAGAGAGGAGGAAGTCCTTTGACTTAAATTCCAATAGTCTTTCCCTTGCACTATGCTATTGCTGGTGCAAAGCAACTGTAGCAAGGTATCAGCAGTGATTTGCCAATAAGAAAGGATATAACAGACAGCACAGAGAAATAGGCCATGATCAGAAAAGGAGAAGGACAAGGAGGAGGAGGAGAAGGAGGAGGAAAAGGAGAAGAAGGAAAGGAGGAGGAAAAAAAGAAGAGGAGGAGGAGAAGGAGAAGAAGAAAAGAAAGATAACAGATTGTACAGCCCAAGGATCATCCTGGTACCCACAAAATACAAAAAAAAAAAATCAGAGGAAAACCTGTACCTCACTGGAGGGATCCATATTGAGACAACAACAGGGAATGGGGGATGCAAGCTACAGATATTGCAGAGGTACAGTCCCACAGGATAAAAAGATGTTGGTGGGCTGGTTTCTGTACCATTTGGGTGGAATTCCCAAGTGCATTATAGTAATAGAAGTGATTTCACTTTTCCTGAAAGATAGCCAGTCCCATGAGAGAAATAGCTCAATCTTTCCTAATAGGAGATCACTATGTTTTATGCAATGTGATGAATTTCTTCAATGAAACACTTTTTTTCCAGTTTTTCAAGGGGATTGACAAAGAGAGTATTTACTTAGACCAAAACAAAACAAAACAAAACAGAACCCTAAGGATATCATCAAGTATTAGTGTTTATATGACTGGTTTTCCTCTTGTATTTGGCTCATTGGTGGATGTCTAAATGTCTTTGCCTTGAGTGTTTAATTCAACTTGAGAATAACTTTGAATAAAAATAAAAATATTACTCCACCCCTCTGCCTTCCCCTTCACCCTCTTAAAGTTATCAATTCTGACAGCACCTAGTTCTCACATTTAAATAAAAGAAAGAAGAAATTCCCAAGGTCAACAACAAATGTCATCACCTGACAGGTTTTTGTGATTTATAGTTCCCCAAGCAAGGGAGTTTTGTGTTTGTTTTGTTTCATAGAAACAATTCTCCCCCAAAAGGTTTTATTTAGACCTAGGAAGAGATTAATTATACATTTTATCTTCTCATTTCTTCCCTCTCTGGATAATATTTGGTAACCCTGACCCACCAACTAGCCTTACTTTCTACTTAAGTTTTGCCAAAGAAATTAATCACTAAGTATTTTAGTAAACTTCTTTCTCTTAAATAGATATTTTCCAGGTTAACACTCCACATTTCAACAACTGCCCCCATTAGTTTGTTCCTTTCTTTCTCTAGACCTTCATTCATTCTTCTTTACACTGAGAGGATTAGATCACATCATGTCTAAAATCCTCTCTGTTCAAAATTCTGTGTCCTATGACTTTAGCGATATAATCTAGATCCCTTAATTTGTAGGTAAGGGAAAATGCCTTTTGTGTATGGTCTTATAACAAGTTAATCATAGTTAGCATTTTGATAGCATTTTAAGGTTTAAAAATAATTTTACACATTGTTTCATTTAAACCTTGTAACAACCTTGTGGAGTAGGTGCTACTTTTACCCCCATTTTACAGATGAGAAAACCAAGCATGAGAATTTTATCAACATTCACAAGATCACACCGCTAGTAAGACAGGCTTAGAACTAAAATCTTCTTGATTCCAGGTCATCATTACATCCACTATACCACCTAACTATAATTGGTCATTTTAAAAATTAATAGTACAATTAGAACTTGTGTTTCATCTTTGTCCTCAAGAAACTGTTCTGACCTATTGAATATATTCTTTTAATATAGAGGTCAGGGCAGCTAGGTGGCAGAATGCATAGAGTATTGACCCTGGACTCAGGAGGAGCTTGAATTTCCTGTTGTTGATCTGAAAACTAGGAGGAATTCATAAGGAAGCTATAGCTCAAATCTTCCTGGAATGTTACCTGACTTCTATCTTTTTTTGAGGCAATGATGGTTAAGTGACTTGCTAGATTTAAACTCAGGTCTAGCCAGTAAACCCAAGTTAAGTAGACAGTTTCTGGTCATCAAAATTTACCTCCATTGGAGTGGAAAAGGAGAAGGAGAAGGAAAGGCAAAGGGAGAGGGAGAGGTAGAGGAGAGGAAGAGGGAGAGGGAATGGATGAGCTGAGTTACACAACTATCTGGGTCCCCATTTAGGCACCTTGGTCTACTCACAGGTTGTGTTTGTCCTTCATTTCTGAACAGGACCGTGCCATGAAGGAAATGATAATGACTAGAGGCCAGAAGAGGTTCTAGGTGGAGGGAAAGTACAGGGTATGGTATTGAGCTATATTGTAATCCCAGACACATGTCCTTTCATTCTATTCTTTGACTATCCTGAACATATACATTGCAGCACAGACTGCTGCTGCTACTTTATTGGCTATCTATTGCAGCCCCAGCAAACTTCAGTCCTTGGAATGTTGTTGTAGTACTGGTTGGTTATCACTGCCCAAGCAAAATTCCGTTGCTTAGAGAAAAGATCTATACAGCACTAGAATGAGGGAGAGGTGACTGAAGTGTAGGGTTAGGTATAGTTGAAATCCCATGTATTGGTTTGTTGAATTTTGTTGCAAGCCTGAGTACTTGAGTATACTAGTACAGCTTCAGTGCCAGTATAACAAATGATGAGTGAGCTCAGATCAAGCCTCAGTTTGATTTTGTTTTGTTTTTTTAACCACCTTTTAGATTCTAAGTGTCATAGACAATGGAAACATCCAGGTTGCTCTACCTTTGGTGCATCTATCTAAAATAGGTTTGAGAAACCACAGGGATCAGAGAAACTTTCTAGTCCTCCAATGTGTTTTGAGTCAATGGACTTTCTCTACTATTCCTCCCTGGTTTTCTGCTTTCTTTTATGTGTTGTCTCTACCAACCCCCCACTAGAACATAAGTTCTTGGAGATCAGGGACTGTCTTTGTGCTTCTATTTGTATTCACCACACATAGCATAGTACTTGGCACATAGTAAGTGCTTAATGAATTTCTGATGACTTGATTTGACTTGGCAGGGATTTAGATTTGGAAGATCCATCTTACCTAGCACCTTCATCTTATAGATAAAGAAACTGAGACCAACAAAGGTCAAGTCAATCAGCCTGCATCAGAGGGGGTAGAAGAAATGGGATTCAATGTCCTGACTGCAAATCTGCTGTTCTTTCTACTATATTTACACTGCCTCTCTTTGGACAGCATGAAAATCTTGGTGATGTCATCAGTCTTCTTATGCAAAAGATTTATATTTCCTTTCTGATTAGGAGAGTTTAGTTCATAGCTAACAATTTCCAAGTAACACTGCTATTTCTTTGAGCACAGTGAAATTTCTGAATTCCACCCTCATCACAAACACTGTCCTCTAAGCATGGCACAGGGTTTCTCCTTCACTATGATTCTTTCTCTAGGGTCCTGCCAAGAGGCTTACTGCCACAGACAACTGTATCCATCTCCTGTCTGCAAACAAAATGACTGGCAGCAAAACCCTAAACTGGTTTAGACAGATTTGGCAGAGAAGTCTCCAGCAACCTAGGACACAAATGGAGCAGCAAAGGGGGGTCTCATGGTAAAGAAACTCGAGCTTTGTCCTCTCTATCCCAAATCTCCTTACAACCCAGCATTAGTAACCCCAGCAACACTGGTCAGTAGAAATGAACATTCTCTACTGAGGCAAAAAGAGGGGGTCCTTTCTACCATTTGCCTTCAGGAAATATGGTTTTATTCAGTTACAGCCAAGGCTTTGATGTCCAGCCAATCAAAATTAACTTTAAAAAAAAGGTATGCTTTAAAAAATCTATGTTACAATAATATTTTTACAAGTTGGATCTTTTTTTCCTCACTGATTTAGAAATAAAGTGTGGGGGGACAGACCAAAAGAGGGGGCAAAGAAAGGAATAAGAGTTAGATGACATGGGGTTCAAATTTCAATTCTAGTATTTCCTCTCACCATGACCATTTCCAAACAACTTGCCGTGAGTTTCTTTTAGTATAAAATGTTCAGGTAGGAATAAGTCTTTGCTAAAATCCTTTCCAACTTTAAATCCTTTAAGCTTTGAAATGATAGGATTAGCAAAGGGCAGAATTTGTTTTGTTTGATGATGTTTAGTTGTTACCAAAAAAGAGCATTGATTTAGGGGGTTGTGAGTATAGTAGAGAAGAGGAATGTGGGGAGGTAGTATTCTATCAACAAACATTTATTAAGTGCCTACTATATAAACTAGGTACATGCCTAAGCAATAGAGATTGAAATACAAAGAATTAAATGAGTTTTCATTCTAATAGCATAGACAACAAGTATATATATGCATATATGGAATAAATATAAAGAAAATAAATATAAATAAATATAAAGTAGTTGACAGGAGAGGACACAAGCAATTAGGGCATCAGGAAAGGCTGCACAAAATAGTGCTTGAGACATTAGTCTTAAAAGAGAGGAGGGATTCTATGAAAAACAGTTGATGAGAGAAAGCATTCTAGGCATGGGGTGAAACCCATAGTAAAGACATAAAAGCTAGAGATTGATTTCCTTATGTGAAGAATAGTTTGGTTTGATCACAGTGCTAGTTGGGGAGAAATAAACAATGAGGCTAGAAAGATAAGTTAGGGTCAAGTAGTGAAAGGCCTTAAAACAGAAGAATTTCTAGGTTATCCCAAAAGCACTAGGGAATATTTATTGAGTAGGGAAGGGACATGTCCATACCTACACTTATGGAAAATCACTTGGCAGCAACATAAAAGATGGACTAGAATGGGGAAAAGACCTGGAATGGGAAGACTAAGAGGCTGCTGAAATAAACTGGGCAAGAGGTAAAGATTAGAAACTATTTTTTTAAATAATAAACAAAGAGCTGAGTCCTAAGTTATTTTACTTGTGTTTTTCAATAGGAGAAAAATTAAAAGTAAGGAAACTCCATCTTGCTAAAAAGCACCATAGGCAATGAAGTAATGTTAATACTAAACACATATGCACCAAATGACATAGCTTTCAATTTCTTTTAATAATTTAAATGAGTTATAGTAGGAAATAGATAGTAAAACTATGCCAGTAGAGGTCCTCAACTTTCCCCTCTCAGAATTAGATAAAGCTAATGAAAAAGAAGAACAAAAACAAGAAGTAAAGAAGGTGAATAGAATTTTAGAAATATTAGATTATAATACAACTTTGGATAAAATTAGATGGGAATAGGAAGGAATATACCTTTATCTCAGCTATGTATGGGACCTACACATATACACACATCAAAAAACAATCATCATGTTTTAGGAGATAAAAACCTCATAATCAAATGCAGAAATACTAAATGTATCTTTTTGGCATCATAATGCAATAAAAATTACATTCACTAAAGGACTGTAGGAAAAAAAGATTAAAAGTAATTGGAAACTAAATAATCTAATCCTAAAGAATGAGTATGTCAAAGAACAAATCATAGAAACAATCAGTAATTTTATTAAAGAGAGAAACAACAGTGAGACAACATTTCAAAATTTGTGGAATGCAGCCAAAAGCAGTAGTTAGGGGAAATTGTATATCTCTAAATGCTTAAAACAATAAAATACAGAAAGAGCAAAATCAATTACTGAGCATGCAACTAAAAAAAGAAGCTAGAAAAGGAAAAAAAGAAATTAAATCCCCAATTAGAAAGCACCAAATTGGAAATCTTGAAAACCAAAAGAGAGATTAGTAAGAGTGAAAGTTAGAAAACCATTGAACTAATAAAATATAAACAAATTGACAGCTGGTCTTATTTTTTTAAAGCAATAAAATAAATATTAACTAATTTGAATTTTCTTAAAAAGAAAGAAGTAAACCAAATTAAGAGTATCAAAAATCAAAAGGGTGACTACACCACCAATAAAGAGGAATTTAAAGCAATTATTAGGAGCTACTTTGCTCAATTACATGCCAATAAACATAACGATCTAAGTGAAATGGATGAATATTCACAAAAATATAAATTGTCCAGTGCAAAATAAGGTGAAATATGGGGCAGCTAGGTGGCACAGTGAGTAGAGCGCTGGCCCTGGAGTCAGAAGGACCTGAGTTCGGATCCAGCCTCAGACTCTTAATGCACACAAACAAAAACCTAGCCATGTAATGTTGGTCAAGTTACTTAACCCCAGTTGCACTCCAAAAAGAAAAAAAAAGTGAAATAGAATACCTAAATAGCCCTATCTTAGACAAAAAAAGTGAATAAACCATCAAGTGACTCCCTTGGAAAAAATCTCCAGGATAAAATGGATCCACAAGTGAAGTCTACTAAACATTTAAAGAACAATGAATTCCAATACAATATAAACTATTTGGAAAAATAAGTAAAGGAGGGGGCAGAGCCAAGATGGCGGAGAAGAAACAGCTCATCCAAGCCACTCTGCCCACAGATTCCCCCCAAACTATGTAAAAGGGGACTCTGAACAACTTCTGGAGCCCCAGCACCCACAGAACGACACAGAGAAGCTAACCTCCCACTGAGGACAGCCCAGCAGCCCTGCAGGAAGGACCAGCGCAGTGGTCTGGGACCTGGCAGCGTGCAAGAGCAGAGCGCAGGAGCCGAGCCGAGCCCAGGTCACATGAGCCGAGGTTTTAGCCCCAGGGCGGCAGGGCCAGCAGCCAGCTGGAGGAACCCCAGAACACCAGGAGCTGTGGCGACTCCAGAATTATCAACATAGACTTGCCTAGGACAAAGTAAGAGGTTAGTGTCCTATGGACTTTGGGACTGGTATTAGGGAATGCGTCGGCTCCCTCCCCTGGGGGCTAGAAGCCACTGAGGACAAATGCCATTTTGTAGTTTTCAGAGGCAGCTTCCGCTCCCAGCCTGCAAATTTGTAGGGAGATCCAGCGATCAGTCTTGGGGGGTAATCGCTCTTGCTTTAACCTCCCTGGATCTGGATTGTGATCTAGGGTGGAAGTCGTGGGTGGGTTTACAGCTTGCCAGAAACGGAAGTTGCCCCCCACACGTTCGGGACGAAAATTCCTCTATCTGGCCTTAAAGCCATAGTGTGGCAACAAGCCCAAAAGTCAAGCAATTAAGTGGCAACATGCCAAGGCAAAGGAAACAGAAAAATGCAACCCTAGACTCCTATTTTGGGGTCATAGAGCGGGAAAAGGACTGTGAGGTCAGAAGTCCTGCTCCAAAAGCCCCAGGGGAAAACATGAGCAGGTTGCAGGCCATAGAGGACCTTAAGAAGGACTTTAAAAATCAAATAAGAGAAGTGGAGGAAAAATTGGAAAGAGAAATGAGAAGGACGCAAGAAAAGTATGAAATGAGGGTCAACAGCTTGACTGAGGAAAACAACACCTTAAAAAATAGACTAACTCAAATGGCAAAGGAGGCCCAAAAGGGCAATGAGGAGAAGAATGCCTTAAAAAGTCAAATTTGGCAGATGGAAAAAGAATCTCAAAAGTTCACTGAGGAGATTCATTCCTTCAGAGTTAGACTGGAGCAAATGGAAGCTAATGACTTTATGAGAAATCAAGATGCTGTTAAGCAGATCCAAACAAATGAAAGATTAGAAGGCAATGTGAAATATCTCATGGGAAAAACCACTGACCTGGAAAATAGATCCAGGAGAGACAATTTAAAAATTATTGGACTACCTGAAAGCCATGATCAAAGAAAGAACCTAGAAATCACCCTTCAAGAAATTCTCAAGGAAAATTGCCCTGATGTTTTAGATCCAGAGGGCAAAATAGAGGTTGAAAGAATCCACAGATCACCTCCTGAAAAAGATCCCAAAAAGAAAACTCCCAGGAATATTATAGCCAGGTTCCAGAATCCCCAGATCAAGGAGAAAATACTACAAGCAGCCAGGAAGAAACAATTTCAATATTGTGGAAACACAATCAGAATAGCCCAGGACCTGGAAGCTTCTACACTGAGGGATCGAAGGGCATGGAATATGATATTCCAGAGGGCAAAAGAACTGGGAATGAACCCAAGGGTCACCTACCCAGCAAAACTGAGTATTTTGTTTCAGGGGAAAATATGGTCATTCAGTGGAATAGAGGACTTTCAAGCATTCTTGAGGAAAAAACCAGAATTGAATAGAAAATTTGACATCCAGACACAAGAAGCAAGAGATGCCTGAGAAGGTAATCAGGGAAAAGAAATCAAAAGGAACTTATCAAAGTTGAACTATTTACTTTCCTATATGGAAAAGCAATAACTGTGACTGATGATATCTTTCTCACTATGAAAATAATGGAAGAAGGGTGTGTGGTCATATGAATACATATGTGAATGTGTGTGTATATGGTTACAGTTATATATGGATAGAGGGCATAAGTTGAATTTGTTGGGAAGGGAGAATACTCAAGGGATGAAATTATGAGGTGAGAGAGGTAAGTGGCAAGAGGAGATGGGGAGAGACAGGGTAGTGTAAACTATCCCATGCAGAAGAAGCAAGGGGAAATGGTTGCAAAGGAGGGGGAGAATAAGGAAGGCTAAAAAGGCAAAACCACATTCACATTGAATTTGGTTCAGGGAGAAAATGACATACATACTAAATGGGATATCTCAACCTGTAGCAGGATAGGGGGAAGGGGGATGAGAGGAGGGATGATGGATGGGAGGGCATCCTTGGGGTGAGGGGAGGTTGGAAGTACCCACTATAGAAGAGGGACAGGATCATGTAGGGAATGGACCAGGTGGGGGGTGGGATGAGTGGGAGGGAATTATAAGCAGCCTTGTACAATATATCTACTATGATAATGTTTTGCATAGCTAGACATGTACAACATATACTGAATTACTTATCTCCCAAGAGGGAATGGGCAACAAGGGAGGAAGGAAATGGATCTGTAATTTGAGGTCGTAACATTAAATGTTTCAAATATTAAAAAAAAAATAAGTAAAGGAGTCCTACAAAATCCCTTTTATGACACAAATATGGTTCTGATACCTAAACCAGGAAGAGCAAAAACAGAGAAAAAAAATATAGACCAATTTCCCTAATGAATATTGATGCAAATTTTTAAAAAATAAAATACTTTCAAGGAGCTTATGACAATGTATCGAAAAGATCATATACTATGACCAGGTAGGGTTTATACTATGCCTGAAGGACTAGTTTTATATTAGGAAAACTGTAAGAGTAATTGATCATATCAATAAAAATACAGAATTCATATTATCTCAATATGGAAAAAGTTTTTTTTTTTTTTTTACAAAATGCAATACCCATTCCTATGAAAAACACTAGAAAGCATAGAAACAAATGGAGCTTTCCTTAAATGATAAGTAAGATCTAAAGCATTATCTATAATGGGGATAAGCTAGAAGCCTTCTGAATAAAACCAGGGCTAAAACAAGGGTGTCCATTATTACCATTTTTATTCAGTATTGTACTAGAAATGAAGTTACAACAATGATAAAGAAAGGACATTGATGGAATTATAATAGGGAAAGAGAAACTATCACTCTTTGCAGGTTATAAGATGGTATACTTAGAGAATAGTAGAGAAACAACTAAAACACTTGTTGAAACCTTTAGTATACTCAACAAAGTTGCAAGATACAAAACATAAAGATATGTAAATATATAGCTATATAAAAGATATAAAATAAACCTACATAAATCAACAGCCTTTCAACATATTAACAAAAACATCCAGCAGCAAGAGATAGAAAGAGAAATTTAAAATTAAAATAACTTCAGACAAAATAAAGTACTTGGGAATCTACTTACCAAGACAAACACAGAAACTATATGAACACAGTCACAAAAACACTTTTCACAGAAATAAAGTCAGACCTAAACAATTGGAAAAGTATTAATTGGCTCATGAGTAGTCCAAGTCAATATTGTAAAGTTGACAATTTTAACTAAAGTAATCTATTTTTTCAGTGCCATACCAATAAAACTTTCAAAAAAATTTGTAGAGCTAGGAAAAAATAATAAAATTTATCTAGAAGAAAAAAGCCTCAAGGATACCAAGGGAACCAATGAAAAAAAAGTGAAATAAGGTGGTCTAGCCATATGAGATATCAAACTGTATTATAAAGTGGTAATTATCCAAAAAAAATTGATACTAAGAAATAGAGTGGAGGATCAATGGACTGGATTAGATACAAATTACATTGTAGTAAATGACCATAGTAATCTAGTATATTGTAAACCCAAAGACCAAAGTTTTGGAGCAGAAATTCATTATTTGACAAAAACTACTGGGAAAACTAGAAAACAGTGTGACAGAAACTGGGTACAGATCAACATCTCATACATACACCAAGATAAAGTCAAAAAGGGTACATGATTTACATCTAAAGGGTGATATCATGAGCAAATTAAGAATGCAGGGAATAATTTATCTTTCAGATTTATGGATAAGGAACAAATTTAGGATCAAAGAAGATATAGAGAACATTACGAAATGCAAAATAGGTTATTTTTATTATATAAAATTGAAAGATGCTTACCTAAACAAAACTAGTGCAACCAAAATTATAAGGAAAGCAGAAAACTGGGAGAAAACTTTGGTAGCAAGTATCTCTGATTAAGACCTCATTTTTCAAGTATATAGAGTATTGAATCAAATTTGTAAAAATGCAAGTCATTCCTCAATTAATAAATGGTCAAAGGATATGAACAGGCAGTTTTCAGATGAAGAAATTAAAGCTATCTATAGTCATGTGGAAAAATGCTCTAAATCATTACTGATTAAAGAAATGCAAATTAAAACAGCTCTGAGGTATCAACTCATACCTATCTGATTGGCTAATATGACCAAAAAAAAAAAAAAAGAAAAATGTTGGATAGTGAAGGGAAAGTAGGAAAACTGGGAAACTAATATACAGTTGGTGGAGTTTTTAAGTGATCCAGCCATTCTGGAGAACAAATTGTAACTATGCCCAAAGGGCTATAAAACTGTGCATACCTTTTGATCCAGCAATACCACTGCTAAGTCTACATCCCAAAACACCGCCCCCCCCAAAAGGAAAAGGACATCTTCATACAAAAATATTTATAGCAGCTTTTTTTGTGTGTGGTAGCTAAGAATTAGAAATTAAAGGAATGCCCATCAATTGGGGAATGGCTAAAAATGCTATGGTATGTGATTGTAATGGAATATTATTGTGCTATAAGAAATGGCAAGCAGGATACTTTCAGAAAAACCTGGAAAGACTTACTTACATGAACTGATGGGAATGAATTGAACAGAAACAAAACAGTATTATCAACTAAAACAATCTATTAGAAGGAATTCATTAACTACTTTCCATTTCTCAAGTATTATGCTAAACCCTGCAAATGAAGATTTTAAAATGAGATCACACCTGTCCAAGAGGAGCTTACATTCTAATGAATAATACAAAATGTACATATGTAAATGTATTCCAAGCACATACAAAGTGAAAACAGTCTAGTTTTTTCTGAGGGCAGCATTAGAAATGAAATGGACTAGGAAACACTTCATGTATAAGATAGCTCTTAAGCTGAATTTGGGAGACCAGGAATTCTAAGAGACAGGGGTAAAGTAGATCTTTCAAAGTAAAAGGGCCAGCCAATGGGAAGGCATAGAGATGGCAGAAGAGCATTGTGATTGAGACACAAAGAAAAGCAGTTTGGTTTTAGGGTACAGTATTGGACTTGAAGTCTTGAATACTTGGGTACCTTATACTCACTAGCTGTATAATTCTGAGCAAGCCATTTAGCTTCTCCAAGACTCATTTTCTTTATCTATAAAATAAGAATAAGAATAATAGCACTATCTCAAAGGATTGTTGTAAAGGTCAAATGAGGTAATGTATCTAAAATTCTTTACAAAACTTAAAGTACTATGTAAATAATAGTCATGATAATGGGGGTGATGGATGGACCATTGAGAATATGGAATTGACTAGAAGATTAGAAAGGTTAAAAAGGGAGGGAGTGTGGAATAAGATTGTAAAGACCTCTAAGTGACAGCATTTATATCTGTTTCTGAAGGTGATATGGAGGCATTGGAGTTTAATGAGTAGGAGAATGACAAAGTCAGACCTATGCTTTAGGAAAACCATTTTGGTGGGCATATGGAGACTAAAATAGAGAGAGACTTGAGAAAGTGGCATCACAATCAAATTATTAGATGATTTTCCTTTATTGTTTTCAGAGAATGAACTTTTTTTTGGGGGGGGGAGGTATTAAGTTCTGTTCTATCAACATAAAATGCTTCAATGCTTTCAATGTTTTTAATGCCTTGCATCCAGAAGCAGGGACCAGCTATAAGGTAGAAAGTGAAATGTGCTAGATTTGTAATAGGACAAACTGGAATTCAAGTTGCAGGTCTGACACCTTTCACTTTTGTGACAGTGGAAAAATCACTGAATCTCAGTTTTGTCATCTGTAAAATTGAGATACTGAAACATTTTGCTCCATACCTCACAGGGAAGATCTTTGTAACCCTTAAAGTACAAAGGAAATGTGACTTTAAGAGGACAGAGGAAAACCGCTGCATCGATTAACAAAGTAGAGTTTTTGCCTAGGTGAGCATCTTACCTGCTAAGTAATATTTTGTTCTTTATCAAATTACAATAGTTCATTTCTAAATGTACATAGGAAACAATGACAATCCATGTAATCATCAGCCATGTTTTTTTTCTATGTTGAACATAAATAATAGCTGCAAAAAACTTCAATGAATGATTTAACACATGAAACACAAGGCACAGATACCTTTATGGTCAATATCAAGGCAAAGAAATGACAATAAACTGGGAATGCTGTTAGTCCTTCTTTAAAGGACAGAAGTGGGAGGGGTTAAATATAGGAAGGACCCACCACATATTGCTATGGTTTAAACTTGATATTTGGTTACAGAGACAATCAAGGCCCTCTGATTTAAAACATCTGTTCTTCTACTGACTATTTCATCTATTTCCTCCTTTTTCATAAGCCTTAAATTATACTGGAAAAAAAATTACATTCATTACAAAGCTGTTTGAGTGGTCCTTTCTGCCAGCACATGGAGAGACATTGAACTGGCATCAAGAACTTAACACATAAGGAAACTATTGACCAAAGTAATCCCATAAACCTCTCAAAGACACGTGCTATACTTTCTATTGACTTTTTCACCTCATAAAGACATAATAAACTATTAAAAGTACAGATGTTGACCCTGAAAAAAGAGGAAAAGTTGGAAAACTGTGAAAATGGATGCCCCCAAAAGTGTCAAAGGATATTAAATTGGGGCATATTTATGAACTCAGAAATTTCACGAAGGATCTGTTTTCAAAATTTGCAACAAACAGATCACTTTAAAAGACGTCATTTCAAAATCAAAGTTAGGAAGACATGTTCCAAGGCCAGGAATGCCTTATTCCAGGTGAGATAACACGTGGACTCTAACAGTGACCTTGTCTAGTGAGTCAGTGAGTGGTGAGTCAGTCCCTTTGTCTCCAATGTCTCCCTCTGGTGACTGGGAGACAAGCATGGGATGATATACAAAGAATAGAGTTTCTGTAATATATACAGATCATATCTGACAGTTAACCATTCAGTGTTTGCTCAAAGACCTCCAGAAAGGGGGATCCCAGTACATCTTGAGATATCCCACTGTGCATGTGAACCATGCTAATTTATAATCTAAAACAGTTATATAAATCTCAAATTTATTATCAACAAGTGAGTTCTTGGTTGGGTCTTTCCATTTTTTCTCTGAAATTATTTGTCTTCTTATATTGCTCTCTTCCCAGCTTATTATTTTTTCTTTGTTTATTTATTTATTTATTAGTTATTGATTGTTTCTTATTTGTTATTTATTATAACTGAGTAGTTTTCTATCACATGAATTCTCTATAGACAATTTCTTGATTTTGATAGTTAATTACTTATTATGCCTTTATGAGGTGAAAAAGTAAATAAAAAGTATTGCATGTGTCTTTGAGAGGTTTATGGGATTACTTTGGTTTGAATGTGCATATAAATTTTTTAACTAAGAAAGTCCCTAATCCCTAGGAGAATTACATAAGGACACAGGCACACATGGCAGATAATGGACAAGCATGCCTGGGCTTTGATTTCTATCTTTGGAGGAAGTTCCCTCTCAGCTTCATTGACAAGTTCAAATCAGTTAGCTCATATCTAGAGCTAAAAGGGACATCAGATGTCATCTAGTCCTACCTCTTCATTGTACATATGAGGACACTGAGGCATGGGAATCTTTTTCAGACAAAGAATCCTACAGATGGTGTCAGACAGACTTTGAACCCAGTCCCTCTGAATCCAGCAGCAGTAATATTTTTAGAGCATAAGTATTTTTCTCCACAGAAATAAATGAAAAATAAGAGAATGGAGGCAAATGATTTGAGAAAAATGTCATTAGATAATGATTTCACATTATAAAATTAATCTCATGAAGAAAATATTTAAGTGAATTATTTGTGGGAGACACTAGGAATGAAAATCCAGAATGGAAGTACTTGGCCTCATAAACAGTGGTGTATTGAGTAGCATAGTACAATGAAAGTCACAAAGACCCACAAGGGATGTGTCCTGTAGGTGGGGATTGTCCTAGTTGGGCAACCAATGGGAAGAAAAACCAAAGAGAAACCAAATGGGAATGAGAAACTGTTTTCTTAATGCCTTAATTCCAAAGTAGACAAAACTACAATGGTGATAAATAAAAATAAATTAATAAATGTATCAATAAGTGTATGAATGAATGAATGAGTTGAGTCTTTGGGGATATAAAAGAAACCCATTTAACTTCTCAATAATTTCAGTTTCTTTACATGTACAATAAAGGATTCTGGAGGACAATGAATGGCCTTTCCAACTTCTTAACTCCTTTTCATCCCTCATCCAAAAAGGCACCAAGTCAGTAAGACATGATCTCTGGAACATATGATTGTTTCTTCCTTTACCCTCCTGCTGCCCTATTACAAGCCAGATATCACTATTTCTATTTCAATAATCTCTTTCCTTTCTAATCCAGTATAAACTTTCTAAATTACAGCTGTGATCATGTTAGAACAGGATCCAAAAACTTTCTGCAATCTCCCACCGAGAGCCTAACAAAGTCTAAAGCCTTCATGACAGCATTCAAGGTCATTCACAATGTTGTTTCTCTCTCCCACTAGCTGTCTTCAAGCACTGCTAGATTCTACAAACTATTTCACATTTCTTAGACATATTCCACACTTTCTAATCAAGCTTTTGATCAAAATATTTCTTTTATTATGAATTTTCTATTCTTCTCATGATTCAAGTTAAAACTTTCATGCCACTTCCTCTACTGATCCTCCTAGCTGAATGTCAGCTCTCCTCCCTCTGTAGTCCCAGATATTTGTCATTTGCAGTTCCCTCATAGTGGAGTTCCTTTATCTATAGTTTATCTCCCCTCTGGACTAAAATCTCTGTGAAACACAGCATATGTCTTCTTCATTTCTAAATTCTGAATTGTACCCAGATGGTTGGAGGTTCTTGTCCTTTATTCTTGAAGAGAACCAAAATTATATCACTAAATTTGGGTCAAAGCACAGTCCATCTGCCTGTGAGAGATCAGACCAATATAAGTTCAGGTGTACAACAGGTTGGGCACAAATATTCCATATAAACATTTGAAGTGGCAACAAATCTAAATTTGTGCAACTCACATTTCTTGTGAGCTACTGCAATTCTCATTAGCTCAGAGAGTCTTTGATGTGGGCACACCATGCTGGGCAGTCCTGTGCCAACATCTCCCATGTGTCACAATTGATTCCAAAGTTCTTCAGAAAGACACAGTATGCAGCATAGTTTCTCATAGCACAATAGTATTCCATTACATGCATATACCACAACTAGTTTAGACATTCCCCAATTGATGGGCACCCTTTTAATTTCCAATTCGTTGCAACCACGAAAAGAGCTGCTATAAATATTTTGGTACATTTGGGTCTCCCTCCCTTTTTTATGATCTCTTTGGGATATAACCCTAGAAGTGGTATTGCTGGGCCAAAGGGCATGAAATTATTTATAGCCCTTTGGGCATAATTCCAGATTGCTCTCCAGAATTGTTGAATAAGTTCACAACTCCACCAGTAATGCATTAGTGTTCCAATTTGCCCACATCCTCTCCAGCATTTGTCATTTTCTTGTTTTGTCAGCTTAGCCAATCTGACTGGAGAGATGTAGTACCTCAGAGTTGTTTTGATTTGCATTTCTCTAATCAATAGTGATTTAGACCATTTCTTCATATGCTTACAGATATCTTTAATTTCTTTCTCTGAAAACTGCCTGTTCATATCCTTTGACCAATTATCAATTGGAAAATGACTTGTCTTCTTATAGATTTTACACAATTCTCTGTATATTTTAGAAATGAGTCCTTTATCAGAGACATAGGTTGTAAAAGTTCTTTCCCAGTTTCCCACCTCCCTCTTGATCTTGGTTACATTGGCTTTGTTTGTACAGAAGCTTTTCAATTTAAAGTAATCAAAATTATCCATTTTACATTGCATAATGCTCTCTAATTCTTTTTTGATCCTAAAGTTTTTCCCTCTCCACAAATCTGACAGGTAAACAATTTATTGCTTTCCCAGATTGTTTAAAGTATCATCCTTTATACCTAAATCATGCAACCATTTAGACTTCATTTTGATATATGGTGTTAGATAATGGTCTATGCCAGGCTTGTGACATTGTGACTGTGATATTCCAGTTTTCCCAGCAGTTTTTGTCAAATAGTGCATTCTTATCCCAAAAACTGGGGTCTTTGGGTTTATCAAGCAATAGATTACTGTACTCATTAACTGCTGAATCTCTTGCACCCAATCTATTCCATTGATCCACTACTCTATTCCTCAGCCAGTAACAAGCAATGTTGATGACTGCTGCTGTATAATACAGACTAATATCTGGTATAGCTAGTCCACCTTCCCTAGCATTTCTTTTAATTAATTCCCTTGATATTCTAGGCCGTTTGTTCTTCCAAACAAATTTTATTACTATTTGGTCTAACTCTATAAAGTAGTTTTTTTGGTAATTTGATTGGTATGGCACTAAATATATAATTTAGTTGGGGTAAAATTGTTGTTTTTATTATATTAACTCAACCCAGCCATGAGCAGTTGATATTTTTCCAATAAGGTATATCTGATTGTATTTGTGTGAGAAGTGTTTTGTGGTTGTGATCATATAGATCCTGGGTTTGTTTTGGCAGGTAGATTCCCAAATATTTTATAATGTCTACAGTGACTTTAAATGGGATTTTTCTTTCTATCTCTTGCTGTTGAATTTCATTAAAGATATACAGGAATGTGGAGGATTTATGTGGGTTTATTATATATCCTGCAACTTTGCAGAATTTATTTATTGTCTCAAGTAGTTTTTCACTTGATTCATTAGGATTCTCTAAGTATATCATCATATCATCTGCAAAGAGTGATAGCTTGGTCTCTTCTTTGCCTAATCTGATTCCTTTGATTTCTTTTTCTTCTCTAATTGTTACTGCTAACATTTCTAGTACCAGATTGAATAAGAGGGGTGAGAGTGGACACCCTTGTTTCACTCCTGATCTCATTGGAAATGCTTCTAGTTTATCCCCATTGCATATAATACATGCTAATGGTTTTCATTACATGCCATGGTACTATTTTAAGGAAGGCTCCATTTATTCCTATACTTTCTAGTGTTTTTAATAGGAATGGATGTTGTATTTTAACAAAAACCTTTTCTGCATCTATTGAGACAATCATGTGGTTTCTGCTAGTTTTATTGTTGATATGATCAATTATACTGATGCTTTTCCTTATATTAAACCATCCTTGGATTCCTGTAATAAATTCTACCTGATCAAAGTGTATTATTCTTGTGAAAAGTTTTTGTACTCTTTTAGCTAATATTTTATTTAAAATTTTTGCATCTAAATTCGTGAGGGAAATTGGTCTATAATTTTATTCCTCTATGTTATCTCTTCCTGATTTAGGAATCACTACAGTATTTGGCTCATAGAAAGAATTTGATAGGACTCCTTCTTCACTAGTTTGTAGAGTACTGGAATCAATTTTTCTTTAAATGTTTGATAGAATTCACTAGTAAACCCATCTGGCCATAGGGATTTTTTCTTACAGAGTTCACTGATGGGTTGTTTGATTTCTTTTTCTGAGATGGGGGTATTTAAGTAATTTACTTCCTCTTCAGTTGATCTGGGCAATTTGTATTTTTGTAAGTATTCATCCATTTCACTAAGATTGTCATATTTTTGGAGCCAAGATGGCGGAGTAGAAACAGCACATCCAAGCCACTCTGCCCCCAGATTTCCTCCAAACTATGTAAAAGGGGACTCTGAACAACTTCTGGAGCCCCAGCACCCACAGAAAAACACAGAAAAGCTAACCTCCCACTGAGGACAGCCCAGCAGCCCTGCAGGAAGGACCAAAACAGTGGTCTGGGAGCCAGCAGCGCACAGCTCGAAGAGCGCAGGGAACCCAACACAGGTGCGGTGTCCTGAGTTGCGGTTTTAGCCCCAGGGCAGCAGGGCCAGCAGCCAGCTGGAGGGACCCCAGAACACCAGCAGCCATGGCGACTTCAGAATTATCAACTTAGACATGCCTAGGACAAAGTAAGAGGTTAGTGCCTTATGGACTTTGGGACCAGTATCTGGGGAATGCGTCGGCTCCCTCCCCTAGGGGCTAGAAGCCGCTGAGGAGACAAGCCATTTTGTAGTTTTCTGAGGCAGCTCCAGCTCTTGGCCTGAGAACTGTAAGGAGATCCAGCGATCAGGCTTGGGGGGGTAATCGCTCTTGCTATAACCTCCCTGGATCTTGATTGTGATCTGGGGTGGAAGTCATGGGTGGGTTTACAGCTGGCCAGAAACAGAAGTTGTCCCCCACACACATTTGGGGTGAAAGTTCCTGTCTGGCCCCAGGCCATAGTGTGGCAACAAGCCCAAAAGTCAAGTAATTAAGTGGCAACATGCCAAGGCAAAGGAAACAGAAAAATGCAACCCTAGACTCCTATTTTGGGGGCATAGAGCAGGAAAAGGACTGTGAGGTCAGAAGTCCTGCTCCAGAAGCCCCAGGGGAAAACATGAGCAGGTTGCAGGCCATAGAGGACCTTAAGAAGGACTTTAAAAATCACATAAGAGAAGTGAGGAAAAATTGGAAAGAGAAATGAGAAGGATGCAAGAAAAGTATGAAATGAGGGACAACAGCCTGACTGAGGAAAATAACACCTTAAAAAATAGACTAACTCAAATGGCAAAGGAGGCCCAAAAGGGCAATGAGGAGAAGAATGCCTTAAAAAGTCGAATTTGCCAGATGGAAAAGAATCTCAAAAGTTCACTGAGGAGATTCATTCCTTCAGAGTTAGACTGGAGCAAATGGAAGCTAATGACTTTATGAGAAATCAAGATGCTGTTAAGCAGATCCAAACAAATGAAAGATTAGAAGGCAATGTGAAATATCTCATGGGAAAAACCACTGACCTGGAAAATAGATCCAGGAGAGACAATTTAAAAATTATTGGACTACCTGAAAGCCATGATCAAAGAAAGAACCTAGAAATCACCCTTCAAGAAATTCTCAAGGAAAATTGCCCTGATGTTTTAGATCCAGAGGGCAAAATAGAGGTTGAAAGAATCCACAGATCACCTCCTGAAAAAGATCCCAAAAAGAAAACTCCCAGGAATATTATAGCCAGGTTCCAGAATCCCCAGATCAAGGAGAAAATACTACAAGCAGCCAGGAAGAAACAATTTCAATATTGTGGAAACACAATCAGAATAGCCCAGGACCTGGAAGCTTCTACACTGAGGGATCGAAGGGCATGGAATATGATATTCCAGAGGGCAAAAGAACTGGGAATGAACCCAAGGGTCACCTACCCAGCAAAACTGAGTATTTTGTTTCAGGGGAAAATATGGTCATTCAGTGGAATAGAGGACTTTCAAGCATTCTTGAGGAAAAAACCAGAATTGAATAGAAAATTTGACATCCAGACACAAGAAGGAAGAGATGCCTGAGAAGGTAATCAGGGAAAAGAAATCAATAGGAACTTATCAAAGTTGAACTATTTACATTCCTATATGGAAAAGGAATAACTGTGACTGATGATATCTTTCTCACTATGAAAATAATGGAAGAAGGGTGTGTGGTCATATGAATACATATGTGAATGTGTGTGTATATGCTTACAGTTATATATGAAATAGGGCATAGGTTGAATTTGTTGGGAAGGGAGAATACTCAAGGGATGAAAGTATGAGGTGAGAGAGGAAAGTGGCAAGAGGAGATGGGGAGAGACAGGGTAGGGTAAACTATCCCATGTAGAAGAAGCAAGGGGAAGTGGTTGCAAAGGAGGGGGAGAATAAGGAAGGCTAAAAAGGCAAAACCACATTCACATTGAATTTGGTTCAGGGAGAAAATGACATACATACTAAATGGGATATCTCAACCTGCAGCAGGATAGGGGGAAGGAGGATGAGAGGAGGGATGATGGATGGGAGGGCATCCTTGGGGGAGGGGAGGTTGGAAGTACCCACTATAGAAGAGGGACAGGATCATGTAGGGAATGGACCAGGTGGGGGTGGGATGAGTGGGAGGGAATTATAAGCAGCCTTGTACAATATATCTACTATGATAATGTTTTGCATAGCTAGACATGTACATCATATACTGAATTACTTATCTTCCCAGAGGGAATGGGTGACAAGGGAGGAAGGAAATGGATCTGAAATTCGAGGTCGTAACATTAAATGTTTCAAATATATACAAATACTATTATTAATACTCTTTTGCTTGTAATAGGGAGATAAGATGTGCAGGCATTGGGACACAAAGACTCACCTTCCTCTAATGGAAAAGTCGATGGGGGTATGGGAGAAGGTATGGGAGAGAGCAGATTGGAGGAAGCGATATGTTGTGGGACTACTATGCTGGGAGGCTGGGTAGGGGAATAATGGGTGGAAAATGATTGTAACTCAAAATCTGGCGGAAATGAATGATGTAAAACAGAAGTTAATAAAGCATTTGTTTTAAAAAAAAATGTGACTATGAAGGTAGCTCAGATTGTTAAGAGATAGGCTTCCAATGGGGAAGCTAGGCAGCACAGTGGATGGAATGAGAGGCCTGAGGCAGAAAGACTCATCTTCCTGAGTTCAAATCTGGCCTCAGACACAAACTAGCTGTGTGACCCTGGACAAGTCACTTCACCCTGTTTGCCTCAGTTTCCTCATCTATAAAATGAGCTGGAAAAGGAAATTGCAAAGCTCTGTAGTATCTTTGCCAAAAAAGGAATAAAACAGGGTGATGAAGAGTCAGACATGACAAAAATGATTGAACAACTACAGGTTTCCTGTAGGGGGGGCTAGGTGGCGCAGTGAGTAGAGCACCTGCCCTGGAGTCAGAAGGACCTGAGTTCGGATCGAGCCTCAGACATTTAACACACACAAACAAAAACCTAGCCATGTGACCTTGGGCAAGTTACTTAACCCCAATTGCCCTCCAAAAAACAAAAACGAAAACAAAAACAAAAACAAAAAAAGAGAGTCCATGTTGTCCTCTGTATTTGGTTGTTCTTGACCTACACAATAAACTCTGATCCATTTTCTTGTCTTCCCCTTCTCCTCAGCTTCCTTCCTTCCCATTGTGATTTCCTATTTCCTAATTTCTCAGAATGTGAACTAAGGGCCTGGTCATTGACTTTGAATGCTGTAGCCTCTGGGTGTCTTGTTTGAGGCTAAGGCAGGAGGCTCAGGGAGGTAAGCTGATGCACACAGAGTAATCTGTGGAGGAGGGGTGGCGAGGAAAGTACAGGATGTCATGACACTCTGGCCAGATGAACTGTGCAAATATTGACCATTCTGAGGAATCCACCTTCAGAATTTCAGATCAGGAATAGACAGGAATAAAGAAAGAACCACTTCTCTCTTTTTTGGTCTTCTACAAATCATAGGGCAGTACCCTCATGTAGCAGCAAGCACCCCAACATCCCCAGGGTAGCTGCCAATGCAGGTTCTTAGATCTCCTTTTCAAAAGGAAAGCAACTCAAAATGGGTTAACAAGCTGATTTTAATCAAACATGTATTATCTAGTTCAGGGGGAAAAGGTCAGCACCCCGAACTTCAGATTATACAGACAGAACTTACAGATCAAACAGATAGGCTTCCAAACTGTCCAACCATTCTATCAATACCAAATCACAGTTACCAGAGAGGGAAGCCTCAACATCTGGGTTTTCAAAGCTGGGGGGCTCTCAACAATGGCTTCCCAGAGTCTTATCTGGTCAAATCACACAACACTTCTCAAAGTGAACCCCAAAGCAAAGCCTTTCATCAGGGTTTATATAGTCTTCTCCTGGCTCAGAGAATGTAACCACCCTCTTGACCCCCTGTCCAATCACACAGCATCAAGGTGTGGTCATTCCTGAAAACCAAGCCTCCTATCACAGGCTCCATGTGACCACATTCAGCCTATTAGGAGGCAGAGTACATTTTCAAGTCAAGGAAGGTTTTCAGAGTCTCTTAAAGCCAATCAAAGTCTCTTAAGCCAATCAAAGGACCTAGGGGCAGGGAAGATCTTCAAATCTGCATTTCCATTACACCTCACCCACTTAACATACACCCCTCACCAGCATGGAATGGTGGTTTCATTGTGGACAAGACCTGCTATTAAGACCATATCTAAGGTGCTTTCTGGCTCTAAATGTATGATTCTAGGAACCATGAAATATGAACTAATAGAACTGTCTTTTTTTCAGGAAAAGGTAATGCTGAGAGGATTTCTGTTTTAAATATCTGTTAAACATTGCCAAGGAGCCCAGGTCTCCCATACATACTCCAGCAAAGAATGAATGACAGCAATACTAACCCCCTTTATCCAGTAAAAGATGAAAGAGAGAGAGAAAGAGAGAGAAGGAAATCAGTAGGAGAACATGTAAATGACCAGCAAGCCTCTCCTAGCTCTCAAGCCAGCAGTCTTCCAGGGATATCTGAAGCCTGCTGGGCTCAGTGCTCTGAACAGGGCTACTCCAGGGAGCTGGAACCCTGCAGTGCCTCCTGAAGAGGAAGGGAATGGTAAGGAGGAGAACAGAAATGGTCAGGCAATGGAGCACACTCCATCGAGTCCTGAGAATCAGAGCACTCTGAGAGAGAATTATCTAGTAGGCCTGAAGACTAAAGCGATCCAATCTGGGATGACCCTGTGGGGCCTAAAACCTACCAGTGCTGTGACTACAGACACATTACTAGAGGTAGAAGTCATCTGTAGATCGGGAAATTAAGGTTAAGACTGAACAAGATTCAATCACCCTATCTTAGAGTATGAGAAACGGTTCTGGAACAGATCCCAAACCAGGGATGGAGGCTGGAGATATTAGAAGATACCAGACACAATGAAGAAATGCTATGGGGCAAGAGATACCCAAAGTGGAAACCCAGAATAGAAAAGTAATCCTATAAGTACAAGCTGAGACTTAGATTAATTTTTAAGTGTTTGGTCACAACAATGCAAACAGTGGCTGAAAGAAATAAAGGAAGGGACTTTAAAAAAACAAAATGACAAAAAAGTAAAAAGTGCCTCGGAGGTTTTAGTTATGTCTGCACTGAGTCCAGTCAGCTTGTGGCTAAGCCATATTAAAACGTCAAACTGCTCTAAGACTTTGGGATGGCTGAAATAAGAGTTCTGGAGTAAAGAAAATGGAAAGAATGCAGAATTTACAACAGAAGATGAAAACCTTTCCCCAAGTAATAAACACCCAGAAAATGTGGATGGAGCAAAATCTAATGAACCAACAAATACTGAACAATGATCATAATACCTGCATTTAGACAGCACTTCCAAGTTTTCAAAGTACTTTACATATATAATCTCACTTGATCCTCACAAAAGGCCCGAATAGTTGCTGTTATTAACCCTTTTGTTTCCAGATGACACCAATGAGACTGAGAGAGGTTGTAATTTGCCCATAATTACATAACTAGGAAGTATTGGAGACAGGACTTGGAACCATGTGTTTCTGATTCCAAGCTCACCACACTAAGCATTGTGACATCAGGTCACCTCACTTCCTTTTATCAGAAGATAAACAAAAAATGAAGAAAATGTAAGGCATCTAATACCAAAAACAAGTCATCTAGAATATAGGGGAAGGAGAGATAACTGAAGAGTCAGTCTTCCTGAAAACTATGACCAAGCCAAAAATCTGGACATCATATTTCAAGAAATAAAAAATTAAAACTTTCTAGACAGATTAGAACCTGGGGGGAAAGTGGGGGTCAGGGGGAAGAATCCACTGATTACCAACTAAAAGTAACCATAGCTTGGTAAAGAAAAGCAATTTGAGAAGACTTTTAAAAAATGGATCAATGCAATGACCAATTACAATTTCAAAGAACCAATGCACAGCATCCCTCTCACCTATTAACAGAGAGCTGAGGAACACAAAGGAAAGAATGAGACATACATTTTCAAACATGGTGACTTTATGTGAAGCTTTTTGTTTTTGTTTTTGCTATACATAGTTGTTACAAGATAGGCATTTTGTTTGTTTACTTTTCCTTTTGGAATCAGGAATTTTAGTGCGATTAATAGATTAGAGAGAATGAGGCCCCAGAAAAGAGCAGTGGAGAAAACACACACACACACACACACACATACAAATGCATACACATATATATGCACATATATGTTTGTATACATCTATGTGTATTCATGTTTATGTTTATGTGTGTCTGTGTGTATACATTTATGTATTGAATTAAAAATCTATATGCTCACACATATATGTGTGTGTGTGTGTGTGTGTGTGAGCATATAGATTTTTCAATTCATTACAAGAACAGAAGAAAGTTCAAAGGCAGACAGATGAGCAGGACAGTTTTGGAATTAATGTTTGTAATACTGTACATGGTTCAAAAATACTTTAAATAACAGATTCATAGTTTTATATACAATACATTTTTCTAGTTCTTTTGTATGTAAATGTTCCTATGATCATGAAATTCAGAGTAATAAAATATTAAAATTAAAATTCGGGGTAGGGAGGAGACATAATGCTTTGCTAGTAGAAAAGTATTTTCAAAATAAAGTCTTATGAAAAGCAGCCCCACCAATCCAGAGGTCAAAAGCACAAGTTTGGCAGTAAGAAAACAGGCCACATGTATAGCTGCATTGAAACTCTTTTAGAATAAATGGAAGATTTCATTTCTGAGCCCTAAGTGACCTTCATAAGAAGGAAACTATATCCTGCTCCAAAATACATTTCTTACCACTTTCTTTTCATGTGCTACACTACACCACTACAGCCATACTCCAAAACTTCAAACATCCCAATTTCTTTCATTTCTGTCCTCTTTCCACTGATTCCTCCAAGTCTTAGTAAGTATGTCCATGGAATTTTTGTAGTCAAAAATAATCATGTGCCTAGTGGCCAACTTTCAGTTGATGACCATCTTTAAATTTAGTCATGCAGGTCCTTTGACAATAAATATACAGGCCTTTGAAAGATTTGCCAACTCAAAGTCTTTCCACATTAGTGGAAATTACCAGAGATTTTGCTCTATGCATAGGGGGTGGATGACCCAGGTCCTAGGTCATTAATCCACATCATAATTCGATGATGATATTAGGCAGTAGCCTAGCATTGCCTACTCTACCCCTCAGCTAACCAGCTGTTTGGCGTTGGAAAAGATGCCAGAGGCCAAAGGAAGAAAGACCTATACAGTGGACCCAGCAAGAAGTTAATGAGCTTTTCTTAAATACTTCTATAGTTAGTATTAGTTACTATAATTGCTTTTTTTTTTTTGCAATATGGCTAATACGGAAATACGTGTTGCATGATTTCACTTATATAATTGGTGTATATAGCTTGTCTTTTCAGTAGGTAGAGTAGGAATGGGAGTAAGGGAGAGAATTTGGAACTCAAAACTTTTTTTAAATGTTCATCACAAATAATAAACCACAAAAAGGAAAGCTGATTTGGCAAATGACTAGAGGATAGATTAGAGAGGAGAGAGCCTTGAGGCAGGGAGAAAAAAATAGGAGACCTTTGTAAAAGCCCTGAGTAAAGGTGATTGGGGCACTAATGAGAGTGATGACCATGTCAGATGTGACATATAGGAGAGCTGGTACAAGATAATATTAACAATACTTGTCAACTAGGTGTTTGTGTGGGAAAACGAGAAATTGCAAATGGTCAACCTTGAGCAAGTTATTCAATCAGCATTGGGTTCAAGCTACTTATCCTTAAAATGAGGCAACTTTACTAGATAATCTTCAAATTCCATTCTAGCCATAAATCTATAATGCTATGATTCTGTGATCACCCAGTCTGGTTATCCCATTTTAAAGAAGGCTTTTTTTATTAAAGCAATTAAGGTTAAGTAACTTGCTCAAGGTTACACAGCTAGTCATTATTTATGTGTGGGTGCTCATTTTCTGAGGCCCGATTCCATCTCGGGCCATCCCAACTCTGAGGCCGGTGCTCTTACTCACTGCTCCACCTAGTCTCCCCTTAAAGAAGGCTTTTAATCTGGCATGACTTATTCCCAAAAGTTATGTGTATATTTTGTGATCATTTTGTACTGTTAGCATGGTACTTTGTAGATAATTAGTACTTAATAAATGGTATTTTCATTCATTCTTCTACCCACCCATTTCATTCAGCACTCTTATAAATTCTTATGAGAGTTAGATGCTGCTTGGTAGTGTATAAAAAAGAAAAAATAAATAAAATGCAAAAAGAATTGTTGCAAGATAAAATGAGATAATATTTAGAAAACACTTTGCAAGCATTAAAGTGATATATAAATGATATCTAATCTCCTTACTTTTTAACAATACATTTCAGAATTTTCCCAGTAATATGAGTCCAACTCATGAACCTATCTTCCTTTGTGGAAACTGCGAGATTGGCTCTTTTCAAGTTCCATAACATTGCTATCATCCATGTTTTCGATGTCAACTAAATATGATTCAACAACCACATCTAAGAGTTTGGTTGGGTTAGGTTGGGTTTCAGTTTTTGCTTTCTCCCCCCATCCCACTCCTAGCCCAGTACCCTGGGAAACTTCATTTGCCCAGATGACTTAAATTTGTCAAGAGCACCTATGTACTCTCTTATTATCTCTCTACTTTCCATGGCTTTCAGCATCCTTTTAGCCACTTTTATCCTTTTCTTCCCACGGGAATGGAATCAGCCTCCTTAAGAATGTCTTAGAGAAAAAAAAAAAAAAGGAAAATATCCACCTTCTCTCTATTCATTTCCATTGTTCCCATTCACCCTGGGCAGTGGTCCTGCCTATTCTCTGATCCTCTTCTTTTCCCCAATAGAGCTTCAAAAACAAACAAACAAACAACAACAACAACACACACACACACACACACACACACACACACACACACACACACACACACACCAAAGTAAGACCTCACGTTTGTTGTCCTTAGCTCTCCTCAGCTAATTTCTAGCATCCCTGACACTCTTCCTTCAAGATGGGATTTTATATTTACTTCACTCTCCATCTCCTGACCTGGATTCTAACATCTGTAAATCATCTGATGTTTAATTCCTGGCCTGGCATAAGTTTTTAACCCCAGGCTATTCACAGATTGCCTTCAATTAAATCAAACTCAAATTATGACCATCTCAAGGAATAGGAACATCAATGGGTTAAAATCTTCAGAAAATCTGCAAATGTGTTCTATGCTAATATCTTGCTTTCGTGGAGGCGAAGACCCAGACAGAAAATTGTTTTAGTACTAAAAAGAAAACCAAACCTTGCATTGGACATGACTGCTGACAGGATAATACACATGACTGTCCAAAATGTGGCAAGAAGGTGTGATGACTATTTCATTTCTTCAATAGGTTTGGTGTGGTCCCCAGAAAGGAAAAAAAAAGTTACCAACTAGAGGCCAAATGTCTGTTTGTAAGACTTCCTGTGCCAAACAAGACTGTTTCCTAAATTACATACATGGTCTGAACCTGAAATAATACTCAATGATACTTGAATATTTTCCATTCTACCATGACAAACTATTAATAGCCAATCACTATATGATCTGGCCTCCATATCCAACGCACCACTCTGCAACCATTGCTTCCCTATATTATATTGTCTTCCCCTATTAGGGTGGAAGCTCCATGAAGGTAGGAGTTGTCTTGTTTACTTACCTTTGTGTTTTCAATGCTGAGCAGCATATAATAATCATTTAATAAATTACTTTCATTCCCTCATTATAAAACCTTTTGCAGTTTAACTCTGCTTAAATAGCCTTGAGGAAAATTAATTTGGTTTAATAATAGTCATATCATAATCTTTCTGAAATATATCATTTCAACAAGCAAAAATCAACCAACTTTTCCTTTACATCGTACTTAACCAAAATTATCATCCAACCCCCACCTCATCCATATATCAAACCAAATCAAATCTTAATTTAAAACAACCTGCATCAGTTTTCAAAAACTCAAATGTTGTTCATGTGTTTTGAATTGTCAAGGAGAAAAGAAAGGTGATAGATAACAAAAAAGACTTGTTCCCATTGGATTTTATACGTGTGCACTAATGGAATCATGAAAGCTATGAAAGATCTTAGAGATCTACACCCCCCTTCATTTCACACTGCTTCTCATTCTTCCTAATGTCAAAGGAGGACACCAAGTCACAATATCCCAGATGGAAGGGATCTTTTTAAAGCTAACACCCCAAAACACCACATTAATTGCCCAAGGTCACGTGGGTAACAAGAGTCTGATTTCAACCCCAGATTCTCTGATTCCAAATGTAGCATTCACTGGAAATCACACATTTTCTCAAAATGAATTTTCACATATTTTGCACATAAAAATATAAAAAGTGCTATTTTTTGCTCTAAATCACTATTGATTAGAGAAATGCAAATCAAAAAACTCTGAGGTACCACATCTCACCAGTCAAATTGGCTAACACGAAAAAACAGGAAAATGACAAATGCTGGAGAAGATGTGAGAAAACTGGAATGCTAATGCATTGTTGGTGGAGTTGTGAACTGATCCAGCCATTCTGGAGAACAATTTGGAACTATATCCAAAGGGCTATAAAAATGTGCATATCCTTTGACCCAGCAATACCACTTGTAGGACTGTATCCCAAGGAAATCATACAAATGGGAAAAGGACCCATGTGTACAAAAAATATTTATAACAGCTCTTTTTGTGGTGGCAAAGAATTGGAAATTAATGGAATGCCCATCAACCGGGGTATTGCTGAACAAGTCCTGGGATATGAATATAATGGAATAGTATGGTGTTATAAGAAATGAGGAGTAGACCTCATAATAACCTGGAGAGACTTATAAAAGCTGATGCTGTGTGAGTAGAACCAGGAAAACATTGTACACAATTACATATACATCCTATGCAGACTGACTTTGATAGACCGATCTCCTCTCAGCAATGCAAGATTATAAGACAACTCCAAAGAAATCATGATGGAAAAGGCTATCCACATCCAGAGAAAGAACTATGGAGTCTGAGATCAGATTGAAGCAAACTACTTGCTCTGTCTCTTTTTTGTTTCTTCTTTCTTATTGTTGGTTCCATTGGTTATAATCCTTCTTTACAACTTGACTAATGTTTAATTCAGAGGTACCTGTAGAACCTATGCCAGATTACATGCTGGGGGCAGGAGGAGGGGGAGAAATTCTGGAACTCAAAAGCTTGTAGAACTGATTATAGTAAATTAAAAGTGAATAAATAAAATATTTTAGAGTATTATTTTATATGGCACCAAACAATCTTTTTCCCCCAAATGCTTTATTAACTTCTCGTTTACATCATTCATTTCCACCAGATTTTGAGTTAAAATTTTTCCCCATTTTCCCCTACCCACCACCCCAGAATAGCAGTCCCTCAGGATGTCCCCTCATCCAATCTCCTCTCTCCCATACCTTCTCCCATACCTCCTTCAACTTTTTCCATTAGGGCAAGGTGAATCTCTGTAAATGCACATCTTATCTCCCAGTTACATGCAAAATAGTATTAATAATAGTATTTATACATATTTGAAACATTTAATGTTAAAACTTCGAATCCCAGATCCATTCCCTTCGTCTCTTGTTACCCACACCCACTGGGAAGATAAGCAATTCAGTATATGTTATACATGTATAGCTATGCAAAACATTATCATAGTAGATATATTGTAAAAGACTGACTATATTTCCCTCCTACCTATCCCAACCCCCATCTGGTCCATTTCTTACTTTGATCCTGTCACTCTTCAAAAGTGGGTGCCTCCAACCTTCCCTCCCCCCAGGATGCCCTCCCCTCCATCATCCCCTCTCTCATCCCCTTCCCCCCTACTGTCCTGCAGGGAGAGATATCCCATTTAGTATGTATGTCATTCTCTCCCTGCACCAAATTCAATGAGAATATGATTTTGCCTTTTTCCCTTCCTGTTCTTCCCCTCCCCTGCAACCACTTCCCCTTGCCTCTTCTACATGAGATAGTTTACCCCACCCTGTCTCTCCCCATCTTCTCTTGCCACATTCCTCTCTCACCTCTTAACTTCACCCCAAAACATCCCTTCCCACCAAATTCAACCTGTTCCCTCTATCCATGTATACCTTTAAACAAATATACACACATTCACATATGTATTCATACGACCATACACCCTTCTTCCATTATTTTCATACTGAGAAAGGTTTCATCAGACAATACTTATTGTTTTTCCATGTAGGAATGTAAAATATTCAACTTTGATAATTTCCTTTTGATTTCTTTTTCCCTGTTTACCTTCTCAAGAATCTCTGCTTCTTCTGTCTGAATGTTAAATTTTCTATTTAACTCCGTTTTTTTTTCCTCAAGAATGCTTGAAAGTCCTCTATTTCCCTAAACAAGATACTCCGTTTTGGCTGGGTAGGCGATTCTTGGTTTTAATCCCAGCTCCTTTGCTCCTTTGCTGAATATCATATTCCATGCCCTTTGATCTCTCAATGTAGAAGCTGCCAGATCCTGCTGTGCTATTCTGATTGTGTTTCCACAATATTGAAATCCTTTCTTCCTGGCCGCTTATAGTAGTTTTTTTCTCTCACCTGGGATTCCTGAACTACTTATAAGATTTGTTTTAAGTTTTCTTTTTGGGATCTTTTTCAGGAGGTGATCGGTGGATTCTTTCACCCTCTATTTTGCCCTCTGGATCTAAAACATCAGGGCAGTTTTCCTTGAGAATCTCTTGAAGGATGATTTCTAGGTTCTTTCCTTGATCATGTCTTTCAGGTAATCCAATAATTTTTAAATTATCTCTCCTGGATCTATTCTCCAGGTCAGTGGTTTTTCCCATGAGATATTTCACATTGCCTTCTAATCTTTCATTTGTTTGGATCTGCTTAACAGCATCTTGATTTCTCATAAAGTCACTAGCTTCCATTTGCTCCAGTCTAACTCTGAAAGAATGAATCTCCTCAGTGAACTTTTGAGATTCTTTTTCCATCTGGCAAATTCGACTTTTTAAGTCATTTTCTCCTCATTGCCCTTTTGGGCCTCCTTTGCCACTTGAGTAGTTTATTTTTGGGGAGGGCAATTCCAAAACAACACACCACAACACACCAAACACAACCCACCCACCACCACCACCCACCACCACCCCAACAAACCCACACACCCCACAACCCCACCCCATTTCTCTTCCCAATTTTTCCTCCACTTCTTTTATTTGATTTTTAAAATCCTTCTTAAGGTCCTCTATGTCCTGTAACCAGCTTGTATTTTCATTTGGGGCTTTTGGTGCAGGAGTTCTGACCTCACAGTCCTCCTCCTGTTCCATGCTTCAATCCTCTTTGCCCCAAAAATAGAAGTCTAATGTTGAATTTTTCTGTGTATTTTGTTTCCTTTGCCTAGGCATGTTGCCACTTAATTACTTGACTTTTGGGCTTGTTGGCACAGTAGGACTCTGCCACCAGACAGGGGAGGCCCCATCCCAAATGTTGGGGTCTTCTAAACTGCCGGAGGTTTTAGTTGGGTGCACTCCCTGAAGCCCCCTCACACTCTGGAAAGCTGGATGCACACCCCAAGACCTCCACCCCAGACTGCAATCCAGATACAGGGAGGTTAAAGCAAGAGCGATTACTCCCCAGACTGATCACTGGATTCCCCTACAGTTCACAGTCCAGGAGCTGAAGCTGAAACTGAAGCTACAAAATGGCAGCTGTGCCACAGTTCCTGAGAGGCTTCTAGTCCCCAGGTGAAGAAGCTGAAGCTCTCCCAAATAGTGGTCCCAAAGTCCATAGTGCACTAACCTCTCACTTTGTGTTGGAAATTCTGGAAAAGCCACCACTGCTGGTGATCTGGAGTCCCTCCAGTAGGCTGCTGGACTGGCTGCCCTGGGGCTTAAACCTCTGATTCACTTGGTCCTGGGGTCAGCTCCCAGAGTGCTGCACTGTCGCAGCCTAGTGCGCTGTGCTGGCTGCTCCCTGATGGGCTGCCAAGCTGTCCTCCGAGCGAGGTTACCTTCTCTGTGTCATTCTGTGGTTGCTGGAGCTCCACAGGTTGTTCAGAGTGCCCCTTTAACATAATTTTGAAGTGGTGTGGGCTGGAGCACTGTGGAAGTGCTGTTTCTACTCTGCCATCTTGGCTCTGCCTCCCGGCACCAAACAATCTTAAGGATATTAACCCTTCTGAGCAGCTAGGTAGCACAATGGGTAGTATCCAGGCTCTTACTGAGCTCTAATCTGGCCTCAGACACTTACCAGCTGTGTGACTCTGAGCAAGTAACTTAATGCTGCCTCATCTGTTTCCTCATCTGTCAAATGAACTGGGAAGAAAATGACAAACTACTCCAGTATTTTTGCCAGGAAAACCTCAAGTGGATTCATATAGACCCAGAGATGAATAAAACAATTGAATAACAAAAATTAACCCTCCCACTCTGGATAACAATTGGATAACAATAAACATTATAATTGATTCTACAAATACAGAAAGGAAACCTTGGCAGAACTTAAGTCTTTAAGAGGCTATACATGATCAAAGACTCAAAGCTTTCCTCAATAAGTATCCTAATTCCTCCACTAGGAAAGGGAAGACCACAGTTTGATATCAGGTGTGAGCAGTACCATTAACAGAAGGACTCCATTAAAACCAATTTGTTTGTTTTAAACCCAACCTCTGTGCCATCGATCCAAACAATACTTCTAAATCACATTTCCAGTACTAGTCTTCAGTCTCCACACAGCATGGAAAGGAGACTGCCTAAAAACCAGCCAAATTATCATCTGATTATACCAAAGCCCTCCTGAGAGTCATCAGTAAATCCAAGTCATCTTGGACCAGGCCTGCAATTGACCATGTCACTTTGCACTAAAGCCTTGTCACGGAAAAAGGGTCGATTTAATTGAACAAGCATTTATCAGTCTTCTCCCTTGTACCAAGTACTGTACTAGATAAAATGGATAGATTAAAAAGACATACTCTTAGCCCTTAAGAAGCTTACCTTCTACTGGATAGATACAGCAGTACAAAGAAAATTAAATTCAAAGGAACAGAAATAATGTAATATGGTGGCTAGAGTTCTGGTATCGGGATCAAGACCCAAGTTCAATGCTGCCTCAGACATTTACTAGCTTTGTAACCCTGATAAAAGCATTAAATTTCTCTATGCCTTTGTTTGTTCCTCTGTAAAAGGTGGGAGTGAGATTTGATGAGCTCCAGACTATGGAGCCTTCCAGTTTTCTATCTTTGATCCCTATGACCTTTAAGATCTCACTCAACTTTCAATAATAGGATTTTATAATACAAAATAAAGTCTCAAAAGAAAGATAGCACTAGGCACTGGGGAGATCAGGGAAGGTCTCACATAAGATGTGGCACCTGAGCTCAGGTGGAGGAAAGGTATTCAAAGTACAGGGACAGAGGAAAGGAGGAAAGGTATTCAAAGTACAGGAACAGCTTTAAAAAAAAGGCATGGAATGCCATGTGTAGAAACAGCCAGAGGGACTGGAGTGGGGCAATTATACAAAGAGGACTAACATGAGATAAGACCAAAAAGGATGGTGGGGGAGGTAGTAGACTACAGAGGGTTTTCTATGCTAGATTTTGAGGGAATTAGATTTTATCCTGGAAGTAATAGGGAACCATTGACCTTGGCAGCCCCATACCAGGTCTCAGTAGTCTACAGGGCTTCCAGCGTGGCCAATTCAATCAATCTTCTATACTAAACCATTCCATTTGCACCCAAAGAAAACAGAAGGCTATCAACTGCAAAACAAAAACATTTGGACAAGGATTTTCTGTGTCACAAACACCTAAAGGACCACTATAAATAAGGAGCAAGAAAGGATTCTGGGAAATTAAAAACATTTTTCCTAAAAATCAAAGCCTTTTGGGGGCCTAGAGCTGATAGCACAGCAGCTGGACAGCTGTATGTGCCCAGGGACAGGGGAAAGAAAGGTCGAAATGCTAACAAAGGGCCCAGGCTAAAGGCAAAGGACCAATCCTAGAATGGAGCTTCAGACGGTCACCAACTCTCAACCCTGAGATCCTACAGTCCCATCCAATCAAGCACAGTAGCCACTTAATACCCAATAGCCACATCTTATAGATCAAACAAGAATGTACAGTCATTGAGAAGCTACATCTATATTAAAAAATAATATTTTTAAATCATAACCCACTGGACATGTCATAAAATGTATGGCAAATGTCAAACCATGTCTAACCATACAAAGCCTAAATCACTAATACTAGTAAGAGTGGAGACAGAAAGAATACATGTGGACAATCAACACCATCATCCCTTCTATTATGTTTTAGAATACCTAACAGATCTTCCTGCTGATTTCTCTCTCTACCCCAATCCATCCTTCATATCAATTATGGAATAATCTTCCTTGAAGTCACCTCACTCCTCTTACTCAAAACCTTTCAATGTCTTCTTATAGCCCTGAGTAAAATTTGAAAACCTCTAGATGGCTTCCTAGGCTCTCTAAAATATGGAACCAGCTCACCTTTTGAGCCTTGTATCATGTTGTTTCCAAAAACTCTACTCCAGTCAAAATGGTCTCATCAGTGCCCCACCTCCATATCCTTGTTTGCACTGCTTCTTATGCCTGAAATGTCCTCCTTCCTCTCTCTCTTCTCTTCCCTCTAATTCCTACCTATCCTTTCAAGGAACACTCAAATACCACCTAGCTATTGACATATCATCTTCCCCTCTTTAAAATACTTGCTCTGTGAATTCATACGCCATTTCATTTTCTGTCTTTGGCCTAGTGTCTAGAAGACAGTATGTGTTTAATAAATTATTGTTGACTAAATAACAGAGCTCCTCAAAGAGGCCCCTTGAAACTTGGTCAATCTAGATGGTCCTTCTACCACAAAACTTAAAGAGCATATAATATTGTAACTCTCTAATGTACTTATCTTGGAATATTATGTATTGTTGGGATATTGTGGGGAATCAGCCAAATGAATTGTGTTTCCACAATATTCAAATTGTTTCTTCTTGGCTTCTTGTAACATTTTCTCCTTGATCTGGGAACTCCAGAACCTGGTTATAATATTACTAGGAGTTATATTTTTGGGGTCTTTTTCAGGAGGTGATTGGTGGATTCTTTCAACCTCTATTTTGCCCTCCAGTTCTGAAACATCTGGGCAATTTTCCTTGAGAATTTCTTGAAGGATGATTTCTATCTTCTTTTTTTGATCATAGCTTTCAGGTAGCCCAATAATTTTAAAATTATCTCTCCTGGATGTATTTTCCAGGTCAGTGGTTTTTCCCATGAGATATTTCACATTGCCTTCTATTTTTTTTTTCATTTGTATGGATCTGTTTAATAGTATCTTGAATTCTCATACAGTGACTAGCTTCCATTTACTCCAATCTAATTCTGAAGGAATATTTCTTTTCACTGAGCTTTTGAGATTCTTTTTCCATCTGGCAAACTCAGGTTTTGTTTTTTTTTTAAACAAATGCTTTATTAACTTCTGTTTTACATCATTCATTTCCGCCAGATTTTGAGTTACAATCATTTTCCCCCTGTTTTTCCCCCACCCACCCTCCCAGAATAGCAGTCCTGCAAGATATCATTTCCTCCAATCTGCTCTCTCCCATGCCTTCTCCCATAACCCCTTCGACTTTTCCATTAGAGGAAGGTGAATCTTTGTGTCCCAATGCCTACACAGCTTATCTCCCAATTATAAGCAAAAGAGTATTAATAATAGTATTTATATATGTTTGAAACATTTAATGTTAAGACCTCGAATTTCAGATCCATTTCCTTCCTCCCTTGTCACCCATTCCCTCTGGGGAGATAAGTAATTCAGTATATGTTGTACATGTCTAGCTATGCAAAACATTATCATAGTAGATATATTGCACAAGGCTGCTTATAATTCCTTCCCACTCATCCCACCCCCCACCTGGTCCATTCCCTACATGATCCTGTCCCTCTATAGTGGGTACTTCCAACCTCCTCTCGCCCCAAGGATGCCCTCCCATCCATCATCCCTCCTCTCATCCCCCTTCCCCCTATTCTGCTGCAGGTTGAGATATCCCATTTAGTATGTATGTCATTCTCTCCCTGAACCAAATTCAATGAGAATGTCATTTTACCTTTTTAGCCTTCCTTATTCTCCCCCTCCTTTGCAACCACTTCTTGCTTCTTCTACATGGGATAGTTTACCCTACCCTGTCTCTCCCCATCTCCTCTTGCCACTTTCCTCTCTCACCTCATAACTTCATCCCTTGAGTATTCTCCCTTCCCAACAAATTCAACCTATGCCCTCTATCCATATATAACTGTAACCATATACACACACATTCACATATGTATTCATATGACCACACACCCTTCTTCCATTATTTTCATAGTGAGAAAGATATCATCAGTCACAGTTATTGCTTTCCATATAGGAATGTAAATAGTTCAACTTTGATAAGTTCCTATTGATTTCTTTTCCCTGATTACCTTCTCAGGCATCTCTTCCTTCTTGTGTCTGGATGTCAAATTTTCTATTCAATTCTGGTTTTTTCCTCAAGAATGCTTGAAAGTCCTCTATTCCACTGAATGACCATGTTTTCCCCTGAAACAAAATACTCAGTTTTGCTGGGTAGGTGACCCTTAGGTTCATTCCCAGTTCTTTTGCCCTCTGGAATATCATATTCCATGCCCTTCAATCCCTCAGTGTAGAAGCTGCCAGGTCCTGGGCTATTCTGATTGTGTTTCCACAATATTGAAATTGTTTCTTCCTGGCTGCTTGTAGTATTTTCTCCTTGATCTGGGGCAAATTCAGGTTTTTAAGGCACTCTTCTCCTCATTGGCTTTTTGAGCCTCTTTTGCCATTTGAATTAGTCTATTTTTAAGGTGTTATTTTCTTCAGTAAGGTTGTTGACAGGCTTTTCATGATCTTCTTGCATCATCCTCATTTCTCTTCCCAATTTTTCCTCCACTTCTCTTATTTGGTTTTCAAAATCATTCTTAAGCTCCTCTATAGGTTGTAATCAGTTGATATTTTTCTTAGAAGCTTTTGGTGCAAGAGTTCTGACTTCATTGTCTTCCTTGTGTTCCATGCTTTGATCCTTTTTGTCCCCAAAAAAGGAATCCAAAGTCAGATTGCTATGCTTGCTTTGCTTTCTTTGCTTCCTCATGTTGCCTCTCAATTACTTGACTTTTGAGCTTTTTGCCACTGTAGAACTCTGCTTCCAGAGAGGAGAGCTTTGTCCTAAATCACTGGGGTTTTCACAGCTGCTGGAGCTATTAGTTGAGTTCCCTGTCTGAAACCTCCACTAGCTCTGGCACCTGGGCACCCACCCCAGGACCTCCACCCTAGACAGTAACCCAGATACAGGCAGGTTAAAGCAAGAGCAATTGCCCCTCAGACAGGTTGCTTGGTCCCCCTACAATTTGTAGGCCAAGAACAATGAAGCAGACACATGGTGGTGGCCGCATGGCTACCACACCTCTGCTGCTTCTCCCTCTGCAGGCCAGAGGCCAGACCACACTCCCGGAAACCCTTATCCCACATAGTCCACACTGACCTCTCACTTTGTCTTTGGCATTTATGGGTTGGTAATTCTGGAAACTGACACCACAGCTGCTGGTGATCCACTCTCCTGAAGTCTTCCTAGCTGGCAGCTGGTCAGGGGCCACTCAGATGCTAAAACCACAGGCTCAGGTAGGGCTTGGCTCTGCTTCTAGCATGCTGCAATGAATCCTTCCTGTCCACCTGACAGGCTGCCTTCAGCAGGAGGTTTGTTTCTCTCTGTCACTTTGTGGACTCTATAGCCCTAAAGTTTGTTTAGAGTAATTTTTATAGGTATTTGAGGTGGTTATGGGGGGAACATCCAGAGTTTTTCTGCTTCTATGTTGCCATCTTGGCTCCATCTCCTTTTTTTAGTTTTATTGAAACCTTAGGATGTAACCTCTGTAGACTCATTATGCTATAAATCTTATTATTATTGCTATTATGTCTGTTTGATTCCCCTGATAAATTATAAGAAGTAGAAGGATAGGCATTACATCTAATCTAAACTTAAGCACTTAATAAATGGATTTGAAAGAAGAAATTTTTTAAAACCTTTTCTCTTAGTCCATCATTTCAATATCTCCTTCACTTCTATGAAACCTTAACCCAAGCTATTAAAAAATATCAGGAGTCACAGATTTCTCTTCATTCCTCACTCCCTTCCCTCTGCAAGATGTGTTCATGAATACAATAGCTGCAAAGCCTCAGACCCAAGAGTCTCAATCCTACAGTTACAATATTTTGACAAAGTACATTTTACTTTTGTTTAATTTTTAACATTTCTTCATGTCTTAGCATTATTTAGATGCCAGATTTACTTATCCTAAAATAGGAATATGGAAATCAAGAATCAGAGGATTACAGAAACTACAAGGATATAAATTCATAAGATCATGTGTTTAGAGCTGGAAGGGCCCTTGACAAAGATAACACTACACGAATCTATTGTGACAGAGAAAATCAGAGTATGGTGATGAGACAAGGGAGGGACAAAAAGGAATATTTTAGCAGTGATGGAGGTGGAAAGGTAACCAAAATTCATAAACAGAAAAAGTATATTTTACATGGGGTACTACATTTATTAGTAGAGACACAACATGATTCAGTGAGGTTCATGACCAGTAGAGTAGCAAATCAGTGGTAATGTTTTTTGGCCATAGCAATGATAAAATTGAAGAAAAATACAAAATTGCACTCAAACTTCTCCTTTCCATTTCTACAGCAATGATGACACAGTGGTAAGAAACAGGGCGAAGGGTGTTAAGAATCACAGTTTTCATACCATTTGGCATAAACTTTTAGGCAAAATTTTATTTGTTGAGTAGTACCTTTAAATACAAGATTCTTATCCAATGGCAAACAAATGGGCATTTTTCTACAAAGGTTGAAACATACCAGTGTTGGCATTCTTATTATAAATGAAGCCGGAAAAAAGTAATTTTCATTTAAATGAAGGATAGCTTACAGGTACTCCTTGGAATTTTTTTTTTTTTAATGGAGCTGGTGGAGTGGAGTTTTACCACATACCCAAAGGCAACACAAAATGAAATAAATGGTTATCAAGCATTTCAGTACTAATGATATGTATCGGCAAAAAGATGATCATGGAAACAATTGTTGCTTATGCCCTGACATCCATTTCCAAGGATGAACAGGTAGAGAAATTATACATGGAAGACCATCCATATTAAATCAATTTGCACTCTGGATTTTTGTGAATTCAATGGAAAGATTTGACAAGATAAGGAACGAGGGGAATATGTGGGAAATCATGTTTCAGAAAGAAGGAAAAGCAACCCATGAATAGTAGAAGTCTCATGACTTTATATAATGAACACTTTTTAGGGAAAAGAATTGGTAGGCAAGTACCAAAAATATGATATAAGGCTCAAAAGGTGAGCTGGTTCCATATTTTGGAGAGCCTAGAAAGCCATCCAGAGGGTTTCAAATTTTACAAAATAGTATAAGAAGCCATTGCAGGGTTTTGAGTAAGAAGAGTGAGGTGACTACAAAGAAGATTATTCCAAAAAACACACCCCGAAGTCCATATGCACACATGTACCCAAAGACACAAAATGAAATTGATTCTATTTTAACTAAAAGAAAAAGATTTTTTATTGAAGTGAGGGCTATCTATGAAGCAAGTATCTGGGACTAGTTAGCACTAGTTAGATTGAGCAAATAGCAATAAGAAAATATAAGAATGAGAAAACAAAATGACATATGATTGAAACAATGCAATTCTAAATCAATTAAATAAGAATTCATTATTTATGTATTTACTATGTGCCAGGCACTCATTGTGCTAAGTGCTGGAGATACAAAGCAAAAGTAAAACAGTGCCCTTCAAAAAGCTTACATTCTTACAGGAGTAATGGTATACAAATATAGAGGAAGATAGAAGATGTGTACATAAAAAAAGATGAATCATGGAAGTCACTAGCAGCTGGAAAGTACAGGGGAAAACATCCTCTTAAAAAAGGAAGAATCGATTCCCCCCAAACTATGTAAAAGGGGACTCTGAACAACTTCTGGAGCCCCAGCACCCACAGAACGTCACAGAGAAGCTAACCTCTCACTGAGGACAGCCCAGCAGCCCTGCAGGAAGGACCAGCGCAGTGGTCTAGGACCTGGCATCGAGCAGCTTGCAGAGCACAAGAGTCAAGCCGAGCCCAGGTCTGCCTGAGCCGAGGTTTTAGCCCCAGGGCGGCAGGGCCAGCAGCCAGCTGGAGGAACCCCAGAACACCAGGAGCTGTGGGGACTCCAGAATTATCAACATAGTCATGCCTAGGACAAAGTAAGAGGTTAGTGTCCTATGGACTTTGGGACCAGCATTTGGGGAATGCCTCAGCTTCCTCCCCTGGGGGCTAGAAGCCACTGAGGACAAACGCCATTTTGTAGTTTTCAGAGGCAGCTCCAGCTCCTGGCCTGCATGCTAACTGTAGGGAGATCCAGCGATCAGTCTTGGGGGGGTAATCGCTCTTGCTATAACCTCCCTGGATCTGGATTGTGATCTGGGGTGGAAGTCGTGGGTGGGTTTACAGCTTGCCAGAAACAGAAGTTGCCCCCAACATGTTCAGGATGAAAATTCCTCTATCTGGCCTTAAAGCCATAGTGTGGCAACAAGCCCAAAAGTCAAGTAATTAAGTGGCAACATGCCAAGGCAAAGGAAACAGAAAAATGCAACCCTAGACTCCTATTTTGGGGGCATAGAGCGGGAAAAGGACTGTGAGGTCAGAAGTCCTGCTCCAAAAGCCCCAGGGGAAAAAAACCAGAGTTGAATAGAAAATTTGACATCCAGACACAAGAAGGAAGAGATGCCTGAGTAGGTAATCAGGGAAAAGAAATCAATAGGAACTTATCAAAGTTGAACTATTTACATTCCTATATGGAAAAGCAATAACTGTGACTGATGATATCTTTCTCACTATGAAAATAATGGAAGAAGGGTGTGTGGTCATATGAATACATGTGAATGTGTGTGTATATGGTTACAGTTATATATGGATAGAGGGCATAGGTTGAATTTGTTGGGAAGGGAGAATACTCAAGGGATGAAGTTATGAGGTGAGAGAGGAAAGTGGCAAGAGGAGATGGGGAGAGACAGGGTAGGGTAAACTATCCCATGTAGAAGAAGCAAGGGGAAGTGGTTGCAAAGGAGGGGGAGAATAAGGAAGGTTAAAAAGACAAAACCACATTCCCATTGAATTTGGTTCAGGGAGAAAATGACATACATACTAAATGGGATATCTCAACCTGCAGCAGGATAGGGGAAGGGGGATGAGAGGAGGGATGATGGATGGGAGGGCATCCTTGGGGTGAGGGGAGGTTGGAAGTACCCACTATAGAAGATGGACAGGATCATGTAGGGAATGGACCAGGTGGGGGGTGGGATGAGTGGGAAGGAATTATAAGCAGCCTTGTGCAATATATCTACTATGATAATGTTTTGCATAGCTAGACATGTACAACATATACTGAATTACTTATATCCCAAGAAGGAATGGGTGACAAGGGAGGAAGGAAATGGATCTGAAATTCAAGGTCGTAACATTAAATGTTTCAAATATATATATAAATACTATTATTAATGCTCTTTTGCCTATAATTGGGAGATAAGATGTGCAGGCATTGGGACACAAAGATTCATCTTCCTCTAATGGAAAAGTCGATGGGAGTATGGGAGAAGGTATGGGAGAGAGCAGATTGGAGGAAGCGATATCTTGTGGGACTGCTATTCTGGGAGGTTGGGTAGGGCAATAATGGGGGGAAAATGATTGTAACTCAAAATCTGGCGGAAATGAATGATGTAAAACAGAAGATATAAAAAAAAAAGAAAAAAATGTATACAAAAAAAAAAAAAGAAGTATTTGATTGCCTGGAGAAAAGAAGAGATTCCAAGAGGGAAAGGTCCAAAGGAAAAGTTTTCCTGGAATGGAGGACATGAGTGCAAAAGCAAAGAGGTGGGAAATGGAATTTTATGCCTGAAAAAAATTGCAAGTAGGTTAATATGCTTGGACTTCCAAGCTTTCAGTTTTGTTTTGTTTTCTACATTATTCTCCACACAATTTGCAATATAACCATAAGATTGTCCTTGTTTTAAATCTATAGAATTCTTCATCCTATGTCCCTATCTTTGTAATGGCCAACTATCTCCCATGACTGGAATGCACTCTCTCCTCACCTCTGCTTTTTGGAATGCCTGCTTTCCTTTAAGATTTAATTCACCTTCTACATGAAGCCTTTGCTGATTTATCCATTCACTAGTGCCACGACTCACCAAAATTCTGTGGCTATATTCATTTTTTATTAATTTTATTCAATTTATACATATATTCAATATATGCATATATATTCATTTTACATGCATGTAACTTTTTATATAGCTACATATATTTCATTATTATCATATTCATATATTTTATATATATTTAATATGTACATGTTGCCTCCACTGTTACAATACAAGTTCCTTTAGGGCAGTGACTGTTTAACTCTTGTCTTTGTATCCCTAGTACTTAGGCACATAGTGAATAATAAATGCTGGATGATCTTGTTGTATTTTTTGTTTGTTTGTTTATTTGTTTGTGTGCTTGTTTGGTTTTTAGTGAAACAATTTTAGAAATAGATATTTTTCCAGAAGGAAGGTTTTAATTTAAGCCTAGAAGTTTTGCAATGTTACCTTATTGTTCTCATTTCCTTTTATAAAAATTTCTGTGATAATTTTAAGCCATTCATTCATTTTAAGCCATTCATTCTTTTTTTTTCTATTTTTTTTGCTTTTTGGAGGGCAATTGGGGTTAAGTAACTTGCCCAAGGTCACACGGCTAGGTTTTTGTTTGTGTGTGCGTTAAGTGTCTGAGGCAGGAACTGAACTCAGGTCCTTCTGACTCCAGGGCCAAAGCTCTACTCACTATGCCACCTAGCCACCCCAAGCCATTCATTCTTTAGAAGTTGATTATTTAGTTACAATATAAGTCTATTGTTTGCAAATTCCAGTTATTGGCTATAATTTTGCTGCATTGTTCTTTATAAAATGCTATACAAAGCTCAGAGTATGAAAAATTCTTGATGTGGATTCAGTAAAAGTCGTAGGATTATCAGGTGTGCATTTCTTTAAAGCAAGTCACACATAAGAGGAAAATAACTTTGAACGACATATTAGTGTATTCTCAATTTCCAGAATATTTAAATCCAATAACTACATATTAAGAATAATTGAATGAGGACGAACTCAAGATGGCAGTACAAAGGGCAGTATTTTTGCCTTAGCTCCTCTACAATCTCCTGCACAATGATAGGAAACTTACCAGATAAAATTCTGCTCAGGAAAGCCAAGAAAAAAGTCATAGTGAGTTATTTTTCCAGCTCAAGACAGTTTAGAAAAAGACAGATTAATGGACATTGGGGCAAGGACCATGCAGGAGTCCAATTCAGTGGCAGAGGCAGCAGTGTTGGGAAACATTCTAGCACCCAGAGTCATCAAGGAAATTAAATATCAAGGCAAGAAAAACCTGGGCAGCAAAAGATCCCAGAAGACCCCTGTACTACTACCACTGGGTGCAGGAACAGGTGGCATCTGATAATTCTTTCTCCTATTACCCAGTTCTGGGTCATAGTTTAAGGGTGAAGAGGAATAGTCAGAAGAAAACAGAGGTGCTACCATCGTAAGGAGCAAGGAACAAGTTCCACAGCCCAAAAACAGAGTGGAGACTGACACCATTCTGATTGTTAGCCCTCTTTGTTTGCCTTTAGTGGAATAAACAGAAGTCAGTAACCAAATCCAAGGAGGAGCCAGAAAATCAGTCACTCTGAATCTTCAGAACCTTCCATCAGGTTAACAATGACAAAATCCAACAGCAGTCAATGAAATATCAACTATACACAGATCAACAGATGCAAACTTGGGTTGGGAATTCGAAGGGTATAGAACGGGAAGGGAGACCTCTCCTAACATCATACCACTTTGGAAGCACAAAAATATGTATAGATCTCTAGACTGAGCTGTGCACATAGCAGAATTCATCTCACAACCACCACCCAGTAGTGAACAGAGCCCAACACTAACATAAAGTCTAAAGTCAAAAAGGAGGCTGAAAGAATAAGCAACCAAAGAAAGAACTACTTGAAAAAAAAAATGCTACTCACTTGGCAGAAAAGCTCAAAAAGACAATGACTAAAAAAATCTTCAAGCAAAGCCTTAAAGAAAAATGCATATTTGACACAAGCCCAAAAAGAATCCCTAAAAGAAGTAAAGAGTTTTAAAAACAGTGGAAAGATAATTAAAAATCAAATAGAGAAAAATCGGGATAAGAAATGAGAGTGATACAAGAAAATTATGAAAAGATAATTAATAGCTTGATTAGAATATAGAAACAATATTGAAGAAAATAACACCATAAAATTAGAATTGACCAAAGGGAAGTCAGTGATTTAATAAGACATCAAGAAACAATAAAACAAAGCCAAAACACTGAAGCAAACAGAAGAAAGTGAAATATCTCATAGAGAAATGAACCAACCTGGAAAACAGATTGCAGAGAAATAATTTAAGAATCATTTGACTATCTGAAAGCCAGGAACAAAATCAGAGGCTAGACATCATATTTCAAAAAATGAAAAAAAGGAAAACTATCTAGATAACTTGGAATTAGAGGGTAAAGTAGAAATTGAAAGAAACTACTGGTCACCTTCTGAAAGAAATCCCCAAAATAAAACTCCCAGGAATATTATAGCCAAAATCCATGACTCTTTTGTCAAGGAGAAAATACTGTAAGCAGTCAGAAAAAAAGAATTCAAGGCCCATGGAGCCACAGTCACAATCATGCAAGATTTATCACCTACACCAAAAAGAAATAAAGGGCTTGCAATAAGACATCGAAGAAGGCAAAGCTAAGATTATAACCAAGAGTAACCTATGCAGCTGTCTTCATTTATTACATGCCTACATTATGCCAAGCACTAGGGATATTAAAAAGAGGCAAAAAAAACCAAGCAGTTTGCCCTCAAGGACCTTACAATCTGAGTATAATGGTATGGGGGAGGAAGTGGGTATTTAAAGAAATAGCAGATTTCCAAGCAAATATGATTTTATTATGCTGGGATAATCTCAAAAAATAATAGAATGGTGACAAAGAGGGATGTACTGAGAGGGGGAGGAAATCAAAATGAATAGAAAGACTTATCTAACATAAATGGGGTAAGAAAGAGCTTATATAATGGAGGAAAAAATAGAGGAGAATTGGTCAAGATGCAAACCTCACTTATGTAAATTGATTCAGGAAGGGAAGAATACACATATACAGAGCTGGGTGCAGATATTAATCTTAACCAACAAGGAAATAGGAGGAAAAGGAATTAAAAGAAAAGAGAAGGAATAGAAAGAGGCAGTGGTCAGAAACAAAATGGGCTCTTGCTGAGGGAACGGGTTTTTTGTTGTTGTTGTTTTTTGTTTTTTGTTTTTTTAAGGATAAATGTAAGAGAATAAGATGGAGGGAAATATAAAGTTGGCACACATAACTGTGACTGTAAATGGGGAAAACCCCTCCATAAGATGGAAGAGGTGAGCAGAATACATTAGAAATCAGAACTCAACAATATGTTATTACAATAATAACCAGATTGGCAGCTCAGCTATCAGCAATCTGGGGGGGAGGGGCAGGGAGGGGACCATACATATTTATTTTTTAACATCAAAACATCAAACTAACAAACTAGGAAAACCAGGCGTTACCTCTTATTATTTGACCTTATAATTATTTTACAATTAAATCCTCCAAAATGGTATCACCTATGCCCTGATTTTTAGTTGCAAATATCTAAATAAAACAATCATCTTGTCCTCACCTCCCACATCAACCTGTAGTCCATACTTTCATCCAAATCCTGAAGCATTTTCTTCTCTCCAGCAAATGGGCCAAACTTTTCACCCTAAACAGGAATGACATTGAAAAGGCATTAGTACAATCATTGAGTCAATGATGTTGATGATGAACAACTCTGCTTTAGAAAAAAAAAGTGTGGCAGCATTTGCTTTCCACAATTTCATGGAGATTGGAATCCCTAGGAATGTGGAATCACTATTCCACATCCTAGAGAGCCATCAAGACTAGTCTTTACCAGTTTGAAAGACAAGGTCTATATGCTAGATTCCACTTGTTTTCCATTAAAATAATAAATCCATACATACCAATGATGGAAAAGAAGAAACATGCTATCCTCAGATGAGTATTCTTTGAGTATGATATATGCTTTGGTTAAAAACCAAAAAGGAAAAAAAATAAAAGTACAAAATCACTGGCTAGTACATCAAACAGCCAGCCATAGGGGCAGACTTTGTACTTGATTTGTGTTAAGGGGGAGGTGCCTTGTAGATGAGCAACAGTCAACCAGCTCCAGAAACAACACTAGAAAGGCACAGGGTGGACTAAGCTCTGCCCTCTCTGCAGCAGCCAGCATTGAGAGACACAAACCAAGCATTCTTCAGTCAGATCTGCAGGGAGACTGCAGGAAGGTGCTCCTTTATTCATGAAAGGAAAGACTTTACGCAGGTTGACCTTGAGAAAAATGCCACCAACAGCAGCAGCTCCCAAGGGATTGGAAAGGGGATGACTGAGGTATAGGAAAGCAGCAGCAAACACAGTGGGGATTATGTATAATCCAAATTCAATTCAATAATAATTTATCAAGCACTTAGTGGGTATAAGGTGCTATGCTAGGGAATAACACCACAAAGATCTTAAGGGAAGCAATCCTTACCCTCAATAAGCATGCATTCTATAAGAGAAATCTTAGGTAAACATTGATCACTATACACGTGAAAGTAACTGCTCTGTTGGAACTCACTGACTTCTAAAGCTGAAAGCCATCTTAGGGAGACCTTCTAGTCTCAACCCCCCATTTTGTGGAGGAGGAACCTGAGGCCTAGATAGGCAAAGGCCCTCACCAGAGTCACACTTCTAACTAGTTACAGAGCTTGGAAGGCCTACTTTTCTTGAAATTAAATTCCATTGAAAACACATCTTTACTGTCATTTGAAGGTCTCATGCTCAGGAAATACAAAGATTAGGTTGGGGGGAAATGCTCCTGCCTTCTGGGAGATTACACTACACTGGAAATGATATAGCAGATACAAAGATAAAGTATAAGCCAAGAAAGTGAAGAGTTTGATAAGGGCAGAAGAGGGAATCAACAAAAGTGTTCAAGGATAATCTGAGGATGGAAAGACTTTTGGCTGTGGAGATCAGGAGAGGTACCATGGATCAAGTAGCACCAGTCACTTAATCTGTTCCCCTCAGTTTCCTCAACTGTAAATTTGAAGAGAAAGAAGAGCTCTGTTTTTTTTTTTTTAAATGGAGAGCTTGAGATGCCAAAAAGGTCTCCAAGTGTTAAGTGTTAAGATCTCCAAGTATCAAGCAAGCAGGTAGTGTTGTGGAACTGGAGCTCAAGAGGGAGATTAGGGCTAGACAGCCAGCCACATTTGGAAGTTGTGTGCACAGAGGTGAAAACTGAACTTATGTGAACTGATGAGGTCAAGGGATAGATGAGAATGAGAAAAGAGACCATCTATGACAGATATATGGGGGACATATGCCATGCATGGAAGGGAGGAGGACAAGAAGGAAGGTTCAATAAAAGTAGCTAAGAGAAAGAGTAGTTAGGCAAGTGTCCAGGTGAAGGAGAACTATTCAAGAGTAAGGTTAAAGAAGCCAAGAGAGGAGAAAGTATCCAGGAAGAGGGGGTGGTCCATAGCAGCAAAGGCTACAGAGAACTCAAGACTAGGGATTTTAGTCTTCATTTCTTTTGTTACTTGCATCCCATGCTTCCCCATCAACAAAGGATTGGGACATTAGAATCAACAGCAGCATCACCATTGTTGTATCAACAGTGGCAGTAGCACTGGCATCATCAACGGTAGCATTTGTATAGTACCTTCTGGTTTGTGAAGCACCTTATATGCATTATGTGATCCTCACAACAGCCCTGTGAGGCAAAGGCTATTATCCTCATTTTACACATTAGGAAACTCAGACTGAGAGTTTAATTTGCAATAGAAGCCATGGAGTCTAACTTCCCCATTTTTCAGACCAGAGACTGGGTGACTTGCCCAGAGTTGGTAGTAAGTGTCTAAGTCAGATTCAAACCAAGGTCTTCCTAATTCCAAGTCCAGTAAAACCACTGTTCAGCACACTGCACTGTCTCCCTACAGGGCATGACACAAACTCATGACATATGCAAATGGAATTCATATTAAATCTATAAGCAATAAGGGCTGAAGTTGCAAAAGCATATCTCAACTAATAATAATGATAACATCGATAGAGTGTGTGAGGATTTGCAAAGTCTTTTACATATATTGTATCCTTTGACCTTCATGCCCACTCTCACAGGTGCTATGATTATCATCATTATATAGATGAGAAAAGGTATACTGTTGCCCAAAGGTATAAAGTTAAGTGTTTGGGACAGGATTTGAACTCAGGTCTTTCTGATTCCCAGTTCAACACTCTATCTATGGACTATACTACCTATCTGTCCTAAATGTATTCCTTCCTCATCTCTACCTACAAAAATCCTCCTTCTCCAAAACTTTGAAGTGATTTCTTCCACAAAGCATTTCCCAATTTCCCCCCAAGCTAAGCATTCTCTTTGTCCTCAACTATCTCTTTCTCCTCTGACCCCAGTGTTGGTCTACTAAAGTACAATACAATTGATTTTTTAATTCTTACTACTGCTGCTGCTGCTGCTACTACTACTACCACTACTACAATTACTACTACTGCTACTACTATTAGTACTACTATTACTATAACACTTATTTTTGAACATATACTTCTCTCCCCTCAGTAGAATATAATCTCAGTTAAGTCATGGACTGTATCATCTTTGTATTTTATTCATAGCAGACATTTAATAAGTATGTGTTTACAGGATGATGTAGTACCGTATTTGGTTTGGGCTTTGGGTTTGCTTTGTTTATTTTTCAATCTTTTTTATGACTAAGGATAGATTTGGGTAATGGTGGTTGTTTTATAGACTATGTACTCATGGGCAGGAGAGACACAGTTAGTATTCACAAGAAACTTCATCGTCAAAGGCTTCATTCTTCTTCTAGATTTTTAAGGCTATAAAATATTGGTTTGGGGAAGAGGGATCAGAGAACCTAGGCTTGTTTTCACCTGTTATAAATAAGCTTTCTAGGCAGCTCTTTTTGGGGTTCCAGTGTTTCCATCTCTCCTTCCCCAATCCTTTCAACACTGACTCATTGATGGGCTATGTTTGGTTTTTGTTTTTGTTTTTGTTTTTGTTTTTTTTCAAAGTATGGGTACAAGCAGAAACTGCCTTTTTAAAAATATTTTTATTTTATTTTGCTCAGGCAGTGCTATCATGTTGAAATATACATATGGGGTTTATTTTCTTGTCCTTCCATTTCTTTCTTGGGCTAATTTCTCAGTACACTATTCCTCATCTCACTGTGACCTCCAGTCAATCCACCCATCCCTGTTTTCCCATTCAATAACCCCATCCATGGCCTCACTTTTTTCTCATCTGATTTAGACTATATCGTTGCGGATTTCTGTTGGATGCAGCATTCTACCATTTAATTCCTTGTAGCCTTAAATTCAGTCTACTAAGAATTGAATAAATAAGTTGGTCACATCCTGCCAATGTTCAGTCCTGAGCCAATCCCAGCAACATTTTCCTTCTCTACTTTTACACTGGGTCTATTCAATACTATTGCAGGAAGTCACACCTCTCTCTCTCTCTCTCCCTCTCTCTCTCTCTCTCTCTCTCTCTCTCTCTCTCTCTCTCTCTCTCTCTCTTCATCTCTCTCTGTGTCTCTCCATTTCCATTTTGGTATGGTTCTCCATTCCTCACCCCCTCAGAATCCTACTTCTGGAGGCTTACCAAATTGGTACCAGACTTAGTGAGAATACTCTCAGCTTTAGCCCTAATGCTGTTCAGAACTCCCTCAGCATCCTAGTAAGAGGTATAGGGCTGCAGCACCATGCCCATCCCAAGATTTCTTAACTATTAAATATAATGCCCAATGCTGCTGCCCAGGTCGCTCAATTCAAGGAATATTTAAAATTATCAAATAAAGTTAGGGTTAGGTTCACATGTTCAACATCCTGCTAAGTGGTATCTTCTTCTGAAATTAGTATCAGAATATCAAGTTCAATATGTCAAAAACAAAATTATTTTCCATTGTGAATGAATGAATGAATGAAAAAATGCTTATTATGAGCTTACTATGTGCCATATGCTGCATTATGCACTGGATATGGAAACATGAAAACTTAAGATAGTCCTTGTCCTTCAGGAGTTCACACCCTGATTTGGGAAGGTAATGTGTAAAGAAAAGTTCAGCTCCCTGACAATTAAGTCCTAAGGGTGCCAAAGAAGGCCCAAAGTTGTTTAGGTTTCATTGCCAAGTCAGATAACAGTTCAATATGTCTGAAAGCCATTAGAAAAACCAGTTAGCAAGATACTGAGGGACTTAGAAGCAGTTGTTGAGCAGATGATGAGACCCAGTGGTTTCCTCCATCTCATCAAGAGGAACGATGTTGATAACTCCCATCTGATCTAAGCAATCAATAGCCTGGATGGGTTCTAGGTATTCCCAGGTCCTGAAAGGAAGGGACTACAGGAGGAAATTGAGCTAGATGTGAGCCGGGACAATAAAAGCCTCTCTTTCCTTCCACACCTCTGGCTGCTACTAGACTGCAAAGTTCTGGTGATGATGCTCTTGCATTTCTAGCATACAGTCCCTTCTGTTGGTTCCCACAGGCCCCACTCTGGCCCACGCCCTCATCACCTCCCTCTGAAGTGACAATAGCCTCCTTATCATCTCTCACTACTGCAATTCATCCTTCATCTAGCCACTCATATGATTTTCCTAAAGCACAACCCTGACAATAGCATCCCCCTATATCCAATGGCTTCTTGTTACCTCTAGGATGAAATATCATCTCTCTCTGGCATCTAAAACTCCTTATAACTTGGTCCCATCTGACGTTTCCAGTATTCTTTTCCATGTCTTTCATCCATACAATTTATGGCCTAGCCCAGGAGTGGGGAACCTGTACCCTATAGGCCACAGTCAAAGGGATACACTTCAGGACCTAGTGGGCCACATGTGGCCTTGAGGTCCCAGCTTCCCCACCCCAGTCTAATCAGGCTTGCCTTTTTTGCCCATCTTCATACATGTTCCTCCACTTCCCACCTTGTGCCTTTGCACCACTATGTGCTGTACCACATGTGTGGAATGATCTTCCCTTCATCTCCTCCTCCTGTTAACATCTCTGATTCCCTTAAAGCCTTAGCTCAAGCTCCACCTTCTACACGTGGTTCGCCCCTTCACTTTCTAAGCTACCTCAAATCTTATTGGTGTGAGTTTAGTATGTCACTGTATACGTGCACATGCAATGTAAGCTCTGTTAGGGCAAGAACTGTTTTCTTTTTATCTTTCTATCTAGAGGACTGAGTACATAGTAGCAGCTTGATGAAAGCTTAATTGATTTACTGTTGAGGCTACTTTTTATCTGAAGTCTATTTCCCTCAGGATCTGATCTGGGACTCTAGATACAGTAGGTGTGTAAAAACACCAAGTGGATGGATGGATGAATAGATGGATAGAAGGTTAGATGGATAGACGGATGGATGATGGATGGGTGAATGGCTGGATGGATGGATCCTAAGTGAGAAAATGTGTCTGTGCTTAGAAGCGATGAGGCAAAGAGATAGTAATGAAAAGTCCCAGGAAGGCCCAGTCCAGGGGGTCACCTGGTTTCCCCTACTCTGATATCAACTTTCTCCCACACAAAAAAGAGATTTAAAGGTCTTCTGTATAGATCCTGCTTCTTGATAGACTCATTCTTTGTGTCAAGAACTGGGACCAGGGCTAATATCTGTGAAGTACTAGAAGAAAGTGTATAATTCATGAAGAATTCCCTTCAACTTATGTTCTGAATGTTGGCAATAAGGATGACTATGATGATGATGTCATAGATTTTGACCTGAAAGGGAGGTTATCATACCTGACTTTTTCATTTTCCAGATGAGGAAACTGACACAGAGTTTAAATGACTTTACAAAGTGACAATTAGTAAATGCCTCAGTTGCCTTGTTGCCATGAAACTTCCCTCACTGCCTGGAATTTTCTCTCCCTGGAATATCCCTTTACCCTTCCAGGGTGAGTTTCTCCCAGGGCTTCTTCATCAGTACAATCATAACTGCCATTCACCTAGAACTTTAAGATTTCCAATCAAATTCCATGTCATTTAATCAACAAATGGTTATTATGCATCTATGCAACAGGAAGTATTATGGGAAATAGAGGTGGTAATACAAAAATGATACAGCCCTGTCCTTAAGGAGTGTGCATTCTACTAGGAGAACTCCAAGTTCACAAACAAGTAAAGACCAGTTATGTACAAAATAAATATACACTGATTAGAGGCCAGGGCACTAACCACTAAAGGAATCTGGAAACATGTCTCCAAGGAATTGGGATTTGAGCTGAATCTTGAAAGGAACTCCAAGAGATGGAGATGAGGTGGGAGAGTTTTCCAGAAATAAAGCACAGCTGGTACAAAGGTATGAGGTTGGACTACTTTCTATGAGAAACAAGTGGGCTGATTTGGCTGGTGGAAAAGTGCATAAAGAAGAGAAGTTATATAAAATTACCCCACAAGATGGGCAAGAGCCAGATTGTGTAGTTAAATGCCAAATGGAGAAGTTTATACATTGTCCCACTTGACTCTCACAACAATATTGAGAGACTGGGGACATAATTATCCCCATTTTGTCGGTGAAGAGAATGAGGCTGAGACAGGACAAGTAACTGCCTTGCTCAGGATCTCCAAGCCAGATACCATCTGAGGCAGAATTCAGATTCATGTCTTCCTTGCAACAGGACCCACAAACTGACCCGGGTGAAGCAGCAACACCCTGATGGAGAGATAGGATGTACCATATGGATTAAACCATAGGGTCACAAGGGTACTATGTGAGGATTTGAACCCAGGTCTTCTGATAATAAATCTAGTCCTCTTTCCCTTTCCTCCCTCTTTCACTTTGCAATACTGCTGCTTCTCAGGCGTAGTCTCCATCAAAGTTCATTTGTACTCAAGACTTCACCTTTCCTGAAATTCCTTGTTGCTCTCTCCCCCTTGCCCCCAGCATATCTGTATCTGTATTTATTTCATATCTGCTTTGTGTGTAGTGTTCCCACGTGACGATGGAGAAGGCATTATTTTGTATCTTAGCCAGTTAATTAAGAATGGGTACTATGCCTCCCATTTCACTCCCAGTGAGGAAACTCTTACCACCTTAAGTTAGCACCCTTTCAACTAAGAATCTCAGAGCTGCGAGAGCACCAAGGTGGTTGAAGGAGTAACTCAAATCCAGGTCCGCTCAACTTCCAGGCCGGCTTTGGGGTCACTTACCACAACACACAGACAGAGAAGCAAGCACTCCACAAGGAGTTGCTCACTGACATCCTCCTAGAGCCCAGATTCCTTCTTTAACCAGAAGTTTTTCCTCCAGATACTTGGAGACTAGAGAAAGTTAAAGGCTCTCGTGACCGAAACCAGGACGAAGTTTGTTCCCTGGAAACGTGCAGAAGAAGCTGGACCCGAGAGACAGGAGGGCGAGGCAGCCCCTCCTACGTGGCACCACAGGGCTGGCACAGAGGCCGGGCCTAAGGCTGGGGAGCCATCTCGCAGGAGCCCCCCATCCCAGCTGGCCTGCGCGGGCTCACTCACTCAGTCTCCTCCTCCGGGGGCAGGCTCCCATTCCAGGGAGTGGGCAGCGGAAGCAGAGGGAAGGGAAGAGAGGGAGAAAGGAAGGAGGAGAGAAAGGAAGCAGGCAGGCAGGGGTCGCTCACCCACCTTTTGCACTCTTCGGGCTGTGTAAAGCCCCATCCCGTCCTGAACTTGGGAAGACTTGAGCGCAAACCTATCGGGTACATACATGCCCAGCATGGTCCCCCGGGGAGAGAGCCCGAGAGCTCAGCGATTTGGCTGAGCCTGGACCGGCCTGGGCCCCGAAGCGGTCCCGGTCACGGCCTCAGCCAAGGCCAAGGAGGCTGGGGCCCAGAGAGCGGCGAGGTAGGATCACAGCTGCCCACACGCCCCACGCCGCTCCAAGCCCCGGCCCTACCTCGGGTTCTGGCTCCGGACAAGGGCCCTGGTCCCTTCTGTACCCGAGACTCAGCCGGGAGGAGGCCCCGGCTCCAGCGGCCCTGGGGATGCTGGGCTCTGATTGGCCGAAAGTTTGCAGCCTAGATCCACTGGGCTGTGGAGTCGGGGAGGATGGGGGCAGGGCGGGGGCGGGCAGAGCAAATCCTGCATCCCGCGAAAGCGATGCGCTCATCCCAAACTGCGAATCTCTGTGTCTGAATGGCTGCGTCCCCGCATATCTGTCTGTCTATCTGTCTTTCTGAGTGACTAGTCTGTCAGAACTTTAGATTACGAAGGGACTTCAGAGGCCATCTGGGGTATGTAGATCCCCAGGTAGTACTAAAAGCAAAGAAAAGTTGGCACATACCCTATTATCCTATTGATATCAGTCTCTTTATTGTTTTTCTCCTATGTATATGCATAGAAAGCTCTAAAACTAATACCCTTATATAGTGAATAAGGATTCCGAGAATGTTTTCTGAAAGCCCAGGGCTATGGGACAGAAAAGGGCTGCGATCTCCTAGTTAACCGAGAATCTAGACATCCCCTTCTTTGACATACGCTGCTGGGAGTCTGAAAAGCCTCTGCATCCCCCAGGAAACCAGTCTCACTTTCAGACAGCTCATATTGTTAGGAATTTTGCCTTACATTTAGCAGAAATCTTCCTGAATGCAAATTCCACCCACAATAACTAATTCTGCTCTCTGGAACCAAAGAGAGCTATTCCATCCCTCATTTGAAGGTCAGCCCTGAAAAATCAGCTTTACTTTTTTCCAAGTCTCTGCTTCAAGCTAAGTATCCCAACTTCTTCCACAGGATCTTCCTTTGGTTTGTTCTCAAGGCTCTTCACCATTCTGATGGCCCTCCTTCAGATCTTCTCTGCAGCATTTATACTTAGACACCTCACGCCATCTTGCCCCATTCTGAGATTGGGCACCATTCATACATCTCCTCAATGATAATCTCTCTACTCATGTTTTCTGTCTTAAACTTCTGTCTCTACTATGCTACATGACCTGAATACAAGGCTGGCACACAGTAGAGTATTAAAGGAAGGAAAAATGGGAACAAAAGAATAAGTTTCTCACTTGTCTGATCCAATCTGGAAGCATACTTGGGCCCTGTCACTCTTTCCCAGCATCCAGTCCATTTGATCCCCTCATGTTCTCAAAGAAATGTATCTCTAGGTGTGAACACTTCAGAAAACACAGACATACTCCTAGGAATCTGAAAGAGACAGCAAGTTCGAGAGGGAGATCAATGCTAGTCATTAAAAATAGAACTTACTTTAAGAAGGAGGGAGAGAAGGAGAGAAGAAACAATTATATAGCACCAACTTTGCGCCAAGTACTATGCTAAGCTTTATTTACAAATACTATGTCATTTGATCTTCACAATTACCTTGCAAGGTAGTACTATTCTTCAGCCAATTTTACAGTTGAGGACACTGAGGTATAGAGAGGTTAAGTGTCTTGCCTGGGATCACACAGCTACTGAGTGAGTGTCTGAGGAAGAAGTTGACTTCAAGTCTCCCTGACGCCAGGTGCATTGTTCTACCATCAGCCTCAAAAAAAAAAAAATGCTATCTTCTAAAACCATTTTAAAAGTCTTCACCATGTCTTTCAGCACCTATGAAACTGTAAACACCAGGACTGCTACCAAGAAAAACCCAAAGCCATCAATCATATATGTTTGCTGAATGTCACTGATGTATGAGAATGAGCCCTTCGACTGGAGGAGAGGACCTGAATGTCATTCTAAACTACTTGTGACCTTGAGTCTTTACCCTTTTCTGTGTCTCAGTTTTGTTCTCCATTGAATGCATGAGTTGAGTTGGATGAGTACTAAAGCCCCTTCTAGGGATAGGAATTCAACCTCAGGTTTCATTTCGATCTGAAAACCTGAATGGTGAAACTCCTTCTACCTGGTCAAGTTTTCACCATGTCTACATAGAGAGTTCCAGAGACTTGCATAGAGCAGTGGATATGTTAAGTGCTTTGCCTGAGGTCATAGAGCCAGTAAATAAGAAAGGTGAGAATTGAAGTCACATCTTCATGGCCCTGAGACCAGCTTTCTATTCACTATATGACACCGCCTCTCAAAACCTATAATACAGTATCTGTGTAATGGCACGAAGTACCACAGATGGCACCTCCACATGGAGGATGTCAGGAAGCAGATGACCTCTCTCCATGTGGAAAACATGGGGAAGTTTCCTCTTGGAAAGTCCTGATGACGTGTAAATGAAGTGTCCTATAGAGACATTCTGTAACAGGTTCCAGGTGGTTGGCTACATGGTGGAAAAGCCTTTTTCTTTTGGCCAGATCACCAGAACTCTTCATGTTTTCCAAAAGACTTAAGTCAGCTTTCCTTCTCCTCATTGGCTTCAGTTATGCTTGAATGGCATTATGGTGTCCAGTGAGAAATTGTGCCATAAAGGAAAGAGCCATGGGCCCTCTTCCCTCTGAGGTTAAATGGCTTACCAGAGAAATAGGACTTCCCTGTCTTTCTCATTAATTTCTTTCCATTTTAAGGGTAAGGAATGGAGTCTACAACCTTGGAAGAAGTAAGCCACAGGAATCTGGGAGTGTGAATTCAGAAAAAAGTTTTATAGTCAATTAAATGATCTCCAGGAGTGACCTTTGGTAATCTAGCCCAGTAAAAGTTTGGGGGGGGGGGTGGAGCCAAGATGGCAGCAAGGAAGCAGTAACTTCTCTAATATACTCCATGAATCCTGTAACTAAACCTTAAAAAGTGAATCTGAACAGATTTTGGAGGGAAAGAAACCACAGGGAGATAGAGTGTGGCAGAATCCAGCCTAGGAAAGTGCCCAAAGGGTACAGACAGGGGGAGTACAAAGCATGTGGGGGCTATACAGCTTGGACTACAGAGCAGACCAGCAGAATACTACAGGAGAGAGAGAAGGCACCCCAGCCTGCAGACTCACCCATCCTAAGGGCGATTCCCAGCCAACTCACCAGCATCTCACCAAGGGATGGGAGGAATCATTAGAGCTGGGCAAGGAGACGGTGGTTTAATCTAATAAGGTATTTTCAGGCTTTCCTGATGAAAAAGCCAGAGGTCAATAGAAAATTTGATCTCCAATTACAAGGCCCAAGAAAGACATAAAAAGGTAAACAAGGAAAACACACATTCACACATACATACATGCACATATGCATACTCATTCACACATGCACATAACTTGGGATGCAACAAGGGCAAAAATGTTCACATCCCTATATAAGAAGCTGATAACTGTCAATATTGAATTTTATCTGATTACTATGACCTTTAAAATGATTATACATAAAAAGAGGGTGTAGGTATGAATGAAATAATCTGAAGATTAAAAAAAAACCTTATTAAGGGGATCAAAGGGACTGTAATGGGATAAAAGGAAAGGATGAGGCAGAAAAAGGAAAGTATGCCATTTGAAGAGGAAAAAAAAAAACCACACTATAGTAGAGGGGAAGGAAAGAGGGAGAGGAACATCATTTGAACATCATTCTCACTGGTTCTGGTTCAAAGAGGGATCAACAAAATGAGTTAAGTTTAAGATTCTAAGGTGGATTGACACATAAATTCATTAAATAGAGGAAAAGTAGGGAGGGAGAGGAGCACTGTTTGAAATTTACTTGCATTGGTTTGGGATCAAAGGGGGAATAACATACTCTGATAAGTATAAAAATTTATTCATTCACCCCCCACGACGACATATAGTCCAGTATTATATATATAATCCAGTATAGGTTATAAAAAAGGGAGGAAGACCCAAACAAAGCTCAATGAACTATGGAGTTGAATCTTTTAGACTAAAAATAAACAAACAAATTAATTAAAAAACAACTCAAAAAAAAAAAAACAACCCACTTCCCCCAAGAACTGCCTTTAATGCATCCCACAAATTTTGATATGTTGTCTCATTATTATCATTCTCTTGAATGAAATTACTGATTATTTCTATAACTTCTTTTTTGAAGGAGAGAGATGCCTACATCCAGAGAAAGAACTAGAAAGACCTGAGTTTGAATCCTGATTGAAGCAAATTACTTGATCTTTTTCTTTTCATTGTTTGGTTTTGTTTCCTCTTTACCATTTTTCATTCCATCTAGTACAATCCGCCTTTGTAACCTGACTAATGTCTAATGTGAAAGTATTTGCAAATCCTATACTGAATTATATATATAACCCCATAATTCTTTGCAACCACAAAAAAAGCTGCTATAAATATTTTTGTACATATGGGTCTTCCTCTCTCTTCTATGATCTCTTTGGGATATAACCCTAGAAGTGGTATTGCTGGGTCAAATGGTATGAAATTATTTATAGCCCTTTGGGCATAATTCCAGATTGCTCTCCAGAAAGGTTGGATCAGTTCACAACTCCACCAGCCATGCATTAGTGTTCCAATTTGCCCACATCCTCTCCAGCATTTGTCATTTTTCTGTTTTGTCATCTTAGCCAATCTGACTGGTGAGATGAAGTACCTCAGAGCTGTTTTGGTTTGCATTTTTCTAATCAATAGTGATTTAGAGCATTTCTTCATATGTTTATAGAAATCTTTTATTTCTTTCTCTGAAAACCGCCTGTTCATATCCTTTGACCATTTATCAATTGGGGAATGACTTGTCTTCTTATAGATTTTACTCAATTCTCTGTATATTTTACAAATGAGTCCTTTATCAGAGACATAGGTTGTAAAAATTCTTTCCCAATTTCCCACCTCCCTCTTGACCTTGGTTACATTGGCTTTGTTTGTACAGAAGCTTTTCAATTTAATGTAATCAAAATTGTCCATTTTGCATTTTATAATGCTCTCTAATTCTTGTTTGGTCCTAAAGTCTTTCCCTCTCCACAAATCTCACAGGTAAACTATTCCTTGCTTTCCCAGATTGCTTACAGTATCATCCTTTATACCTAGATCATGCACCCATTTAGACTTCATTTTGGTATATGGTGTTAGATAATGGTCTTTGCCCAGTTTGTGCCATACTATATTACAGTTTTCCCAGCAGTTTTTGTCAAATAGTGCGTTCTTATACCAAAAAACAGGGGTCTTTGGGTTTATCAAAAATTTGAAACTCAAGGAATTATGGAATTGAAACTTGTAAACTAAAAGTAAACAAATTAATAAAGACAAAAAAAGATTTGTCTAGTAATCATACTGCATCTGCACATGAACTTGGTGGTGTTACATAGGAAGTAAACTAAATTATCAGCTAAATCCCCAAATTAAACTGAGACATCAAGGTGGTTCGGTGAAAATTAGACAGGGAGGTATTGAGAGCAACGTTGGTGTATTTGTTTTTACTGCATATTTGAAGTATATATTCCTTTCAAATAGATAGTCAATGGTGACTGATTAAATGGAACTGGGGATACCCGACATCGACCAACTAATATGGAGACTCAAAGCCAGTTGGGGAACAAGTCAATGGCAAGAGAAATTAGAAAAATCTATAAACTCTAAATGGTGTCCTAGAAGCCTGAGGAATGATAGTTTAACTGCCTATAACAGACTGGAGAATACATATTACACACACACACACACACACACACACACACACACACACACACACACACATACACACCATAAGCAATCTCTGACCTCAAGGAGCTTATCATAGAGCAAAGGCTTCTTAACCTATGTCCATAAACCACCACCCCAAAAAGATGAAACATATCCATGGATAAGTTTCAGGGGGTCTGTGAACTTAGATGGGGGGTGAATACTTCCTTATTTTCACTAAATGAAAATTTTAATTTCTTCCAATTATTAATTTTGTTAAATAATTTTTCTGTGGAGCCAATAGGTTTCCCTAAGCTGCTAAAATGGTCTATGAGATAGAAAAGTTTAAAAATCCCTATCCTAAAGGCATTGAGTAATCACTGGAGTTGCTCTTAAGGCAAATGATTTTGGCATTAATGTGTAGGCTAGAGAGGAGTGGGGAGAAACATAATGCAGGAAGACCAATTAGAAAACTGTTGGAATGATCTATACAGGAAGTCAGAAGGGCCTGAACCAGGGTGGTGATAGTATAGAGGGAAATGGGGTTTGATACAAGAGGCTTGGTATTTCCCAAGGCTCATCCTCACAGGGCAGGCTCAGCTTGACACTTACTATACCCAGTATGATCGAACTTGCCGGGGCTTGTACATTGCTAGAATTACTCAAGGTCAGCTGCTTGTCACAACTGGCATCAGAGAACTGTTTTTTTAAAGCTCTATTAACAATACTCATGGTAATTCCCATTTGGGTAACACCTTAATGTTTATAAATCACTTTTCTCCCAAGAAGCTTATTTTCCAGATTTTCTCCATTCTCCACTGTGGGTTTCACTGTATCATTTCTTCAGATCTGCAATGTGCTTAGAGTTTCTCAGCCTGGAAAAACACTCAAAAGATATTATATCAGGGCCATGCAAGGGCAGAGGCTCCCTTACCCCTCTTGGATAAGATGTCTTGGCAGATCATGCATGAGTACTTAACAAACTCAATAAAATTCTTCCTCATCAGTATTTTCTGAGCATTTAACTAGGAGTATGAAATCACAAAGTGCCATTTAGATCTTTTTATTTTTTTTTATTTTTTATTTTATTTTATTTTATTTTATTATTATTTTTTTATTTTTATTTATTTTTTTAATTTTTTTTAAAACAAATACTTTATTAACTTCTGTTTTACATCATTCATTTCCACCAGATTTTGAGTTACAATCATTTTCCCCCCATTATTCCCCTACCCAACCTCCCAGAATAGCAGTCCCACAAGATATCGCTTCCTCCAATCTGCTCTCTCCCATACCTTCTCCCATACCCCCATCGACTTTACCATTAGAGGAAGATGAATCTTTGTGTCCCAATGCCTGCACATCTTATCTCCCAATTATAGGCAAAAGAGTATTAATAATAGTATTTATATATATATTTGAAACATTTAATGTTACGACCTTAAATTTCAGATCCATTTCCTTCCTCCCTTGTCACCCATTCCTTCTTGGTATATAAGTAATTCAGTATATGTTGTACATGTCTAGCTGTGCAAAACATTATCATAGTAGATATATTGTACAAGGCTGCTTATAATTCCCTCCCACTCATCCCACCCCCCACTGGTCCATTCCCTACATGATCCTGTCCCTCTTCTATAGTGAGTACTTCCAACCTCCCCTCACCCCAAGGATGCCCTCCCATCCATCATCTCTCCTCTCATCCCCCTTCCCCCTATCCTGCTGCAGGTTGAGATATCCCATTTAGTATGTATGTCATTTTCTCCCTGAACCAAATTCAATGTGAATGTGGTTTTGCCATTTTGTAGCAGCAAGCACCCCAATATCCCCAGGGTAGCTGCCAACACAGGTTCTTAGATCTGCTTTTCAAAAGGAAAGCAACTCAAAATGGGTTAACAAGCTTACTTTAATCAAACAAACATACATTACCTAGTTCAGGGGAAAAAGGTCAGCACCCCGAACTTCAGAGTTACAGAACTTGCAGATCAAACAGACAGGCTTCCAAACTGTCCTACCATTATATCAATACCAAATCACAGTTACCAGAGAGGGAAGCATCAACATCTGGGTTTTCAAAGCCGGGAGGCTCTCAACAACGGCTTCCCAGAGTCTCATCTGGTCAAATCACACAACACTTCTCAAAGTGAGCCCCAAAGCAAAGCCCCTCATCAGAGTTTATATAGCCTTCTCCTGGCTCAAAGAATGTAACCACCCTTTTGATCCACTGCCCAATCACACAGCATCAAGGTGTGGTCATTCCTGAAAACCAAGCCTCCCACCACAGGCTCCAAGTGAGAACATTCAGCCTATTAGGAGGCAGAGCATATTTTCAAATCAAGGAAGGTTTTCAGAGTCTCTTAAAGCCAATCAAAGGGCCTAGGGGCAGGGAAGATCTTTTAAATCTGCATTTCCATTACATTCGGCCCCAAGATCTTTCATGCCCATAGCATACACAATTTACATTTGAATTAGCACTAAACATCTCTTAGGTCTTATTTTCAGGTACATGTAAAGTTACCAAAGTGGCCACTGGGCCTTAAACACAAAATACAAAGCATTATCACATCAATTCACAAAATACAAAGCATTATCACATAAAGTTCTCTTGGGAGGAGGGGGGTGTCCTTCCCATAACACTGCTCCAGCCCCTGCTTCCAAATCCAGAGAGGGAGCTGGGCAACAAAACCAATGTGGGGTCCTTGGGGTGCATGGCACTTCACCCCACCCATCATAGTTACAAGTCCATCCTCCCCCTGGGTCCCAAACTGTGGGCAACAAGGAAACACATTCAGTGCCCCTGCTTTGGCAAAACCACATTTAGATCTTTTTAGAAGTTAAAGTTAATGCCCCCAGAACAGGAGGTCCTCACTACTTGTGATTCAAGAGTTATTTTCACTGGTCACCCATCCCCCCACCAACATACCAATCCCTGGATGCCTGGAATGCATTCCTTCCTCACCTCTGTCTCATAGAATTCCTTTCTGCCTTCATAAGGTTATTCAAATGTTTCATTCTGAATAAGGTCTTTCCTTATACCTGCCCCCCAATTGCTAGTACTCTTCCTCCCCACCTCCCTTGTATTGCTTTATATTTGCCATTTATATCTATTCTGTAAGTAAGGGTGACTTTGGAGTGTTCCTAGATAACCTAACATGAAAGCACCCTGCTTCTGGGAGAAAACATCCTGCCTTCATCTAGCATAACATGAAAATAGACTCCTTAGATTGACTGTGTGGCTAGAACAAGCTCCTTCTTTCAAACTTCCAGCCTGGGACATTCTCACTCTCTCCACAAAGGGTAAAGTTTAACCTTCAGCACAGAAATCATGAATGGAACCAGTAAGGAGATAAGGGCTTCCTTCTTCCCACTCTCTCCTTTAAACACAAAAGCCCCAGGATATGTGCCTGGGGTTTAAACTGAACCAGAATACAGGAGAACCCTACAATTAAAGGGAACACCCCCATTTTGGAGTCAATGGCAAAGAGTCCATACACTCCCCAAACCCCTTTAAGTATATTGGAGAGCCTTGGAATGAGAAGTAATATACCTAGCCTTTAGGTAGTGAGGGCTAGGGTAGTTTCTATTCCGTGTATAAATACACTGTGTCTCCTATTAGGGTGTGAGCATCTTAAGAGCAGGGAATGTTTCATTCATTAATTCAGTCCTTCCATCTTATCCTTGGTTGGTCCAGAGCTCTCCCAAGTCCATACCTGTGAAAGGTTTCTCCTTCCTTACATTTCTAATTAGTTTATGATGTGATTAAAAAAAAATCTAAACCGGGGTGGCTAGGTGGCGCAGTGAGTAGAGCACCGGCCCTGGAGGCAGAAGGACCTGAGTTCGGATCCGGCCTCAGACATTTAACGCACACACAAACAAAAACCTAGCCGTGTGACCCTGGGCAAGTTACTTAACCCCAATTGCCCTCCAAAAAAAAAAAAAATCTAAACCATGTGTCACTTTGGATTTTATTGAGACTTAAAGTTTAAATATTGAGCCAACCTAATTTCTGCCAAACTGCTTTCTGATTTTTAAGTAGTGAGTGCTTTCCCCCCAGCAATTAAATACTAGGGGTTAATAAACAATATAATGCTATTTTTTATTGCTTCTGGGTCTTCTGTGTCTAGTCTTGATCATATTGTTTTTCCAAAATCAGTACCAAACTATTTCAATGATTACTGCTCTGTGATAGTGTGCTACCTGGTCCTGAATGGCTCTCTTCTTTCCAACTTTTCCCCCTATTATTGACTTAGATTATTGACCTCTTTTTTTCCCTTGGGATATATTTTGCTTTCATTTTATCTTGATCTATAAAGTAATTTCATGGCAGTTTGTTGCTGCTGAATCTGTAGATCTATGAAGTGTTGTCAGTATTATTATTTTGGCATTAATGTCTAATTATCAATGAGTATCAGTCTAATTACTTAAATATTTAGCCTGCTTCTGTCATATACTAACTGTGTGATCCTGGGCAAGTCATTTAATTTCTCAAACATAATGATTTAAAACAATAAATTACAGAGTACCTGACTGCAATGATGGAGGAAGATTTGTTGATTGGAAGTTTCATGTAAAAATGAAGTCATAGGTCAGGTTCCCATCTCTATCTCTTTCTCTTTTGATAAAGAGTGACTTCTACCTGAAGTTTGAGTCAGGAAGACTTGAATAGAAATCCTGACTCATATAATCCTGCCTCACAAATCCTGTGTGACCTGAGGCAAGCCATTTAACTTCTCACAACTTCAGTTTCCCCTAGAAAATAGGGATAATAATAGCACCTCCCTCCCAGGGTTTTTGTGAGGATCAAATGAGATAATATTTGTAAAGCACTTCACAACTTAAAGTGCTATATAAATGTTAGTTATTATTATTATTTCTCTATCTTGGTGCATTGGCAATGCACCTTGCAGCTGCTGTGGAGGTATAAGACCAATAACACCAGCACACAGAAGGGCTGTTAGCAATCTGCTTTTCTAAAGGAAAGACAGCTTCACATGGGTCAACAATCTTACTTTAATTCAACAATGCAGACAGATAAGTAGAAAGTAGAAAGAAGTGAGTATCCAAGAAAGAATCCAAGGACTTCAACTGCCTAAACAAAGTAATAGGCACATAATCTGGTGATTATGACCAGGAAGCACCAACATCTGGATTCACAAAAGGGTGTGGTGTGAGGGAGGGAGACTTACCTACAGCTACCCAGAGTCTAGTCCCATCAAATCACAAAGACCTCAGGGGAACATTCTTCTCGTGAGTGAGCTCCGAAGCAAAATGGGTAGCCTACCTCATATTATTAGGGCTACTAGGTCACATACTGGATAGCACTCTGGACTTGGAATCAGAAAGACCAAAGTCTGTCCCTTGTGTTGGAACTATATGCTATGTAATTTGAGCATGTTATTAGCCCATCACCTGCATATTCCTTGACTATAAAATGCTAATAATAATAGCACCTATGTCACTGAGCTTTTGTAAGAATAAAGTGAGATATATGGAAAGTGTTTTGTATATCCTAAGAGTGCTAGATGAATACTAGTACAGTACAGGTCATCCTATCCTCCATTGCCTGAAAATCAGGTAGGTTAAATTTCACTATTTTCCCTCTGCCCCAGGGTTCTCTAGTACCCTAAAGAGGGATTGTACTATCTAGGCTTCAGGCCCTACAGATGTGGATGCCTAATCTTTCTCCCTTCAAGCCTCATGCAGCATGAAAGGGATAACCTTGCCATAGTAGCTATTATTATTATGATTAGAAATGCCTCTAGACTTTATCCATTACAGATATTATATCTTAGATTTAGAAAGATGGTCCATTTGTCCTTAATCTCTATAATATTTTAACATAGAGGGGTATTATATATTGTCAAAAGCTTTATTTTCTGCAGCTAGTAATATACTTTTGTGATTTTATTTTTTATTAAGGTGGACTACTATGTTTAAAATTTACATCACACTGAGTGAGAAGAGCAGAGCCAAGATGGCAGTATAGAAGCAGGAAAACTCCCTGAGCTCCCCCCATAACCACCTCAAATACCTATAAAAAATCACTCTAAACAAACTTTAGGGCTACAGAACCCACAAAGTGACAGAGAGAAACAAATCTCCCACTAAAGGAAGCCAAGCAGGCTGGTAGGCTGGCAGGAGGCTTCCATCTCAGCATGCTAGGAGCAGAGAATAACCCTGCATGAGCCCATGGTTATAGCCACATGGTGGCCTCACCAGCCACAGCTAGAGGGACATCAGGAGCGTAAATTACCAGCAGCTGTGATGGCAGTTTCCAGAATTATGAACCTATAAATGCCAAAGACAAAGTGAGTGGTCAGTGTGTGTTTTGTGGTAACAAGGGGTCCAGGAGTGCTGTCCAGACTCTGCCCCTTAGAGGGAGAAGCAGTAAAGGCACAGCAGCTGTGCAGCCACTACTGCACAACTGCTTCAGAGCTTCTGGCATACAGATTGTAGGGGGACCAAGCAACCCTTCTGAGGGGTAATTGCTCTTGCTTTAACCTGCTTGGATCTGGATTGCTGTCTAGGGTGGAGGTCTTGGGGTGGGTGACCAGGTGCCAGAGCTAGTGGAGGTTTCAGAGAGAGTACCCAACTAATAGCTCCAGCAGCTGTGAAAACCCCAGTGATTTAGGACAAAGCTCTCCTCTCTGGAAGCAGAGTTCTACAGTGGCAAAAAGCTCAAAAGTCAAGTAATTGAGAGGCAACATGAGGAAGCAAAGAAAGCAAAGCAAGCATAGCAATCTGACTTTGGATTCCTTTTTTGGGGACAAAAAGGATCAAAGCATGGAACAGGAGGAAGACAATGAAGTCAGAACTCTTGCACCAAAAGCTTCTAAGAAAAGTATGAATTGATTACAACCTATAGAGGAGCTTAAGAACAATTTTGAAAACCAAATAAGAGAAGTGGAGGAAAAATTGGGAAGAGAAATGAGGATGATGCAAGAAGATCATGAAAAGCCTGTCAACAACCTTACTGAAGAAAATAACACCTTAAAAATAGATTCAAATGGCAAAAGAGGCTCAAAAAGCCAATGAGGAGAATAATGCCTTATAAAGCCAAATTTCCAGATGGAAAAAGAATCTCAAAGGCTCACTGAAGAGAATAATTCCTTCAGAATTAGATTGGAGCAAATGGAAGCTAGTGACTTTATGGGAAATCAAGATACTATTAAATAGATCCAAACAAATGAAAAAATAGAAGGCAATGTAAAATATCTCATTGGAAAAATCACTGACCTGGAAAATAGATCCAGGAGAGATAATTTAAAATTATTGGACTCCCAGAAAGCCATGATTATAAAAAGAAGTTAGAAATCATCCTTCAAGAAATTCTCAAGGAAAATTGCCCTGATGTTTTAGAGGACAAAATAGAGGTTGAAAGAATCCACCAATCACCTCCTGAAAAAGATTCCCCAGTTCCAACATCAAGGAGAAAATATTACAAGCAGCCAGGAAGAAACAATTTGAATATTGTGGAAACACAATCAGGATAACACAGGACCTGACAACTTCTACACTGATGGATTAAAGGGCTTGGAATGGGATATTCCCAAGGTAAAAGGAGCTGGGATTAAAACCAAGAATCACCTACCCAACAAAAGTGAGTATCATGTTTCAGGGGAAAATATGGTCATTCAATAAAATAGAGGACTTTCAAGCATTCTTGATGAAAAAACCAGAGTTGAATAGAAAATTTGACATTCAAATATAAGAAGCAAGAAAAGCATGGGAAGGTAAATAGGGAAAAGAAATCATAAAGAACTTATCAAAGTTGAACTATTTACATTCCTACATGGAAAAACAATAATTGCAACTTAATAAAACTTTTCTCAGTATAAGAATAGTTGAAGGGAATATAAATATAAATACATACATATATGTGTGTGTGTATACATACACATATATGTCTATATAAGAGGGTATATAGGGTATGAATACATATGTGAGTGTGTGTATATATGTGTACAGGTATACATAGACAGAAGGCACAGGACAAATTGAATAGGAAGGGATGATACTTAAAAGGTGAAATTGAGAGTTGAGAGAGATAGTTTCCTCTCTTGTTTATATAATGAGAGGATATGGGGAGAGACAGAATGGGGTAAATTATCTCATATAGAAGAGGTAAGGGAAAGCTTTTACAATGGAGGGGAAAAACAGGAAGGTAAAAGGGAATGAGTCAACCTTACTCTCACTGAATTTGGCCTAGGGAGGGAATGACATACAGACTAAATAGGATATCTCACCCTACAGGAGAGAAGGGTAAAGGGAATGAGAGGGGCAATGATGGAGGGGAGGGCAGGTTGTGGGCTGCGGTAGTTAGAAGCATACACTTTTGAAAAGTGACAGGGTCAAAATAGAGAATAGCACAAGTGGGGGGCAGGACAGGATGGAGGGAAATATAGTCAGTCTTTCACAATATACCCACTATGGAAATGTTTTGCATAGCTACATGTGTACAACCATACTGAATTGCTTATCTTCCTAGTAAGGGTGGGTGACGAGGGAGGAAGGGAAAGAATCTGGAATTCAAAGTTTTAAAATCAAATGTTTAAAAAGGCATATATTATTATTTCTTTTTTTTACATGCAACTGGAAAATAAGATATACAGGCACTGGGATATAGAGATCCATCTTGCTATACTGGAAAGTCAGAGGGAAGATGGGGGAGGACATAGGAGAGAGCAGATTGGGGAGGGGGGTATGCAGTGGGATCGCTGTTTTAGATTGGTGGGTAGGGGAAAGATGGGGAGAAAATTTTTAACTCAGAATCTTGTGAAAATGATCGATGTAAACTAAAAATAAACATAAAATTTAATTAAAAAAATTTACGTCACACTGAACAAACACCAAATTCCGTGTCCAACATTATCATAGTATACATCTTTGCATATAGTTTACATTTTTTGTTAATCTTGTCTGCAACATTTTTTGGCACCAATACACATTAGGAATATTGTCCAATAGTTTTCTTTCTCTGCTTTGATTTAGGTTATCGGCACTATGTTTGTTCCATAAGAAGAATTTAGAAGGGTACTATCTTTCTGTATGTCTGAAAATACTTTATATAATATTGGAATTAATTATCCTCCAAACATTTAACAGAATTCACCTATTAATCCACCTGGTCCTGGTTTCCTTGCCTTCCTATTTTGGGAGTTCTATTACATCATTTTTGGTTTATCTATCTGAGATTGGGTTATATATCAATTTTGCCATAAAATTAGGCAAAATGGTTTTATTAAGTTTGTTCTTCATTTGGTCATCATTTTTTTTTATTTTAATATAGTTTCCTCTCTTCTTTATCATATTAGCTAACAGCTAATCTTTGTTGTTAGTTATTTTAGCCAGTTTCCCCTAGATTTGTTGATTAATTCAATTGCTTTTCTTTTTATTTTCTATTCTGTCTTTTAATTTTTATTTTTGGGTCTAGTGGCCTTTTGTTGATTTTTTTTCTTCCCTATCCCCACTTCCTTTTTAGTTACATGCCCAATCCATTGTTCTACTGTTGAGAGTATTTAGAGAAAGAAATTTATCTCCAAATACTGGTTTTGGTTGCACAAATTAAGAGTGAGTGTATTATTCTATTACTATTGCCTTTGATTAAATTATCTGTTGACTCTATGATTTTGTCCTTGACCCACATTTTTTAAGTTTGAATTAAGTTAGTCTTCACTGAAATTTATATCTCCTCTTTAAGGAGCCCTCAGAGATTTTATTATTATTATTATTAATTGCACTGTGGTCAATAAAGGATATGTTTGTTTATCAGGCTAGTCCCTAGCACCTGGTCATTTTTTAAGGGCCAAGAACAATTGGGAAATAAGTTATTTTCCATTGTCATCTGATTTTCTTCACCAAAGTTCCAGAATACTTACTTTTTTCCCCCCAAAAAGTTCCCTTCAGATACTTAACTTATTTATTGTTTAACTCATTATATTAATCTAGGTCCTATAGGGACACACTGAGGCCCCCAGTTATCATCAATTTGCCTTGTATTTCTCTCTATTGTTTCATTGACTTTTCTAAATATTTCAACATTATGCCATTAAGTGCATATAAAATAAGTATTGATATTATTTCTTTGACTTTGGTACCTTTATGGATATATAATTTTCCTGCCTATCTCACATAACTTTGTCTAATTTTGTTGATGCATTGCCTGATATCATGTTTGACACTTCATACACACACACAACGACAACAACAACAACAACAACAACTTTTTGCACTCACATGTGGCAAAATCAATTCTGGTCCCTTCCCTCATTCCCATCATCTTGTGTTTCTTGTAAGCATCATGTTTTGTTCTGTTTTTTATCCTTCTGTGCAATCCACTCTGCTACCTTCTTGAGTTTTGAAGATTAGTTCACCCCATTCATATTCATGGTAATGATTTTTAATTATGCATTTCCCTCCATACTATCCTCTTATATTTTTCTTTTCCCTCCTTCCCCCCTTTTCCCTTTTTACTAAAAATGAATTGGAGAAAGAGAAGAAATTTTATCAATTCATTATCATTCCTCTGTCCTTCTCTTCAACAAATTCTGACACTGATCTCTGGTTCTTACACTTTCTTTTTCTCTTTTTAATCCCCCATTCATGAGCTACTCTCCCAGTCTAGTGTTTGTTTGGTTTCTGACCTTTCCCTCCCTGACTCTACCCTCCCTCATAAACTTTTTTTTTTTTGCTGTCCCTGTCTATTTCCCTGTTGGGTTTAGTATATTTCTACCCCAAATACTTTGCCTTCCTGTACGTGTTTATTCAATTCTTCTTTGTCTAGTTCAGATAAGAGTGAGGTTCATAAGATCCCCACTCCTCTCACCCCTTCCTCTGTGTTTCTATATTCTTGTCACACACCCCAATTATGATAATGGCAAATTCTCCCCTTTCTTCCCCCTTTATTCCCTAGTGCATTCATTTTCCTCTCTCTTTTCTTTCTGCTCTTAAAACCAACAAAAAAAGAACAAAACCACATCTAGAGCCTATGTTGGTTCTTATTTAATTTCCCCATTGACCCTTGAACATAGTGGAATTCTGAGGGAACACATGTCTCTTCATTTTAAGCACTTCATCATTGCTTTTATTCCTCCCATTTATTCAAATGTATTTACTATCTAGGTTTCTCTTGTCTTCTCAGTTTAAATTACACAGCTTCTATGTATTTCTGAAATTTTGAATGAAATTAATAAATGAAAAGGCACTTATTAAAGGCTTACATTGTGCCAACTTTTGTATTAAGTCATAAGGATACAAATGCAAACTTGAGATAGTCTTTGGCCCTTAAGGAATTTATATTCCAGTAGGTGAAAGTAACAGATGTTAGGGAGTAGTGGCCAGGAAGGATTGTTATGATCAGGGATGCCACAGGAATAGAGAGTGAACTTGTATAGTCAACTGATTGATATGGACTGTACAGGAATGGCATTGTGGATTTGATTATTATGCCCAGAGTTAGATTTGGCAGACAGAAAGCATAGAGGTGCCCAACAGCAGCATGGTGTAACTGGATCAGTCTAGCTATGGTGAATGGTCATGACTCAGGAACCTGATGTCTGGGGTTGAAATTTCAGGATTTAAAGGTGCAGGCTGAAATGCAAGAACATGACATGAAGATGCTCAGAAGCATCAGTTCACTATCATCCTGGGTGCTTGAAAGTCCTCTATTAAAAATTCACATTTCTACTTATAGGATTATGCTCAGTATTGCAAATTACATTTTATTGGGCTATAAGCTTTTGTATTTTGACATGTGGTGTTTCAAGGTTTTTCCTCCTATTCTAAGTTTTATGTGATTTTAAATCTGTCTCCTTTAGTACTTGAATTCTTTCTCTCTGCCTGCTGTATTTTCCTTTACCTTGGAAGTTCTTGATTTAGGCCATACCATTTATGAATGTAGCTTATAGTTTCTTTCAGTAAATGAACTTGGTATTCTTTTTTTTTTACTTTTTCTTTTTGCTTTGTCCGCATTTTGATAGTGAGCCTTTTTCATTTATGATTGATGATATATTTTTGTTCTTGTTTTTTACTTTTTTTTTTTCAGGGAATCTGATGATTCTTAAATTTCCTTTTCCTGACCTGTTTTCTGGGTGATCTATTTTTGACTGTAGATACACTACATTTTCTTTTTTTCTTTAGTATTTTGATTTTGTTCTAATATTTATTTCATGAAGTCACTGAGTTCTTATTACTCATTCTATTTTTCAGGGAGTCTGCTACTTGGATAAGATTTTCTGATTTTCATGCTGTTATTTATTCTCCTTCCATTTTTTCCCCTCTGAAGCTCCTGTTTTATTTCTAATTTAAATTTCCTTGATCTCTCACTTCACTTTGCACCAGGCATTCTTGTAGTCTTTGTGACAAAGACATTTTATTTTATAAGATTCTACTCATATTTCTTGTGGAATTATCCTCTTCTGAATTTCTTTCTTGAGTTTCTCTTCATGCATTGTGTTTCATTATTGTATTTGATGTTTTCTTTTGTTTACTCATGTTTTCATACTCAGGTCTTAGATTGGGGCTTTCTGGGAGCTCAGAGTCCATACCTGTTATCCCTTATATGGGTTGGGTAAGCCCTGTTTGTTTCTGTTTCCTTTGGATGCCACTATTACTGATTTTGTGTATGATGTGGCTAGAACTAGTCTCTACCTCATCCTTGGCTTCATCATTTATCTCCTGATGACATTACCACTTACCACATATACTGAAGGACCCAGTTAGATGCTGAAGATCATAACCAATCTCAGGTCTCCTACAAGGTCTTTTGCTACTGCCATCTAAATGTCATGCTGCCTGTGTCTCCTGTTATGACTTCCAGTGATCTGAGGTATATATAGTCCTGTCTCTTGGAACAATGGCTTATAGGGATTGCCTTTGTCTCTTGCCTCTAGTCTGATAGGCCATGGTCAGGAACTGTCTTCAGGCCCAAATTACTAAAGCTCATTTTGGTATACTTTATCTGGGATTCTTTTTTCCATGAAGCATCCTCATTCAGAGACACCCTCCTCCCCCAAGTCTTATATATGTTTATTGGAGTTTATTCTGGTTTCCTTGATGAAACCCCTCCCCTATCTCTCACTGGCTTCAGGTCTGTGTCTTGGAGCTTACAATAATTGCTATGGCATTGCCCTTCTTCAAGGACTTGTTTGCCAATCAAGCACATTGATTTTCCTGGTGTGACCCATCTACCAGCTTTCCCTTGTTTTTAATTGATTTGTGAAGATCAGATTGGGGGAGGGGTGCGTGCAGTTCTGGAATGAAGATAAAAGATATTTCTTTACTTTGTCATTGCTCTATCAGGATGCCCTTTTCAACTAATTGTGTGATAAAAGTGAAAGAGCTGGGCTCCTCATGACCTTTCTCATTGCCATCTTAACTGGAAGTCCTCCTTTTTCTCTCTACTCTGTACCTAAGGATCTTATCAAACATGGAATCATCAATGAAAACTCTTTAGAAATACAATCTATTCAGACATAAACTCATGCACACACAAACACATGTGCAGGTGGGTGTACATATACACATTGAGCTAAAATGCACTCTATAAACTAGAAACCTGTTTTTATAATCTAGAAGAAAGTAATTATGGAGTGAGTCATCTATTAAAACATTAAAGCCATACAGTGACCACTGAAAAACCAGGAAATTAAAAGCCTACTTTATATCCACAGTTTATATCCAGGCAAATGAAGCCTTAGACATCCAATCCTGACGATAAACCTAATCCTTCACCCAATTTATTTATTCTAGATAATATTATGCTATTTTGGCTTACCAAAATATATAAGAGGGGAAAAAGACAAAGCAAAGTTCTTTTTAATTTCAAGTTGATTTTCCAGAGATTTTTCTCCCCTTTGATTTGTTTAATATGCTTGTACCAATAAATGCTGGAGCCTTCCCAGTGGCCAAGAGAGCTGTCCAGAATTGGAAACGTGAACTAGTGTGACAAAAGGAGTCCCATTCATCTTTGATGAACCAGCATTTATTTAACTGAGGAGAGAACATGGCATCTTTATAGTACTTTCCAATTTGCAAAGCACTCTATATGTAGAACCTCATTCGATCTTTTAATAGCATCTGAAGTTCAATGTATAAGCCTCATTTTTTTCTGTAATAGGGAAAATATAACTGTAACTGTGTGTTAATTGTATAAATATATATATGCTAGTGGAATCTTTTTATTTCTGTTTTGATTTTTTATTAAATATTTCCACTTGTGCTGGTAAAATAAAGACAGACAGGGAAAAATACAGAGATTCCATTTTCAAAGGTTCTTGATAGTCATTTGAGTTCTGGAATACATTTATAGAAAACCAAAATCCCATCCTTCCTTTAAACAAAATTTCAACTTGATCGTATTTTCTCTCATTTTCTCTCATGCAAAACACACACATACACACACAGAACGTACACACATTCTAGACAAGAAATTGAAGTCTCCACTACTTCATGCTGGTAATTCCAGACTCTTCCATTAATGCCACTATTAATAAACTTCTCCTTAAATATTTATTAAAATTTCTACACTATATAGACCATGGTGGATATTGTCTACCTGTTAGATTGTGAGATTCTTAAGAGGAGGGACTCAGCACTTAGCACAGTGCTCAGAACATAGTAGGTAGACTAAATAGACTAAATATATGTCTATTATACATTTATTACTACATAAGCAATACATTGATTATTAAGGTTTACATTTATGATCTCTCATTCCTCTCCTATCATTCACACTTCAACTTTCAACCATATGGTATCCAAACTCATCATTCAACTGAAATTACTCTCTCTAATGTTCCCAATGATTTCTTAATTGTAAGATATGATGGTATTTTTCATCCTTCGTCTTGCTCAACTTCTTTTCAGTAATTGATGTAGCTGACTCCCTTCTAATCTTGATTAAACCTCTAACTGATTGCTACCTGAAAAAATATCAGAAGGTAGAATTTTGACATTTACTGTATACCAGTTAGAGTACCTGATAGACTCAATCATCCCCACCCTCACAGTGAGATTGTATTATTTGGGATTTCTATTTGGTCTTCATTTAATTTGGACATTTTAGTGGTGTGGGAAGATTAACACATGCTAGCGTCCATAGGATCCAAGATTCTCGGTGAACAGGTTATCTTTCCACTCACCATACTGCAATGGAGTGGACCTGATCCCTTCTAGGGATTATGTTATGATGTCAAAGTTCTAGGACACAAAAGATCCCAGATCTTCTGCAAACTCTCTTTGGGGTCTTAGAGATGTACCAGTCTACTAACCAATAGGAAGATAATCTCTAGTAGGCTTGGTCACCCAACCCAGAAATCCACAGAGGGTCCTTTGGGCTCCTTCAGAGATCCTAGTACAAACAAGCTGGGTCAGGGTCAAGAGTGAAGCACTGGGGGTGGAACACAGGAAGCCACCTCCAGATTTTTTGGAACAGTATGATCAGTCCTTGCCTGAACTCTGAAGCACCCAAGCCCAGCCAAGTCTGAACATTCTCTGTGATCCATGACTTGAGGAGAGAGACTTTAAAGCATGTCCAGCATGTGGTTAGCATGACTTCACAAGTATAATCAATATCAAATTGTTTGTCTTCTCAAGGAGGATGAAAGGGCAGGATAGAGGGAGAGAATTTGGAACTCAAAAATTGTTTAAATGAATGTTAAAACTTTTTATATGTAATTGGAAAATAATGAAATAAATAAAAATATATTAAGAGAAAAAAGGACAAAATACCTTAGAAATTAGAATATATGAGAAGAAATATAAACTCCATAGTACAACAAGAAGCAACAAAGCAAAAACGGTGCAAAAGAGCAAAATGTAAGAAATTAAATATCAAAAACTACTGATCTAGAAAACAAGACAATAGAAACAATCTAAGAAGTATCTAATTAACTGAAAATTATGATTAGAAACAAAATCAAGACACAGCATTTCAGGAAATTATACATAAAAACTGTCCCACTATGTTTAAATTTAGATTTTAAATTCCATGCCTCCATAGAAGCATGGAAAGTGAATTTGGAAAGGTAAATATGGAAAGAATCCATCCAGCATCTCCTAAAAGAAATCCCAAAACAAAGTTCCTGGAATGCCATAGTCACCAATCCAAAGGAAAAAAAATACTACAACTTACCAAAAAGGAGTTCAAATAACAAAGAGCACAATAAAGATCGTTGTTGTTCAGTCATTTTTCAGTCATGTCTGACTCTGAGACCTCTGAGGTTCTCTTGGCAAAGATACTGGAGGGGTTTGCCATTTCCTTCTCCAGCTCATTTTACAGATGAGGAAACTGAGACAAACAGGTGGCACAGGTGGATAAAGTGCCAGGTCTGGAATAAGAAAGACTCATCTTCCTAAATTTAAATCTATCCTCAGACATTTATTAACTGTGTGACCCTGGACAAGTCACTTGACCCTGGTTACTTCAGTTTTGACGTCTGTAAAATGAGCTAGAGAAGGAAATGGCAAACCATTCTACTCTTTGCCAAGAAAGTCCCAAATGGGGTCACAAAGAGTAGAACATGGCCGAAAATGACTGAACAATAAAGATTATACATGACTTAACAGCTTCCACCAAAAATCATAGTTTTACCTAGTAGAACTGTAGGAGAAAAAGTGGATCTTTAATAGATTAAATGATTTCCAGGTCTTCATGATGAAAAGATCAGAACAGAGTAGATATTTGGAAATGGAAGCACAGCACCAAGAGAAATATAGAAAGGTGCAAGTGTGTGTATAATTGAAAGAAATATGCGGGCATGAATTTTTACATGTTAATAGGGGATTAAGAAACAAATGTCTCCTCAGAACCCTAATATTTTAAATGCTTTAGAGAAGGATTAAAATGATAAAAATCTGGGGTGTTTTTCTTTTTTCTCCCTCTTTTAATGATTTTAAATGAAGACAAAAATAGGAGAGAATGAGAGACTATACTGGGGAGGAAAGAAGGAAGAAGTATAGAGGGCTTCACTATTGCACAATTAGTATAGGTACATGAGGTTAAGAGAATGTAGCCATGGAAAAAGGGATTGTGAGAAATGATCAAACCATGTACCCCACTTTCAAGTGACTCAAATAAAGGAAAATTGAACATAATTATATATATATATATATATATATATATATATATATATATATATATATATATATATATATATATATAGCCCCTCTCAAACAAAGAGAAAGAGAGAGAGTGAGAGAGATGCTTTGATACAAAAATACATTAAGCTCAAAAGAAAGATTGGAATGGTCATGGACAAAAAAAAAAGATAAAACAAAGTCTAAGAGGAAGGGCAGGATTAGTAAGGGAATGGTCATAAGCAAAACAAATTTGAATGTTGGAAGGAGGAAATTAAAGGGTGAATTAAAAGAGAAAGAAAAAAAAAACCTTGTGTTCATTGGTCTTGGATCACTACAGTCAATATTTCCTCAAGCACATGTACAATATTTCCTCTTCAAATATTTGGTATTCCTTTCCCCTTCTTCCATCAATGTCCCAGAAATTAAATGTAACTTTGTACTGTACGATTTGTAAATGTTTTACTCATAGAATCCAATGGTTTTAAACTTTCGTGCTTAGCAGGAAAAAAAATATGGCAATGTTTGATTTTCCAGTTTTCTATTTTTCATGGGAAATGAAAGTTGAAATCTGAATAACAACACATAACAATAAAACATTATCCTTCTTTTCCCACAAGTCTAAGTGTTATCAAGCCCAAATGCTTTATTGTTGATAATTCCAGCCAATTCAAATGGCCAATTTCCCTGTAACATGTTAAACAGGAAATATCAATATATTTTCAAATGTAATTCCAAATTCCATGCTCAGCTACTCCTATGAAATTCCTTTTTAACTTTGGTGCGTGTTATAAAAATTACCTCTAGAGAGAGCAGTTAACTTATTCAATTCCAGTTGATTGTATGGTAAGTAAAATATTTCTTCACACATGATTATATACCAGTTATGAAAAGGAAAATTATTTCAAAAACCACAAAAAAATAACAAAAGTCAATGCAAAGTAACCTTATTCATTTGGTGTTATGTAGGTGTGAATGCTTTCTATATTGTCAAAAAAATCTAATAATGAAAATATTTTGGGGTTTTTTATTTTATTTTAAAAGGATCTAAATTTTTTGTACCCCTTGACCATATTTTAAAGTCATTTCTTTTTGTGGCAATATGTTCAGAGCTGGGAATAGAAAATAAAAAATAACATAATCCCTCCCCTTAAGGAGTTGGTTATCTGTGATGGAGAAGAAGAAAAAGGTGATAAATTAAAGAATACAACATGTTTACATATAGGTAGATACAAAGCGTGTAAAAATTTTATGAGAGAACTATCTCAAATGGCCAAGGGGATCCAGAAAATTCTTTTTGGAAAAGGTGCCTACTGATTGGTGCTTTGATAGAAACTATGGATTCTCTGAGGAAAAGATGAGGAGGTAGACTATAGCCTATCCCAGACAGAAGGGTTACCTAGACAAAGGTAAAAAGATGAGACAGATGGAGTATTGCACAAATGTTAGTATAGGTAGTCTCAAGACAGAGGTGTTGGGGCAGTTATGTGAATAGAGCACCAGCGCTGGAGTCAGGAGGATCTGAGTTCAAATCCGGCCTCAGACACTTAACCCCTACTAGCCTGTGTGACCTTGGGCAAATCACTTAGCCCCAATTGCCCTTCCTTTCCCTGCTCTAAAAAAAATAAAAATAAAAAAAAACAGAAGGTTAAGGTTAGAGTTTGAACTGGAATAATATGAAATGAGATCATAGAAGACTCTAGAGAGTAGGTTAAAAATCAGTTGAAATAACTAATAACACAGTAAAGTAACAGAGTATAAAATAAACTCATGAAAATCACCAGTTTTTTACATGTTATCTATTAACCCATGTCCTTTTGGAAAGTTCCAGAAAAGCACAGCCAACCTCTGTCATTGGATCATGGATCTGGTGCCAGAAGAAACATTAGAGACAATCCAGTTCAACTCCCCCTTTTTACAAATGAGGAAACTGAGACCTCAGGAGATGAAGTGACCTAAGCAATATCATGTAGATAATATGTGTCCAAAGGGAATTCTCTTCCCCTCCCAACAGGGATTGGATGAAATTGGTGGCTCTTTAAATGTTGCAGAGAGCTTGTTAACATAATAATTTCCTAAACTATAGTAATTGCTATAGTTTGCAAAGCTTGTTCTCTAAAGGAAAGTAGCAAATATCCTACAAAAGATTTTTAGTAAAGCCTAGCAGAGCAATCTGGTTAGTAAACTATAATCCCACTCTAAGGAGGGTCAGCTAGGTAATGCATTTTGTAGAATGCTAAGATTAGAGTCAGGAAGACTTCTCTTCATGGGTCCAAATCTGGCATAATTTACTAGCTGTGTGACCCTGGGCAAGTCATGTACACTTCTTTACCTTAATTCCTCATCTGTAAAATAAACTAGAGAAGGAAATGGCAAAGAAGTACAGTATCTTGGCCAAGAAAACTCCAAATGGCCTCATAAAGATTTGGATAGGATTGAAATGGCTCCACAAAAACAAAAGAGAAAAAAGAGAGTTTTTTTTTCCCCCAGATATTTAAATCACACAAATAAAACAGGTAAAGACCCTTGCCCCATCCCTTAAGAGTTGTGACAGAAATATGGTGGTAAATATAAGTTAGACCAACTATAGTCATGTGAGATCACAAGTTGAATTTTGTCAAACACAATAATGGGGACAATACCTCTGTAGCTTCAAGGTTAGCAGATTTTGGTCATTGAAATTTCTTAAAGTTTCTAACTACTAGCCAATTCAAGTGCAGAATCCGTATTTTGAAATAGGCGACCTTCTTTGCCATATATTTTTAAAGTCCTCATGTTCTACCTTAAGACAAGATAATTTTAATACTATGTGCATATTCATGTGCTTTTGTTATAAACCACTTATATAAAGTGGTAAAGCTAGAATCAGTAATGATGCTGATAAATGCTGTACTTTTTTTTGGTCTCATGGCAAATGTTGCTTGCAATTTATTGCCTCTGTTACCCTGGAACATAAAAGATGGCATTATTATGATTTCTTTTATTCTGATTTGGTATCAACCGACTTTCTCAATTTTTCTATTACCTCATTGGATTAGCATGTGAATGTTCAGAGGTTAAGTAAGGAGCTGGAAAAGATATTGCCTTTTGGTTTGAAGCATTTGCCAGCACTGAAGCAAGGCCAGTGCTATTTGTAGAAGGGACCATGGGCAACAGAGGACATTGGGGAGAAGATGAAAGGTCACATGAAGGATTGCCCCTATTATACATCAGCTACCAGGTTATCTCTTGCCATAACCATTAACTCCTTCCAGGAACTCTACCCTCTTCTTTTTGGCCTTGCTTTTTCATCTGTTGTTCACTGCATATGAAGCACTGCCAATGAATTGGTGATCTCTTTCAGATGATCATTTTCCAATGAAATATTAACATCTTAATCTAAAGCTCCCTCCCAAAATCTAGCATAGTATATAGAATTTTTTCTAATGGCACAATATTATCCTTTAATAACTTGGCAAACTCTGTGGGGTCATCTCCTGAAGTTGAGTTCATGGCATCTATATCACAGGTTGCATTATCAACAACAGTTTCTTTTCCTAATTCAAAGTCTACCTCTTCCTACAATTTCTATAGACAGTTTGTTTTACCTGGCACAGGCTTTGTAGGTTCTTCAAGCCCTTCTAACATTTTCTTAATTTCTTCTTCTTTTGTCTTCTGTTGCTATTTTTCTCTTTGATATCCTCTGGTTTTCTGAGACATTTGTTTTTGGCTTTTTCTCTGTCTCCTCTTTCATTTCTTTATACAATCATCCCAGTTTTCAATGACATAACCCTCCTTATCCTTGACCTGCTGGCAGAAGCAACCCTTGTTTACCATTTCTACACCTATTCCTACCTACACCCAAAATATGCCATTATCCTCTAAGTCTGAGTCTCTCTGCTACTCCTAATATCTTGGAAAGATTTCTGTAAATTAAAACCACAGAAGGGTTGGGAGGAGAGCAGAAGCAAACAGTAGTGAGGCAGAGAATCAAAAGAGGGATTTGAACCTATGTTCTCTGACTCTAGGCTCTTTCCAAGGTACCAAAGTGCTTCCTTATTCAATAAGCTATAGTGTCTAGCTGTGACCCCTATGCCTATGAACCAGAGATGTGGGCCCAAACTTCCAGTGTTAGCTTCCTCCTACCCTGCTTTGCTTATGTATAGAACTCTGTTGTCTTCTACGATTGACCTGGACTAAATAAAGGAAATTCTAGCTATTTATTTTATTTTTGTTTTGTTGTTGTTGTTGTAAACTGTAATTGCTATGAGTACATTTTTAGAGCTTTGTTGGAGTGTTCATGGGAAACTTAGCTCCTCTAAGTCCTTTCCTATTGCCATGTTAACTGGAAGTCAAATTCAATTATCATTTCTTCTTCAGTTTGTCCCTCTAAGTTTCTTTTATATTTTTAAAAAATACTAAATAATTTTGATGACTACTACTTTACATATAATTTGAGCTTTGGAAATTCTAGTCCCACTTTAATCCTAAATTTTAAAATTGTTTCCTTTGACATTCTAGATCTTTTATTCCTCAAAATTAATTGTATTATTATTTTGTCTAGCTCTCTAAAAAGAATTGGTGGTTTGATTATTATAGCATTAAATTTGTAAATTACTTTAGGCAGTATTGTTATTTTTATTAAATTGGTATAACTCAACCAAGAGAATGAAATATTCCTCTCTTTTTTAGGTAATTCTTTATTTCCTCAGGTAGCACTTTGTAAATGTAACTATTCAGGTTTTTAGCATGCCTTGGTCAATTAATTCCCAGATATGCATTTTATAGTTGCTGTAAATGGGCCTTCCCTTTCTATAATTTCTCCTTCAAATCCTACCCCCGTGCACACACACACACAAATGTACTGTTGGATTTTTCTGGGGGGTGGGGGGTTTGCATCCTATTAATCTGTTGACACTCCTAATTTTCCCTTTTCTTGATGATTCTTTAGGTTTTTCTAAGAAAAACCACCATGTCATTAGCAAATCAGGATAATTTTGTACTCCTTTTGTCAATGTTTATGCCTTTATTTTCTTCCACTTGTCACTGAAATTCCTACTATTTTTAGAACTATGTCAAATTATAGTTAGTAAAAGGAGAAATCTTGTTTTGCTTCTGAATTTCTTTTGAAAGCTTCTATTGTCATCTCATTGCATATAACAGCTTTGAATTTTAGACAGAGATTTTTCTATTGTATTTTTAAAGGCCTTGTATATTCCAGTCTTTGTAGAGATCTTAGCAAAGATGGGTGTTAAACTTCCTCAAAGCATTTTTCTGTGTATATTGATATAAGAGTAGAATGCAAAGGAAAATAATTTTGAGTGTTCACCTCACACCTAACAAATTAGGAAAGATGACAAAAGATAGGAATAGTCACATGTTGAATGTGTTCTGAGAAGGTGGGTACATATAGTCTCTGGACTGTCCCAAACTACTTTCAGATTCCAGAATGAGATTTTTCTGGTGCTCAGAGTTTTTAGGGTGAACCTGAGGGAATGGAATTTTCTTCAACACTATAGCTCACAAGCTTTTATCTGATATACATTCCTTGCATACATCATCCCCAGTTAATATATCCCCAATATTAGGTAGCCTATGGATACTACTCCAACATCAGTTTGACTAGTTGAGATTTCTTTAATATTAATTAACTAATAAACATTCACTCCTATATAAGAATTTTCCTGGGAAGATATAGCAAGAAGCATAATGCAAAAACCTCTGAAGCTGGGGACCTATTCTCCTCTTCTGCCTTGGTTTCTGGGATGAATGGATGTAAACTAAAGTGCTGACTAGCAACATTCTCCCCTTTGCACACAACAAATTCCCTTTTGAAGATTACATAATGTATTAATGAGTGATTCCCTTGCTTTGAGGACGAGCTGGTTCAGCCACCAAGCAGATGTCATATTGGACTGAGTCATGCAGGTAGCTTCTGAGTACTAGGTCTTCACTGAGCTCAGTTGTTGCTAATGACTGACCTTGATATGGACTCAAGCTATTAGACCCCTGGTAGCTGTCCCACCTTCTCAGATCTTAGCAGGTTATAATCTGTTCCATACTCATTCTCCTAAGATCAAGAAAGAATTGTCACAACAGGGACCAAATTTACAAAAATGTCAGGGATTCATGGCCACATGGAGGAAGTAAAGTAACTGCAGCAATGCCTGCCGCCACCATTGATACTAATATACTCTAAACCCAGCATTCCTTTCTCCTCACTTCAAAACTACCAAGAAAAGATATCAATTTCATCCATTCCAGCCTTTCTATGCATGTTCAGCTCTGGCTCAGAAGAAACTTGAAAGGCTTTTCATTGCCAGGCAGTAAATCAACAGGAAACAGAGGTGTGGAAGCATATTAAAAGTCTCCTGTTTAGTTTTTTTTTTCTTCTAGAAATATTGGGACATGATATATTCTCTAAAGCCTTCTCCAGACTCCTAGGGAACGTTCTTTAGAAAGTTGTGATATCAGGGGCTAGGTGGCTCAGTGAATAGAGCGCCGCCCTGGAGTCAGAAGGACCTGAGTTCAGAGCCGGCCTCCGACACTTAATCCACACAAACAAAAACCTAGCCGTGTAACCTTGAGCAAGTTACTTAACCCCAATTGCTTATTTAAAAAAAAAAAAAAGTTGTGATGTCAGGAGAAAAGGGTGGGGGGAAGTAGGGGCTGTGGGTGAATGGATCAATGATATTTGTTGTTCTTCAATTGTTTCAGTCATGTCTGACTCTGTGAAAAGCACCTAACACAAGGCTTTGCAAACTTTAAATGATGTCATTTGGGGTTTTCATTGCAAAGATGCTGGAATGGTTTGTCTTTCCTTCTCCAGCTCATTTTACAGATGAGGAAACAGAGGCAGACAGGGTTAAGTAACTTGCTCAGAGTCACACAGCTAAATGTCTGAGGCTGCCTTTGAACTCAGGAAGATGAGCCTTCCTGATTCCAAGCCCAGAGCTCTACCCACTGCAACACCTAGCTGCCACTTTTTAAAGATCTGAAAGTACATACAGCATAATTCTAGTAGTGCCTCAGTCTAGTTTATTGGTGATAGTTTGTTGGTAATAACCAGAAACTTAATAAAGTGTTCTTATTAATGAGAACATTGACTTCCTCCACTCTATTATTCCTTCACTACTGTATAGTGGCCAGCCTAAAGACAGTCTTCCTCAGAAGGGAATTCGCTAGGGTCCAGCAGACTGGAAATGTCATCTTCCAGTAAAAGAGTGCACTTAAAACACATTGTGTTCAATTTGGATCCTCCATATAGATGTGTGGGAGAAATCCCTTTTATTTCTTGAAAAAAGTAGTCTAAGAGGAACAGGATAGATATATGGCTACTCAGTTCTGGAAAGTTAAACCAAACTATATTTTAAGATATCTTCTCTTTGTTCAAGACTTCTACAAAGTTACCTAAAATTGTTTTGAGATAGGGGGAATGATGTTGGGGAGTTGAGGGGGACAGACTATGCATGTCTTACCAAACTAGATATGGCTTATAATATAAATTAGTGTTATATTAAATAGTTTGAGACAGACTTCAACTAAATTGCAGAGAAGAGTATTAGTATTTTTTCTTCCATATAGTATATTGCACATACACAGCGAAATGGAATGCTAGGGGTAAAGATCTTCCCATGATACATGCCCTAAAGTAGACTCACCAAGCCTCCATGTGAGTTGGTATCAGATATAATATGCTACACCTGCTCTAAATACTAGTTCCTCATCAGCCCCTATTTCACAGGCACAAAAATACATTGTTTATAATGCTGTAAATTGGTTCAACTCTTTTGGAAAAAAACAGTTTGAATTTATACAAAGAAAGTGATGAAACCTCAATATCTTTGATCCAAAGATGACACTGAAAAGTTTGTACCTCAAAAAGATCATTGATAAAAAAGGGAAATGTCATATGCATATGGACACACACACACACACACACACACACACACACACACATATAAGCATGTGTATAACATTTATATAAAGATGGATGGATCAATGGGTGTATGGATGGATGGATGGATGGATGGATAGATAGATATAGAGATAGGACCATCTTATTGGAGTTTCAGATAACTGGAAGCAAAGTCTTTCCATCAATTGGGGAATGGCTAAATAGATTAAAATACATGACTGAAATGTTATATGACTGTGCTACAGGAAGTAATGATAAATGATAAAAATAGAGAAATATAGAAAGACTTCTATGATTGAGACAAAGGAAATTAAGAACTGAGAAAAAAATCACAATCTAATACTGTAAATGGAAAGAACAATAACAAAACATTTGAAACTACATGTGTGAATTATAATGAACAATATTGGCCTTAGTGAAAAGACATAAATTAGCACTTCCAACCCCTCACCCCCAGTACTTGCCCCCCACCACTGCCTTGGTTTTTGGGTGGGAGGTAGAGGAGAATGTCCGTGGAAGATTATATAATGTAGGATATTTCTTATGGGTTCATGATACTTGCTGAATGCCTTTTGTCTTTGTTTGGGTTTTTTTTTTTTTTTACTGTTTATGGGGAAGCAGATTCATCCTTTCTCTCATTTAGAAATGATTATTTTAGTCTGAAATCTTTGGATTAATCTAAAAGTAAAACATCAATCTTTTTTAACTCTCAATTTAAAAAAAACATACTATATTGAAATCAGTCTTATCAATCATTCTTATCAAAGACATAACTAATTTTGAAACAACCCCAATAACTTTTTTTCTTGATCAATCCAGGAAGGATTCCTCTCTGTGTTGATTAGACTAATAATCATCAGACTAAGGGAAGGAAGAAGTCTAAGTATTTCAGTTAACAGAAGTATCTCTTGAATTTGCCTTTGAGCTGCTGACAAGCAGAAACATAAGAAGGTAATGATAAAAGAGGGATCGGGTGGTGAAAAATGATTCTCCAATGGGGTCCCAAAAGTTAAGTGACTATTGTTCTGTTTGATAGATGAAGCAAAATGTTCATTGAACTTTATCCCAAGTTCTGTAACTACATTTTATCATACTATCATACTATGAGACCAGATTTTATAGAAAATGCTGCCAAAGTTAAAGGCCTGTTGCCCTGCCACAGGGGGTAACTCTAAATCCCCAATCATCAGGGCCAGACCATATTCCTTGATATCATCTTGATCACTCACCTAATATTTTATATTATTTTCCCCTACCCACACCCCTGTGGCCCCATCACTACCACTCTAAGGGCTGGCTTTCACCCTTTCAAGCTTTACTCAGAATTTTAGTCCCAAACCTTCCAGGGAAAATTTAATTAACTTAAATTATCTAATCTGAATGGAGAAAGTTACCCACAATTTTAAATACCTTTCTTTGATAAGATGTGTTTGAATGGCAATTTATGGTATAGCCAAACAATTGAAATTTCACAGTAGCTTCCCATCAGTTGGGAAAATTCAGAAACATGTGCTAAATGCAACTGAATATTCCTGTGCAGTGTAATAATAGAAGCAATGACTGTAAGGAATACACAGAAGCCAGGTAAGACTTGGGGGGACTGATGCAAAGGATGAACTGGGGGAATAGTATAGACAGCAAATATTCATTCAGTAAACATTTACTAATCACGGTATGGTGCTGGGAACCATATAAATGGAAATGAAAACAAAGTCATGAAAATGTTCAAAGTTTGGATGCTGAGAAATAAGGATGACTTACTGAAGTTGGTCTTGGCTATTCAGTAATCCATATGGCCAAAGTAAGAAGGTTCAGATTAGTCCTTAAAGGACCAGCCAAAAGGTAACAAAAACATTTATGTGAGAAACTGGAAACTAGTGGAACCTTGTTCCTTTTCAAAAGACCATGATGAACTTGTTGTCATGCATTCTGTTCATCCAGAAGGGTTAAATCCTCTTTGCCACTAGGTGCTTAGCTAGGCATTGGATTCATTTTGTTTTTCATGTTGGCCAACATGAGACCAAGAAACATGGTTGTTTTGGGTGGTAGTCGCTTGATATCTAGGGAAGTTAATATCTTCTTGAAATATGAAGAAGACTTTGGCACTTGACTGCAGTGTTGGTGTTGAGAACTTTACATGAGTGGTTCCAATGAGAGTTTTCAGTGGTATAACTTTATCTGAGACCCAGTCATTGAGTTGGATGAAATGTCCATTTCTTTGGACACAAGGTTTTGATACATTTTGTTAGTTCGTTATGTAATACTAGGATTAAACCTGTGGGTGACTATACTTGATGTTCTGCAAATACTTACAATCCATCCATAAACTTGAAATAACAATGTTAGTGAGTCAGATATAGAGAGCACACAAGGCCAAGGTAATTCAGCTCTAAAAAATGGAGGATCTCCCTATCTCTTTAGGGAGGGAGTTCTCATAAAATTCTTTTTGAATTGTTCTTGTTCAGCTATGCTAGCTCTTCTCAAGGCAGAATCTCTGAGCAATGGCTAGCTAGGCTTACTCAACTCAAGGTTGGGCATCTTGGGTGGATGTACAAAATAGCCTGGTGGACTGGACTAGAGTGAGCAGGCCACTCGATTCTGGGCCCTTACCAGCCCCTGTGGCTTCTAGACAAGGGTGCTGGCTTCTCATAAGAATTCACTGTTGTTATGATAGGCCAGATTGGCTATCCTCCTACTGGTGTATCTGAAGGGGCAAATCAGCCAGGGTTCATAGGCTGCCAAATAGGGCAGGTCTGATTGCTCAGTCTGGACAGTTTCTACTAGAAATAAGTGAGCAATTTCTATTAGACCAGTTGACTCATTTTTTAGTGGATTCCTCTAGACTTTCTTCTACCTTCAGCCACCGCAATCCCTTCACCTAGAGTGCTGTTCCTATGCTCTTTTCAGCCAGAGAGAAATAAAATTCTTTCTGATGCCCTAAAGCAATAACCCCAGGGTTAGTAGCCACAGGAGCTTCTTCCATTTGAATCTCTCAGATCCTCAGCTCTGGTGTTTTGAAGCATCAGGCAGGCAATGGAGAGGGCTTGCCTTCCTACTGAATAATTCCTCCTTATTCAGTAAGTCTTTCCCCTGGCAGGGGAATCATTCCGAGTTGCTATAGGGTAGTTGTTTCAGTTCCACCATTCTCACCTTCCAGACTTCTTTGGGATTCTTATGTAGATGAGTAGTTAGGGGAGACCAATATGAATGCATTTGTGCCCCGAAGCCCCTTTATTGTCTGGCTGGACTCCATCTGCAATTAAGGCATTCATGCCTCCCACACTTTCTAGACTAGGAATGTCTGTTTTGCATCTGAAGACTTTCCTCTTCACCTTTCAAAGTCTCTACAGCATAAAACTTCACTCTTCTTCATCTCAGTGGGCCATGCTTACATTTAGAATAGTTCAATATAACGTCATCAACCAGCCATAGAGGAAAATCTCTCATAGAAAAAGGGTGGGTTTTTTGCTTGTTTGTTTGTTTTTCCTCCTGTTGGACTCATGAGTGCTTTCCACCCATTTAATTCTTGTTACACATAACTTTTAAATATTTTGTTTTTAAGATCCATTTAACATTCTATTGCTGTTGTGGGCAGAGTGTGATATGACCAGTGAAAATATTAGCTTTGCTATAATTTGTAGATTACTCCATAAACCAAGGCATCTAGATAACATTATGGATAGAGTACCCAACCAGAGTCAGGAAAACTCACTTCCTAATCCTACCTAAGCCACATTCTAGTTGTCAGACTCTGGGAAAGTCACTTAGCCTTGTTTAGCCTCAGTTTTCTCATCTGTAAAATGGGCATAATAATAGTGTTTATCTGACAGGTTTATTGTGAGGAACAAATTGGATAAAATCTGTAAATCACTTTTTACACCTTAGTATGCTATATAAATGTTAGCTATTTTATAACTATTATTTGTCCTGTAAAGTGACTGCCTCTGTCACTGTTGATAAAGGGACAGCAAATCCAGAAATGACTTCATTAAACCGTATTTTACTAATCTTTCACTAATCCATCCATCCTAAATATATTTCTACAGCTGGTAGGAATTACAAAGAGCAATGTTCCAGCATTAAATAAAATCAACCTATGATATCTTTACAAAAATCCTGATCTGGTTGGGATGTGGTGGGATGGTTGTGGTAGTATGGTCTTTCCACTTTTATGAGGTTTGGATGGTATTGTCAGACCATAAAAGTTGGGAGGAAACCATCTCTTTCTACTCTTTCAATTATCCCTTCTTTATTTACATATTTCATTTCATGGTACTCAAATAAGACCCTAGGCACAATTCTGTAATATATATGAACAAGGTTTAAAAGGAACCCTACCCTTTCCCAAACATCTTGCTAAGTTTCTGAGGTCTGATCTTGGAGAGAAGCATTGCTTGGGGAAAACTGTTCTTAGGAAGTGAAACAAATACAGATGTGGCTTATCCTATATGCAAAGGGCATATTGTAGAACTTAACTGAGGCCCTCAACAAATGAGGCAATTCACAGCTAGGCTGGACAGAACCAGTGTCTCTGAGGGGGAGAAAGGAGCAAAGTGACATTGGCATTAGCATAAGGCTTTGGGGTCCACTGAGTCATTTCATGAACAGAAAGTCATCTACTGTTTTGCTTTAATGAATCTCCATATGGTACATCAATATCCTTGAGCATAGAGAATCATTAAATCTATAATGTCTAAAACAGTTAAGAAAGATCTAATGTTCATAAAAAAAATTTCCTGCATCCCCAGTCCTATGGAAATGACATTGAATTTAGTTTGAGGAATATGGGACCCTTCTGTAGTAGTTAGAAGATTATTTCCATATGGAGTGAGAAAGAGATATTATAATAACTTGAAATTGTTTTGCAAGTTTCCATCTAAAGATTAAGTACATAGGTTTGCTGTTCTGGCATTTTTGACCTAAGATAGAAGTTAGAGATCTTTCCAGATTATCCAGCTCAGCCATCTGGAAGAGGGGAGAGAAGCATTTATATGCTGACTACTCTATACCAGGTACTTTGTGAAGTGCTTTTTGCAAATATTATTTCATTTGTTGTTCAAATCAACCTTGGAAGGGTAGGTTCTATTATTATCCCCATTTAACAATTGAAGAAACTGAGGCAAACAGAGTTAAGTGACTTGCCCAGGGTCACACAGTAAGTGTCTGAGGCTAGATTTGAATTCAAGTCTTCCTGACTCAAAGTCCAGCTTTTAAACCACTGCATTACCAGCTGTTTGTATAAGATAGGAAGCCTTCCTATCCAAAGAGTGAAAGCAGATCAGTAGGGAAAAGGTTACTTGCAAGGTTGTCTTCATGGCCTTCCCAGTCATCAACATTGACCTGATGATGTATAGAGATTGGATCTGTGATTTAGGGGAACTCCTCTATTAGTTAACTCCCTTTGTAGAGCTTAAAGGAGGGAGACAGAAAATCCCCGAGGTTAAAAGTGAAAATGGATTTTATTGCTACAGGACTGTCAGGGTTATATACCCAAATCAGACAGTGAGTTGGCACAGACAGTGTGCCAGTTTTTAAAGAGATTCAATATCCAGGTTATGTAAGCCGACACTACAATTGGTGACTAGTCAGTGTATATTTGAAATTGCTGCCGGTGCAAAGTATACCCTAGGCTGAGGGACAGGAAGCTTAGGATGGGGTGATTAGGAGGGGGCAGGGGATGAGGGATGGAGATATATCCAGATCAGGTGATCAATAGGGTGCAGGGGACAATGGATGATGGAGAAATCTCCAGCAGGGATTTTACCCTAGCCTGAAATTCCTGCTCACTGATCAGTTGGGGGAGGGAAGGGTGGAGTTGTGCTTAACAACTTTACCAGGGGTGGGGAACCTGAGGCATTGAAACCACATGTGGCCCTCTAAGTTCTCAAGTGTGGCCCTTTGCCTGAATCCAAACTTCACAGAATAAATCCACTTAATAAAAGAATTTTATTATGTAAAATTTGAACTCAGTCAAAAAGCCACGTCTGAGGACCACATATGGCCTCCAGGGTGAAGTTTTCCCCTCCCTGTGCCTTTACCAACTCAGGTGGGAACCTTTTCTGCACTTATAATCTTAGGCTACAGCACTGGAAGGTGAAGGGCTTTGCCCAGGTACACACAGCCCATATGTGTCACAGGTGGAACATGTATACCTGGAAAGGTCCAGATGTGACTGTTCAACTAGGGCCTTATTCTATTGGAACCCTAACTATTTAGTATAAACACTGTTACTAAGATCAAAGTGAAATCAGAGGCAATAAATAACTTAAAGAAGATCCAGAGAAACTTCATATGAAGTTCAATATAAACAGAATTGTGTTTTCATTGTTTTGTAAGTTCATATTCTAAAAGGCTATGCCTAATCTTGGTTCTTTTTTTCTTTCCTGTAGTCACTAATCTTTACAGCAAATCTCAGGAGTAAGAATCCCTTGCCTTGTCTTTAAAAAAAATCCCAAACTTAAGAAATGAAACAAGCATTTCCACAATAGTAGAATAGGAGAAAAAAATTATTGCACATGAACCTGCAAATGAACAAGTTGTAAAATATGATTTGTTGACATCTACTGTACTTGCCTTGCTTCCTTTCTCTTCCCTTTTCTTCCCTTCCTTCCTTTCCCCTTCTGTTTGCTTATCTGACCAAAGTAGATGAAAATGTTAAAAGAACTTCACACAGTATGCACGTAGGACCAGAGGATAGAAAAGATGCAATCTCTATTCCAAATGAACTCCCATTCCAACCAGACACTTTGGGATAGTGTCCTTCTTTCTCAATAACTTTCACCACACAGAAGCAAAATGTATATAAAGGGACAAGACAAAACAACAAATATACCATGCATCACCATTCTTCACCCATTTTAATTTCCAAATATACACAGACAACACAATAATTACTTATCTCTTCTCTCACTTCATTCTACTACCTAGCAACATCTTAACTTCTTGGAGGTAACACATACACAAAATATTATATATAATGTAGATCTATGTAGACATACATAATATATATATATATATATATGTATTGTGTACATGTGTATAATTATATGTGTGTATAGATATGTATGTGCATGCATATATACACATACCCATCTATCTCTACTTATCTTTAAATATATATCACAGAATCAAGTGTTCCAATTAGATTCTGGCAGACTTTTTTTTGGTCCAACATAGAACTTTATTTTATTTCTCTATGAGACTTCCCATGATTGGGGTAACAGGAAGGGTACCCCCCCAATGCTTACTCAGTAGGTAAGGGTCTATACACAAATTTTAAATGACACTGGCATGACTTCCCCTTGTTCCTTCTACTGGTTTCAACCTCATTGTTCACTCTGTCACTTCTACTTGAACACTTGACTCCATTCCCTCTCATTTTTCATGGGACCTTGTTTTATTTTTTCATTTGCCAAGTTCTAATTTTTAAGGAATTATTTTCTTCAGTGAGAGTTTGTACTTCCTTTTCCATTTGGTCAATTTCATTTTTTAAGTTCTTTTCTTGGCGTGGGTAGTTGGTACAGTGAATAGAGCACTGGCCTGGAGTCAGGAGGCCCTGGGTTCAAATCTGCCTCAGATACTTAACTCTTACTAGCCATGTGACCTTGGGCAAGTCACTAAACCCCAATTGCCCTGCCTTCCTGCCCTCCAAAAAACAAAAACAAACAAAAAAAGGTTTTTTTCTTCAGTGGACTTTTGTACTACTTTTCTATTTGATCAATTCTGCTTCAAGGCATTCTTCTCTTCATTGGATTTTTTTTTTGCCTCTGTTACCATTTGACCTATTCTGTTTTTTAAGATAATTGTTTTTATCGGCATTTTTTGTGCTTTCTTTGCCACACTATTGACTTTTTTTATTATTTTTTCTTGCATCATTTTCATTTCTTTTTCCAATTGTTCCTTTACCTCTTTTACTTAATTTTTTAATTTTTTTTTTAGCCATGCCATGGCCTGGGACCAATTTATATTTTTCTTTGAAGCTTTAGATGTAGGAGTTTTGATTTTGTTGTCTTCTGAGTTTGTTTGGGCCTTTCTTGTCACCATAGTAACTTTCTATAATCAGGATCTTTTTTTCTGCTCTTCACTCATTTTCCAGCATATTTTTTGACTTTTAACTCTATGCTAAAGTGGGGTTCTGCTTTCTGGAGTGGAGGGAACACCATTCTAAGCTTCAAGTTTTTGTGCAGCTGTCAGCAGAGGTAATTCTGAGGACCTGTAAGTTTTTGGTTCTTCCAGAATAGTATGGTCTAGGGAAAGGTATGTTTACTACTCTCTTGTACTGTGCATTGGTTTGTGAGTGACCACAAGCATTCTTTTCCACCCTGGAACTCTGACCAGAGTCCCCAGTAGCCACAAGTTCTTGTGTGCTAGTGTTCCTCCATCCCTTGGGACTGAGACCTAAAACTGCTACCCAGATTCAAGTATGGGCAATGCAACAGAGTCCTGCCACTAGTGCCAGCAAAGGGACCCCTCTAATCTTTTTTTTTTTGCTTTTAAGGAGGGCAATTGGGGTTAAGTGACTTGCCCAGGGTCACACAGCTAGGTTTTTTTTTTTTATTTATTTGTGTGTGTGTGTGAAGTGTCTGAGGCCGGATCCGAACTCAGGTCCTTCTGACTCCAGGACTGGCGCTCTACTCACTGTGCCACCTAGCTGCCCCTCCCTCTAATCTTTTGACCAGTTGTCTGACACCCTTACTGTTTGTGGACTGAGAGGTCTAGAAACCATCACTGCTACCACTGACTCAGTTGTCCCCAAGGCCTGTTCCTGGTTTCCTGGGCCTGGTCTATGCTTGTGTAGCATGCACTGGACCTTACTCTACTCTCACCCTGATGCAGCAGACTTTTCCTTCTGACCTTCTAAGTTTTCTTGAGCTAGAAAATTGTTTCACTCCATCCTTTTCTGGGTTCTACAACTCTAGGATTTGTTTTGAAGTATTATTTAAAGGTATTTGGAGGAATTTGGGGAACAGCTCAGGTGAGTCCTTGCCTTTTCTCTACCATCTTGGCTCCACTTCTCTGGGACTTATTTTAAGGATTGTCTCATACCACTTCAAATTCTGTCCTGTCATTGACTTCTTCTCATCTGACTACACACATATTCAGTACTTCCTAATCTGAAAAAAGCCTTTCCTTGAACTTTCTCCTGGATCTAAATGGTATCTTATTATTTTCTTTATATCTACTGATAAATTTCTTGATAAAGTATCTATGGTTAATTAACTACTACCAACTCCTTCCTCATCCCTTTGCAATTTGATTTCTTTCTCTTGTCTATTGAACACAGTATTTCAAAGGGAATAAAGATTTCCTAATTATCAAATCTAGTTATCTATTTTTTAAGGCTTTCATCCTCCTTGATTTTTCTTTAGCCATTGAGATATTGGCCTTCTCCTATTGGATATGATTTCTTTCCTTGACATCAGAAACACCATACTCCTCTGAATTTCCTCCTATGTCTAATGACTCTTTCTCTCTTTCCTTCATTAGCTCTTTATCCTCTTCCTTAATACTGAATAATAGATTATTTCCTGAAGTTAATTATTGGGCCCATTCTTTTTGGTCTTTGCCATCACCCTTACCAATCTAATTCATTTCCTCAGCTTAAACTACTCTCTATGCCAGTGACTCCAAAGTCTCCAGTCCTCACTTCTCTTCTTTGTTCTAGACAAGCACCTGATGCTGGGGAAGCACCTCAAAATTAATAGATTAATGTCTGAAACAGAATTTTTCAAAATCTCCCTCTCTGTCTATTTATCTTCCTGACAACTGCTTCTGTTAGGAGCACCCTCATTCTCTCAGTTTCTCATTTTCAATACTCTGGAGTTGTACTTAACTCCTCTTTCTCCCTATAACATCAGTCTTCTATCCCTTCTCTGCTTCTAATTGCTACCATTGTAGTGCAAATCTTCCTTATCTCTAACCTGGACTAGTTCAACTGGTTTCTAGCCGGTCACCAAACTTCACTCTTCTTTCCATATGTCATTCTTAATAGTGCTAACAAAGAAAAGATAAAAGACTCTGGGTAGGGAGGCCGTTTCCAGGAACTGGCATTTTCTGGCTAGTCAAGCCTCTGCAAAGCAATATAGCATAGTGAATAGAGTGCTGGGATTGGAGTCAGGAAACCTGAATTTGACTTCTGCTTCTGATGCTAGCAGTATCAGCATGAACAAGTCACTGGACCTCTGAACTTCAGTGTCCTTGTTTGAACAATGGAAATAATAATAACAATAATAATAATGATGATGATAATGATAATAATACATTATCTATGTAACAAAGTTATCAGGAAAAAGTTTTGCCAACATTAAAGTTGGCTTATATGTGTATACATATGTGTGCATGCATACACATATGTGTATATATTTATATACATATACACACATTTTATACATATATGAATATAAAAATGTGAGTCTAAATATTGACTTCCACAGGCCTCAGTTTCCCTACCTGTAAGGTGGAAGCTTTGGACTCCAACTCTAAAGTCTCCTGTAGTTCCATGAGAAATTCTGCAGACATTATTATCATCTTTGTTATGATTTGCAGCTACACACAAGCATCGGAAGAATATTGATTATGGAGTCAGACTCTTGATTTCCCATCCAGGTTCTCTACTGTTTTATTGCCTGAGTCACCTAGGATAAGTGATTTAATGTCTCTGTTCCTTACTTCCTTCTCCATAACATGAGGGGTTTAGATTTGATCTTAAAGATCCATTTCATCTTAAAAATTAAAACCTTCTGATCCCAAGAATGACATTTACACATTGTATGAGATCTAGTGGGGTAGAAAATTCAGGAGGAGAGGTTGAAAATGTTAGGTCAAACATGATTCACAAACCAGCTAGTATATTTGTCTTTAGTCGAAAACTAATCTGACAGCTATAAGTACTTTTTGTCAGTCTAAGAAGCTACCATACTTGAAGAAATAATTACCTTAGAAAACTAGAGGAAAAAGGAACCCAAACATTTGGGGGGAGAGCATTTCCTTGCTTCTTTGCCAACTATTTCTAAGCCCTGTAAAATAAAATATCCCATTGTAAAGAGATGAAGTGCACCCACTCAGGATATAACTTGTAGAACCATGCTATGGCTATTCCCAGTTTGAACACAAGGTCATAACTCACACTTGGAGGTTTGTCACTATCATAAACCATAGAGTACAGTTTTATGAAGGTCAGGAGAACTCCAGCCTAAATTCTCCTCTTAAAAGGATTATGCTCTAGCTAGAAATCCAAGCTGGGCTATGTATGGATTGTACCTAGAGAAGAAACACAAGTTCACAACCAATTTCACAAAGTTTGCAGCCGGTGAAAGGGCAAGATTTTCCCAATGGCTTTGATGATTTATTTAAGACTGATAATAAAGTTAAAAGGGAAATCTAATGCAGCCAAGGTGGGAGGAGGGGGAAGAAAAACAAAGATGTAAAACATCTGAAAGTTTGGGAGAATCTTTTTGGGACAATCGACTTTCATTTATTTTTAAAACAACTTATGATGGAATTTCAAGGAAATACCTTAGGGGGAAAAATTATCCATTGGTATAATAAAATATATTTGAAATAATAATAATAACTGATATATGAAGAGTATTTAAAGTTTATAAATGACTTTTCAAATATTATCTTATTTGAGCCTTGAAACAATCCTTGGACATACACAAGAATAATAAGAAATGAGCCAGCCCAGAGTTTTGAAAGAATGCTGGATCTGGAATCTAAGGTACTGACTTCAAAGCCTGACTCTTCCAGTTGTTATTCATATGAAATTTGGGTAATTCATTTAATTTCCCTTTGACCTTTCTCATCTCCAAAATGTGGAGGTTGGACTCCGTGGTCACCCTTCCAGCTCTCCATCTATGATCACATCATTTTAAGTCATTTTCCTTCCCTGGACCTCAGTTTCCACATCTCCAAAATGAGGGAGTTGAAGATCACAAGACATGGAGAGACAGAAGAACCTCTGGTTTAGCCCTACCTCCATCAATTACTAGCTGCGTGATCATGCACACATTATTTGATCTCTGAACCTGTTTTCTCATTGGTAATTTAGGGAAATCAATATACTTACCCACTTCATAGCATTGCTGTACAGGTCAAATGAAATAATGTATGTGTAGATCTCCCCCAACTGACATTCACAGGTTGGGACTCCAGTGGGCAGTGGTATGTGGTTACTCTCAGGTCTAAGATACTCTGTGGGTCCACAACTCCAAAATTGATAGATTTCAAGCCCCAATCAATTTATTTACCCTTAAGATTCAGTTGGGTGACACAATTAGCTCAAAGCAAAGACATTTTCTAAGGCAACATCATAACAATATAGACAAAACATCTTCCCTTCACATAAATCAGGAGTGTACTCTTCACAACTACATAAAGGTTAGAAGAATGTGCAAACACAAGAATGGGCAAACACAGGGGAGAGTAGGAGAGGGACCCATCCAGAGCCCAGGTCATTCACTCTTCAAACAATGTAGGGCTTTGCTATCCTTTCCTTTCTTGTCATATCACTATTCTGATCCCTTTGTGGGTCTCAGATCAATAAGTTGCTCAGCTGAGTTCCTTTAAGTGTTTACATTTGAGAGCTCAAGTGCTAAGACAGGTTCTCTTCTTGACTACAGAGATAATATTATTCAGAACTGTCTCTGGAGTGTGCTTGTACTGGGGCAAGATAGCCAATTAGTGAATTAACCATGTGAAAATTTTAATTGGGAATTGACAAATGCTTCAAACAAAGACTTGATTTACTGTTTTGTTGATTTATAAATTTAAGAAATTATGGTTTAAAATGTCACTAATGCATATTAACCTTAAAAGTGTATCATTTATACATTTTTTCAGGGGGAGCACTGATTACTAAACATTTATCAGCATAACCCTGATGGTGTGTCTCTGTTAGAAGAGTGACACAGTTAAAAGATGTCCTGGTATATTGGAGTGGAGAAAAGAGAAGACTCCCCCTACTCTCACGTAGAGGAATAAGGAATAATCACCTCTCAAAAACTGAGTTCTTCCAACATTAACTTGATTCTCTACTGCTAAAGGCTACATTCTTTAGGACTATTTTGAAGGACTCCTTAGAAAATATATATTATGTTTTAAAGTATCACCAGGAACATGGAAATCTTTCCACAAGTCAGAAGCTAGTTGTGCTCCAATTCCATTAAGTTTTCCTGAAGAATTTCTTCATATCTTGAAAAGTGGTAAGAAAGTGGAGGTAATTGTTTGCAGTCCTTAAAGACCATTATCCTTCATTGTTTCTGTTACTTGCTGTCTTACCTTCTGAAAATTCAGCTATTGTGTCCTGATGAACTATGCCCACCCCCATTTATGGAAATGTGCTCCTTATCCTTAAAATGTAATGTCAAGATCAACTATTATTTAAATAATAATATTAATAGGTATTTGTCAATAATTGACCATAAATTATTACTTAATATTTAATAATTACTTAATAATGAATATATAATTATACCCATAGAATTATATAAATATTATATCTTATATATAAACTATACAAAATAAAGATCATATATTTAATTATATATTACAAATGCATTATTTAAATGCTGTATAATTAACTCATAATAACAATTAATTTTAATAATATTATTAATACTACATGTATCAATCTATTAGTGTAGAGAAGCTTTGGATACATTTCAATATCTCTGTGCCTCATTGTCCTCATCTGTAGGTTGTCCTCATAAGTAGGTTGGACTTGACCTCTCAAGTCACTCTCAGCTCTAAATTTCTGGTCCTAGGATATTAAATGGTCACTTAAAAGTTTGCAAAATGCTTTACCTATATCATCTCACTACATCTCTGAGAGGCAACTAAAATAGGGCTTATTATCCCTAATTTCAGATGAACCTGAAGCTCAGGGAAGCTGAGAGATCTGTCCATAACCACAGAGTTAGAAAGACCCAGCTGTGGGATTGAATCCAGGTTTTCCTAATTTTACAACTAGCACTGTGAACCACACACCATGGTGCCCCATTTTGTAGATGAGGAAATTGAGGGTTAAGGGTTAACCTTAGAAGGGTTAAATGGTTTCTTCATGGCCACAAAGAACAGTAGTTATTGGGGGCAGGATTTGAACCTAGCTCACTGAGAGTGACTGACTCTAAGTCCCGCAATGTTGCTATTATAATGTGCTCTTACTCTGTACTGATGCATAGTCAACATTTAGCAGGAAAGGACCAAGGTTAACAAGAGGACAACCTTATACCCAGCCCCAAGAATGGTTGGAACTTTGCTACTTCCCTGAAATATTAGTTTAAGTCACTTTTAATGGACATTAGTAATTGTTATTTTTAAAGATGAAGATGATAATAGCTTATAGGACAGAACCTAGGATAAATTAATATTTGTGAAGTGCTTGGCAAGTCAGGGAGGAAGGGAAGTGTGATTTAATGGACAAGGTGTTATTTCTTTCCTGGATTTTGATTCATCCTATCCATTTAAAAATAACCAAAGTCCTCAACAGTATATCTTATGATAATTTACAAACAGTTCTCATTTGGGTGTCATTTCTATATGATCTAAGTGTCTGGAAAGACATCTTCATAAAGTGAGTGAGATGTCAGGTAGGACTGGTACATTGTTGTGGCTCTATTTCTTATAGCTTCTTTAAGATTCAAGTTTTTGTTCACTTATTCAATGCTAATCTAGTGATGCTCAACATTTGAAAATATTTAAATGAGGACCACAGTTAGTTGTAAATGTGACCCACATGCTTTCAGTGAATTTTTTTTAGTCATTTTCAGTTGTGTCCAACTCTTAGTAACCCCATTTGGGGTTTTCTTGGCAAGGATACTAGGATGGTTTGCCATTTCCTTCCCCATCATTTTACAGAAGATGAACTGAGGCAAACAGAGTTAAGTGACTTGGCCAGGGTCACATAGCTAATTCAGTGTCTGAAACCAGATTTGAACTCAGGAGGGTGAATCTTCCTGACTCCAGGACCAACACATTATCCACTGTACCATCTATCTGTCCCTAAATTATTAAATTATTGAATTCATTAGTAATAAAAAGCTCACTAAACTTTGCAAATGAGGAAGCCCCTAGATTTTGTCTAATACCTTTAAAGGGTGTATGTAGATCTCAGAGATACAGTGGAGATCAATACCAAACTCCTCAAAGGGAGCTGCCATTCTTCTGTAAAGCTGGAGGTGATGAACTTATGCCAAACAAATGTGATTTGCACTTACACTGATATCCTAGAAAGAAACTAGATTAGCTAGAGTAGATCAAGGCTTCTTCCAGATTAGTAAAATGAAACTTTTCATACCTCACTTCAATTTTCATCATTTCTTTCTTCTCTGTATTCCACAAATCCCCACCCTAACTTCTGCCCCCCCCCACATAAATTAGATGAGTTAAACATAGACAGAAAATTACAGTGGTTCCCAAGTGCCTTTGGATTCAAATATAAGTCATTTATAAAGAAACTATGTGACATATAATAGTGGTCATCAAAGTGAGGGTCCAGACCTCTTGAGGGGAACTGGCTTGATCCCAAGGGGTGTGGAATCAACAGTGGAACGACCACTGGCTCTTGAGGCCAGAGGATGGTTTGGTTGAAACCCCACCTTTAGTAGGACCAATATCCTAACTCTTCTCACATAAAAGTTAGGCTATATGTTTTTTTGTTTGTTTTTTTTTCTTTCCCTTAAAACATTATTGAAACATTCCTCAAGACTGTTTTGGCTCAGGTTATGAAGGGCTCAGACTATTGACATTGCTTGATGATTATCTAACTAAAAAGCAACCATAAGGAAATGCAGGGGTTCTCAGATGATTTACTGATGGATCACAATGAGAATTTGCTCAGATGAATCAACTCGAGGTTCTCAGTGCCTGTCATTGTTCAATATCCTTCTGCTATGGTCAAGTAAATCTCATTCCCTTAACTTTTGAATGGTCCTCTGAGAAGCTCATTTTGTGCTAGTATTGAACCTAAAATACCAGGGGACTGTACTGTCAAGCCCATTCCATAACATCATCTCTGGTGATTACTTCCTATGTGCCTTGGTCAAGTCACTTAACTATCCTGGACCTCAGTTTTCTAATCTTTAAAATTGGATTTGTTGGATTGAGATCTTATCTTCTGAGATCCTATCTAGTTTTAGATATAGGATACTGTGAACCAACCAGAGAATGAAAAGACAGGTCTTATTCCACTCTTCATGACAATTGCTGGAGCTTGTTTCCAACTCTGTACCCACACCAACCTAGTGTTCACCCAATCACTCCCTTGCTTTGCTCTATAAGCTATGAATCCTTTTGATTCTGAGTTTGGCTCTGACTCTGAGGGCAAGTAATATGCTAACTATTATACAGGCACATGCAGAAGCACTTATGCCATTGTGAAAATCTCCTACACATGAACAAGATATCAATCCTTGACCCTAGATCACCTCATGTCTGAGGCAGGCATTCCAAAGAGGCTAGGCTTAGTGCTTGAGGGCAGTGACTGATAAATATGAGCCTAACCTCCTCCCTTTTTGTTTTATGGGGGATAGAATGAGTTTCATATGATGGACAAGCATGAATTACTTACAATACATCAATAATTTCATTGCATTATTATCTCCCATACACACACACACACACACACACACACACACACAAAAGAGCCCAAACCCACCCTTCTTCCAAAAATTACTATTATTCTAAAGTTCACCTTCCATCCTTCCAGTCATCCAGGTTAGAAATTTTGTCATTTCTACCATCAGCCCACTTCTTTATTCAAACAGCTATTACTCTTGTTTAGACCTCCAGCCCTTCTCACCTAGACTACTGCAACAGCCTCCCAACTAGGCTCCTTGCTTCACCTCTCTGCTCTCTAATTGTTCCTCTGAACAGCTGGCAAATGTATTTGTTAAACTACTGTCTAACCATGGTTACTCTTCTATTCAATAAAACTGGGTACTCTGCATTGACTCTATTACAAAGTGTTATGTCACTTTTTCTTGTCTTTTCAAGGTTTTGTAATACATACATATACATATAGAATCATTAATGCTATAGTATATATGGATGATTTATATGTAAGTGCCCACACACATTGGGTGATGCAAGCTCAAAGATTCTTTACTGATTGGGGTGTATGATCAATAAAATTTTAGAGACCAGTGATGTAACATCTTCCAGATTACCTGGGGTAGAGTCATACCTTGACTTATACTATGTGACCAAGGACAAGAAACTTAATCTCTCAGTACCCTCCTCCATTGGCAACTTGCTAAGAATGTAAGTTAAAGTCTAGTTAAAGTTGTTGATCTGCATCAGTGGAGGGAGTTTCCACACTTGGAGCTCCCTACACCAATGAAGTCACAGGTCCAGAACTGCACCGTAAAAAAGGAATTCTTTGCATCTCTTTTTAATTTTTTCAAAGCTTCATGCTCAGCTGAATAAAATACAATCTTATAAACTCTTTTGTTCTTGCTTTTTTATTTTTAATTTGTAGAATAAAAGAATCTGTTCCGTAAAACAACACAATAAAAAAGATGGTTGCATATGAAATGGCAAATCTACTACGTGAAACTTTCTATTTCTTCCAAATATACAACAAAATTATCACTTAAATTTCTTTTTTTTTTCTTCTCTCCTCTGCCCTGGAGATAGCTACCATTAGATACAAATAGGTATATGTGTGTCTGTGTGTGTATGATACATATGCTAAAATATTCTATTTATACCTCTATTTATCAGTTGTGTCTCTGGATATAGATAGCATCTTTCTTCATATGTCCTTTATAGTTAATTTGGGTCTTGGTAATAGAAAAAATAACTTATTTGCTCAAAGTCATTCTTTTTTTTTTTTAAACAAATACTTTATTAACTTCTGTTTTACATCATTCATTTCTGCCAGATTTTGAGTTACAATCATTTTCCCCCCATTATTCCCCTACCCAACCTCCCAGAATAGCAGTCCCACAAGATATCGCTTCCTCCAATCTGCTCTCTCCCATACCTTCTCCCATACCCCCATAGACTTTTCCATTAGAGGAAGATGAATCTTTGTGTCCCAATGCCTGCACATCTTATCTCCCAATTATAAGCAAAAGAGTATTAATAATAGTATCTATATATATTTGAAACATTTAATGTTAAGACCTCGAATTTCAGATCCATTTCCTTCCTCCTTGTCACCCATTCCCTCTGGGGAGATAAGTAATTCAGTATATGTTGTACATGTCTAGCTATGCAAAACATTATCATAGTAGATATATTGTACAAGGCTGCTTATAATTCCCTCCCACTCATCCCACCCCCCACCTGGTCCATTCCCTACATGATCCTGTCCCTCTTCTATAGTGGGTACTTCCAACCTCCCCTCACCCCAAGGATGCCCTCCCATCCATCATCCCTCCTCTCATCCCCCTTCCCCCTATCCTGCTGTAGGTTGAGATATCCCATTTAGTATGTATGTCATTTTCTCCCTGAACCAAATTCAATGTGAATGTGGTTTTGCCTTTTTAGCCTTCCTTATTCTCCCCCTCCTTTGCAACCACTTCCCCTCTCTCTACATGAGATAGTTTACCCTACCATGTCTCTCCCCATCTCCTCTTGCCACTTTCCTCTCTCACCTCATAATTTCATCCCTTGAGTACTCTCCCTTCCCAACAAAATCAACCTATGCCCTCTATCTATATATAACTGTAACCATATACACACACATTCACATATGTATTCATATGACCACACCCCCTTCTTCCATTATTTTCATAGTGAGAAAGATATCATCAGTCACAGTTATTGCTTTTCCATATAGGAATGTAAATAGTTCAACTTTGATAAGTTCCTTTTTGATTTCTTTTCCCTGATTACCTTCTCAGGCATCTCTTCCTTCTTGTGTCTGGATGTCAAATTTTCTATTCAATTCTGGTTTTTCCTCAAGAATGCTTGAAAGTCCTCTATTCCACTGAATGACCATATTTTCCCCTGAAACAAAATACTCAGTTTTGCTGGGTAGGTGACCCTTGGGTTCATTCCCAGTTCTTTTGCCCTCTGGAATATCATATTCCATGCCCTTCGATCCTCAGTGTAGAAGCTGCCAGGTCCTGGGCTATTCTGATTGTGTTTCCACAATATTGAAATTGTTTCTTCCTGGCTGCTTGTAGTATTTTCTCCTTGATCTGGGGATTCTGGAACCTGGCTATAATATTCCTGGGAGTTTTCTTTTTGGGATCTTTTTCAGGAGGTGATCGGTGGATTCTTTCAACCTCTATTTTGCCCTCTGGATCTAAAACATCAGGGCAGTTTTCCTTGAGAATTTCTTGAAGGGTGATTTCTAGGTTCTTTCCTTGATCATGGCTTTCAGGTAGTCCAATAATTTTTAAATTGTCTCTCCTGGATCTATTCTCCAGGTCAGTGGTTTTTCCCATGAGATATTTCACATTGCCTTCTAATCTTTCATTTGTTTGGATCTGCTTAACAGCATCTTGATTTCTCATAAAGTCATTAGCTTCCATTTGCTCCAGTCTAACTCTGAAGGAATGAATCTCCTCAGTGAACTTTTGAGATTCTTTTTCCATCTGGCAAATTCGACTTTTTAAGGCATTCTTCTCCTCATTGCCCTTTTGGGCCTCCTTTGCCATTTGAGTTAGTCTATTTTTTAAGGTGTTGTTTTCCTCAGTCAGGCTGTTGACCCTCATTTCATACTTTTCCTGCATCCTTCTCATTTCTCTTTCCAATTTTTCCTCCACTTCTCTTATTTGATTTTTAAAGTCATTCTTAAGGTCCTCTATGGCCTGCAACCCGCTCATGTTTTCCCCTGGGGCTTTTGGAGCAGGACTTCTGACCTCACAGTCCTTTTCCGCTCTATGCCCCCAAAATAGGAGTCTAGGGTTGCATTTTTCTGTTTCCTTTGCCTTGGCATGTTGCCACTTAATTGCTTGACTTTTGGGCTTGTTGCCACACTATGGCTTTAAGGCCAGATAGAGGAATTTTCGTCCCGAACGTGTGGGGGGCAGCTTCCGTTTCTGGCAAGCTGTAAACCCACCCACAACTTCCACCCTAGATCACAATCCAGATCCAGGGAGGTTAAAGCAAGAGCGATTACCCCCCAAGACTGATCGCTGGATCTCCCCACGATTTGTAGGCTGGGAGCCGGAAATGCCTCTGAAAACTACAAAATGGCGTGTCTCCTCAGCGGCTTCTAGCCCCCAGGGGAGGGAGCTGACGCATTCCCCAAATACAGGTCCCAAAGTCCATAGGACACTAACCTCTTACTTTGTCCTAGGCATGTCTATGTTGATAATTCCGGAATCTCCACAGTTCCTGGTGTTCTGGGGTTCCTCCAGCCTGCTGCTGGCCCTGCCGCCCTGGGGCTAAAACCTCGGCTCACGAGGACCTGGGCTCGGCTCGGCTCCTGCGCTCTGCGCGCTGCCAGCTCCCAGACCACTGCGCTGGTCCTTCCTGCAGGGTGCTGGGCTGTCCTCAGCGGGAGGTTAGCTTCTCTGTGTCGTTCTGTGGGTGCTGGGGCTCCAGAAGTTGTTCAGAGTCCTTTTTTACATAGTTTGTGGAGAATCTGGGGGCAGAGAGGCTTGGAGGAGCTGTTTCTACTCCGCCATCTTGGCTCCGCCCCCTCAAAGTCATTCTTAAAATAATATATACAATGTTACCTTGGTTCTCATTTCACTCTTCATTATTTCATGCAAGTTTTTCCATGCTTTTCTAAAATCATTGAGCTCATTATTTCTTATAGCACAGCAGTATTCCATCACAATCATGTACCACAATTTGTTCAGGCACTCCACAATTGCTGGGCATCCCTGCAATTTCCAGTTCTTTGACACCACAAAGAGAGCTACAAACATTTTAGAAATATACGTTCTTTTCCTTTTTTCCTAATCATCTTTGGAAATAGACCAAGCGGTGGTAACGCTGAGTCAAAGGGTATAGGCAGTTTAATAACTCCTTTGGCATAATTCCAGTTTGCTCTCCAAAATGATCAGATCATTTCACAATTCCACCAGCAATGAATTAGTGTCCCAATTTTTTCACATCCTTTCCAACATTTGTCACTTTCCCCTTCTATCATTTTAGCCAATCTGGTAAGTGTAAAATGACATATCAAGGTTGTTTTAATTTAAATTTCTCTAGTCAATAATGATTTAGAGAATTTTTATATGCATTGTTTTGATTTCTTCTTCAGAAAGTTGCCTTTTGACCTCTGAATAATTATCAATCGAAGAATGTCTCATATTCTTATAGATTACGAAACTGAACATCAGGGAGGTTATGTGATTTTTCACACTAGCAGGTCCTTCAACTCAGAGTTAGTGAACTTTCACTAAGGTACCATATTGCCAACCTGTACTTGTTAGTCACAGAGGATGCCACCAGGAACAGAGCCCAAATAGAATTCAATCCCTACCAATATTGGAATTTTTAAATTATTCTTCATATGTCACCTTATATTAGTTGCATTTGGCCCTGGAATATTGTCTTTACAGGGAAACCCATAGTCAATTGAAAAAAAAAAGATTAATGCAACATCTACACTGGAAAAATAAAGTGGATGAAAAATATGTCATATGGTTGATCAAATAGGTCAGTGGGTTAGCCAGTTGTTCCATATGTCTTGCGCACATACTGCAGAGTAACAAAGTTAAGCCTATATTTGAAGAGTGGTAGGCTATCAGTTAGAATGCATTTTTTAAAAAGAAAATTTTTTTTAAAACACCAGTGCTTTCCTTGTGGTGGCATATGGCTGCCAACCATGGCATGTCACAGTCTCAAAAAAAAAAAAAAACCAAGCATTGCAGGTGACACACAAATCAATAGAAAATTATACAATGGCTAAAATTGTAACAAAGATTCATTGATAACCCTGGATAATTTTTACCATGGAAGGTGAGCTCCTCCTTGGGAGAAAAACAGGAGTGATATAAAAGCTAGACTATGTTCATTACAGGAGTACCCATGGGGCACTAAAAACAATGGTCTGGTTTAGGCAGGGAATTTCGTTGCAATTCAAAGGAGTCAAAGGGAAAGGAAAGCTGACAGAAATGAGGAAGCCCAAAGATAAGAAAGTGCATACAACAGATCCTTTGAATCAAACTAAGCACTTTGAAGCCCAGGCCTTTTTTATTGTCTTGGTCTGAGTGTCCCACAGTGATGGGTCCCTTTACTTACAGCTGACTCAGTCACACCACCTTGAGATTGGAAGGGATACAAAAGAGGCCCTCTAGAGATAAGAAAGGCTGCATCTAAGCAAGCTGTGTTAGACAGCTGGAGGCAGTGATAAAGGACTAAGGAAATGAGGAAGCTGGGCAAGCCTCCAATTCCTTCCTCCAGCTCCATGCACCTGGAGTAGAGTCTCCAGAAACCCATAAAGCACAACTCCTGCCCTCTGGAGACCTTATAAGAATTGGGCCAACAGATAACTTGGGAGATTCAACTTTCATCTGGACATGAAGACGCTTTGCCAGAGTGCACAGTGAAGGGTAGTATCTGCAAATATCTAGCAAACCAGGTAATGCTGCTTGTTTTCCCTCACCCAAAGAGGAGAAACAGGCCTTGGCATGTGCTCTAAGAGTTACAAAATAGGTTGCTTTTAGTATAGTTGAGCTGGGCCTTACTCATATATGATGAAAATAATAACAGTTGAAATGTAAATAGCACAAGGTTTGCTAAGGACTTTATATACACTCTGTCTTCATTTGTGCTTCACAATAACACTGTAAAGTATATATTACAGGCAGGGGCATGCTGGAGTGAGGTGGCTCAATGGATAGAGTGCCAGGCCTGAAGTCAGGAAGACTCATCTTCCTTAGTTTAAATCTCTCCTCAGTATGACCCTGGGAGAGTCACTTAAACCAATTTGCCTCAGGTTCTTCATCTTTCAAATGAGCTGGAGAAGGAAATAGCAAACCACTCCAGTATTTTTGCCAAGAAAATCCCAAATGGAGTCACAAAGAGTCAGACACAACTGAAATGACTGAAGAACAGCAATATAACTTCTTCTCACTTCACTTTGCATCAGTTCATATAATTCTTCCCAGATGTCCCTTAAATGGTTCTTTTCATAATTTCTTATGGAGCAATACTATTCCATCAAATTTATATGCCTTAATTTATTCAGCCCGTTCCTAACCAAGGGTCACACCTTAGTCTTCACATCTCTGCCAGCACAAAAAGAGCTGCTATAAATAATTACATACATACAGGTCCTTTTCTTCTTTCTCTGGTCCCTTTGGGATATATATGAAGTCATAATTAAAGAAACAGGGGCAGAACTTTTTGATTGGTTCTAGTGGTAAAAGTCAATTAATTTGAGAACCAATTACAACTTCATATGCAGACAAGATTGTAGCCAATTACTAGGAGCCTGAGTTTGCTGGAGGAGTTCTGCCAGGTTGTTGACTATACGATGGCCTTGGGATGATATTTCTTTTTTTTTTTTTAAAGCAATTGGGGTCAAGTAATTTGCTCAAGGTTACACAGCTAGTTATTTTTATGTGTGGGTACTAAGTACTGAGGCCGGGAACCGATCCTGGGTCCTTCCGACTCTTACTCACTCCTCTCTTGCTCACTGTGCCACCTAGCCACCCCAGAAGATATTTCAAATGAGGATCAAAGACCCTCTAAGGGATGTCCTTATACTTCTCCATTGGAAATTCACATATGAATACTAACCCAAGGAAAGGGAGGTAGAATTTGCAATACACAAAGATCCTAACATAGGAGGAAAGGCTCAATTGTGAAGATAATTAAGCATAAATGTGTGTATGCTTTTAAGTATATATTTTTCAGCAAGTAATTAGAGGAAGCATGGCATGCTGGACACCATATTGGACTTGGATCCAGGAAATCCTGCCTCAGACATTCATGGTCTGAACCTGGACAAGTCACTAATTTTCTCTGAAACTTAATTTCCTTGTCCATCAGACACCAGGTTGGGACTAGAACGTTGCTAAAGTTCTTTTCAGCTTTATTTTTGTTTTTTATACTATTCCATATGATTCTACCTTTTGGATATGTTAACTCTCAAATATGTATGTGACCTTAGTCATGGATTCTTACCCTTACTTAGCCCAGTGGATTTTGCAATATCTTGTTTCTGCCTCCACATCTTCTGTATCTTTTGTATTTGCCACTATTAGTCCAGGTATTGAACAACTCTCATTTAGACTATTGCAATAACCTCCTAACTTATCTCCGTATCTCAAGTCTTCCTACTCCAAAGCATCCTCCACATGACTACCAAAGTAATCGTTTTTAAGCATACATGTTACCAGATTATCCCCATACTCAATAATTCCAATTGCTTTCTAGTGTCTCTATGATCAAATATATACTCCTCTGATTAACTTTTAAAACCATTCACAACTTGACTTCAACTGATCTTTCTGCTCTTGTTATCCATTAGTCCCCTTCCTGCACTCTGTGGCTTAGTCAAACTGGAACAAAGTTCTCCATGTTCCTCAGGGATGGCACTCCATCTCCTGTATATGGGCTTTGGCATTGGCCATGCTACATGTCTGGAATGCATTCCCTCCTCACCTCTGGCTTCTGAGACCCCCTCACTTCCTTCAAGGTAAGCCCATAACCACCTTCTACACAAAGCACTTGCTGATGAGAGTAATGGAGAATTACTGTCTCTAAAAAAATGATGAATACAGTGAAGCAAAGACATATGAAATGATGCAAAATGAAGTAAACAGAATGAATTAAACTGTATGTAAAATTGCAACACTAGAAATGGAAAGAACACCAACTACAAAACTATTTAGACTAAATGTGGAAAAATTTTAAACACCAAGCTTGGCTCCTAGTAAAAGATGTGAAAAAAACCATAGAATTCCAAGGGTATGAGATATTACATATATGACATTTTTCCTGTGTTTTGAATAATCTTGGTAAATTTGATTTTCCCTTTAAAAAAAGTCTTTCTTATAAGGGATGATTCTCTGGAAGATGGGAGAAGAAAGAATACAGAGGGAAAAATAGGTAATGTCAAAACAAAGATATCAGTAAAAGTTATCTTTTTCAAAGAAAGGAAAGCAAGAGCATCATCTTACTGATTCCAGCCATCAAATTACTGGGTTGGAAGGACGCTTTTATCATTGGCTGTAAAGAAGGGGCTCTGTGTATGTTTTAAAAAGTCTATGGACTCAAGTTACCTTCTCTCTTTGCTTCATTCATATCTGAATGAATGAGGAATCACAGTGACTCTTTCCCTCACAGTAACCAATTAGAAAGCATATTGAAAGGGGATGTCCTTTGGGCTTGCCTCAAGAAATTAACCTCTTTACATGTCCTTTTGAATTTTTTCTTTCTAGGTGTAAGGAAGGGGGCATATTTCCATGGTGAATTTGAGAGATCATCTTAAGGACAGTTCAGCATCCCAGTTTTCAAGAGTCAAATTTGGATATAAACTTGTGAGGTCAACACTGTAGATATGAGATGAGTTTTGAGTCTATTCTCCCAAAGATCAGATTGAAGTAGGGTTTGGGGGTTTGTCTTTTTTCTTAAAACTAGCTCCATTTCTTTTTATGAGATTGGATTATTTATGACCTCTAAGGAAGGTTCTTTTAGTTTGAGTAATTTTTATTTGTTTTGTATTCTCAGCTTTAACATATATGTGTTAAAAAAACACACACGTATCTATTAAGAAACATAACGGGGGGGCGGAGCCAAGATGGCGGAGTAGAAACAGCTCCTCCAAGCCTCTCTGCCCCCAGATTTTCCACAAACTATGTAAAAAAGTACTCTGAAAAACTTCTGGAGCCCCAGCACCCACAGAACGACACAGAGAAGCTAACCTCCCGCTGAGGACAGCCCAGCACCCTGCAGGAAGGACCAGCGCAGTGGTCTGGGAGCTGGCAGCGCGCAGAGCGCAGGAGCCGAGCCGAGCCCAGGTCCTAGTGAGCCGAGGTTTTAGCCCCAGGGCGGCAGGGCCAGCAGCAGGCTGGAGGAACCCCAGAACACCAGGAACTGTGGAGATTCCAGAATTATCAACATAGACTTGCCTAGGACAAAGTAAGAGGTTAGTGTCCTATGGACTTTGGGACCTGTATTTGGGGAATGCGTCAGCTCCCTCCCCTGGGGGCTAGAAGCCGCTGAGGAGACACGCCATTTTGTAGTTTTCATAGGCATTTCCAGCTCCCAGCCTACAAATCGTGGGGAGATCCAGCGATCAGTCTTGGGGGGTAATCGCTCTTGCTTTAACCTCCCTGGATCTGGATTGTGATCTAGGGTGGAAGTTGTGGGTGGGTTTACAGCTTGCCAGAAACGGAAGTTGCCCCCCACACGTTCGGGACGAAAATTCCTCTATCTGGCCTTAAAGCCATAGTGTGGCAACAAGCCCAAAAGTCAAGTAATTAAGTGGCAACATGCCAAGGCAAAGGAAACAGAAAAATGCAACCCTAGACTCCTATTTTGGGGGCATAGAGCGGGAAAAGGACTGTGAGGTCAGAAGTCCTGCTCCAAAAGCCCCAGGGGAAAACATGAGTGGGTTGCAGGCCATAGAGGACCTTAAGAAGGACTTTAAAAATCAAATAAGAGAAGTGGAGGAAAAATTAGAAAGAGAAATGAGAAGGATGCAGGAAAAGTATGAAATGAGGGTCAACAGCCTGACTGAGGAAAACAACACCTTAAAAAATAGACTAACTCAAATGGCAAAGGAGGCCCAAAAGGGCAATGAGGAGAAGAATGCCTTAAAAAGTCAAATTTGCCAGATGGAAAAAGAATCTCAAAAGTTCACTGAGGAGATTCATTCCTTCAGAGTTAGACTGGAGCAAATGGAAGCTAGTGACTTTATGAGAAATCAAGATGCTGTTAAGCAGATCCAAACAAACGAAAGATTAGAAGGCAATGTGAAATATCTCATGGGAAAAACCACTGACCTGGAAAATAGATCCAGGAGAGACAATTTAAAAATTATTGGACTACCTGAAAGCCATGATCAAGGAAAGAACCTAGAAATCACCCTTCAAGAAATTCTCAAGGAAAACTGCCTGATGTTTTAGATCCAGAGGGCAAAATAGAGGTTGAAAGAATCCACAGATCACCTCCTGAAAAAGATCCCAAAAAGAAAACTCCCAGGAATATTATAGCCAGGTTCCAGAATCCCCAGATCAAGGAGAAAATACTACAAGCAGCCAGGAAGAAACAATTTCAATATTGTGGAAACACAATCAGAATAGCCCAGGACCTGGCAGCTTCTACACTGAGGGATCGAAGGGCATGGAATATGATATTCCAGAGGGCAAAAGAACTGGGAATGAACCCAAGGGTCACCTACCCAGCAAAACTGAGTATTTTGTTTCAGGGGAAAATATGGTCATTCAGTGGAATAGAGGACTTTCAAGCATTCTTGAGGAAAAAACCAGAATTGAATAGAAAATTTGACATCCAGACACAAGAAGCAAGAGATGCCTGAGAAGGTAATCAGGGAAAAGAAATCAAAAGGAACTTATCAAAGTTGAACTATTTACATTCCTATATGGAAAAGCAATAACTGTGACTGATGATATCTTTCTCACTATGAAAATAATGGAAGAAGGGGTGTGGTCATATGAATACATATGTGAATGTGTGTGTATATGGCTACAGTTATATATGGATAGAGGGCATAGGTTGATTTTGTTGGGAAGGGAGAGTACTCAAGGGATGAAATTATGAGGTGAGAGAGGAAAGTGGCAAGAGGAGATGGGGAGAGACATGGTAGGGTAAACTATCTCATGTAGGGGAAGTGGGTGCAAAGGAGGGGGAGAATAAGGAAGGCTAAAAAGGCAAAACCACATTCACATTGAATTTGGTTCAGGGAGAAAATGACATACATACTAAATGGGATATCTCAACCTGCAGCAGGATAGGGGGAAGGGGGATGAGAGGAGGGATGATGGATGGGAGGACATCCTTGGGGTGAGGGGAGGTTGGAAGTACCCACTATAGAAGAGGGACAGGATCATGTAGGGAATGGACCAGGTGGGGGGTGGGATGAGTGGGAGGGAATTATAAGCAGCCTTGTACAATATATCTACTATGATAATGTTTTGCATAGCTAGACATGTACAACATATACTGAATTACTTATCTCCCAAGAAGGAATGGGTGACAAGGGAGGAAGGAAATGGATCTGAAATTCGAGGTCGTAACATTAAATGTTTCAAATATATATATAAATACTATTATTAATACTCTTTTGCCTATAATTGGGAGATAAGATGTGCAGGCATTGGGACACAAAGATTCATCTTCCTCTAATGGAAAAGTCGATGGGGGTATGGGAGAAGGTATGGGAGAGAGCAGATTGGAGGAAGCAATGTCTTGTGGGACTGCTATTCTGGGAGGGTGGGTAGGGGAATAATGGGGGGAAAATGATTGTAACTCAAAATCTGGTGGAAATGAATGATGTAAAACAGAAGTTAATAAAGTATTTGTTTAAAAAAAAAAAAAAAAAGAAACATAACAGGGGTGGCTAGGTGGCGCAGTGAGTAGAGCATTGGCCCTGGAGTCAGAAGGACCTGAATTCAGATCTGGCCTCAGAAACTAAACGCACACACAAACAAAAACCTAGCCATGTGATCTTGGGCAAGTTACTTAACCACAATTGCCCTCCAAAAAAGCCAAACAAACAAACAAACAACAACAAAAAAAAAACCATAACACAGCAGTTTCTAATAATTCCTTTTTGTTTATTTTGATTTTTTTGTAATTTTAACTATGGGTTGGGGGGAGGGTTGGGTTTTGGAGGGTTCTTTGCATCTTGATAATTTTATTTTCTTCAGTTTATTTTTAATCTAGACCAAAGGTTCATCAATTTTCTCAGGTTTTTTTCCCCCAAGAAATAACTTTTAATTTTATTTAGCTTTCTATATTTTTCTTGTTCCAACTTATTTCTTCTCTATTTTTAACATGTCCCATTTTGTGGGTTTTTTTGTATGTATTTATTTGTTGACTTTCTAAAATTTGAAATGCATATTCAGTTCATTAATCCTCACTTTAGTTCTATCTTAGAAATTTGGGTATGTGATCTAACAATTATCATTCACTTTCATGAAGCCATTAACATTTCTTTGATTTATTCATTATTTATGATTTCATTATTGTCTCTGTTTAGTTCTGGGTCTTTTCTTGGTCATCTCTAAAATGATTATGGTTTTTATTGCATTTTGACCCCTATAAGATGTATTTAGTATTTTTTACCCCAGTAATTTGCACTTTTTCTGTGCCCTAATATATGGGCTATTTTTGTAAAATTACCATATCATTCTTAGAATTATGTATTTTCATTAATGGTTTCATTTAGAAGGTACCATAAGTCTTTGAAAATCTATATTATCTGAAAGTTTGTTCCATTCTATAGTTTCTTTTTGCTTATCTTTCTGTAGATTTGTGAAACCCTCAGAGGAGATCATTTAAAGTCCCTTAATATTATTTTACTCTCTATATCTTTCTCTAATTCAGTTAAGCCTTCCCTTATGAATTTCAATGCTCTGTCATTTGTTGGCTGTAAATTGAATACTGATATAATTTTGTTATTTGTGAGGTCTTTAAGTATAGGAAAACTTACTCTGTGTTGTAAATGTTTATCTTGTTTCACCCACTATCATGTGTGTAATTCTTGTTACTTTAGATGCTCCTGATGCTTAGTACTTTGGTTCTAGTCTCCCATCTTTATTCTATGTATATATATATATATAAACATAAATATATATATACATAGAATACACACACATATATATACATATATACATAGAATACATAGAATATACATATATATATATATATATATATAATTTTAGATGTGTTTCTCATAAGCAAGAGTTTGTGTGGTATTGTTTTCTTAGCCAACTATGAATTTATTTTACTGGATTGCTTCATGGATTCACATTTAAAGTTATGAGTTTGTTTTCTGTTTTCCTCCCTTTTTTGTCTGTAATATTTTGGTTCTTCTTAAATTTTGTTTTTGTTTCCCGTCCTCTTTTATTTTAGTTCTTTGACCTCATGATTAGTTTTGAATAAACTTTGATGCAACTCAATTTTCAAAGGTTCTTTCTTCTTCTTCCCCTCCCCCTCCATTTTTTTTTTTAATTTCATCACCTAGTTTAGGGGATTGGTCTAATATATATATAAGACTCTTTCATTTTTCATTTATTTTTACCATGCTCATTTAAGTGGTGAGATCATAATCCAACTGCACCCCCATTTTTCCTTATAACTTCTTGTATTTCTTGGTTTCTTTTCATTTTCTGTAACTTTTTTTCCCTTTTTAAAAAAATTAATTTAATAGTTTAGTTTCAGTTAACAAGATTCAATTCCATAGTTCCTTGATTTTCAAATTTCCTTTGCCTCCCTCCCCCCACCCCCCATGACAGCATACAGTCCAGTATAGGATCTGCAAATACATTCATATTAGACATTAGTCCAATTACAAAGACGAATTGTACTAGGTGGGATGAAAAATGGTAGAGAAGAAATAAAACCAAACAATGAAAAGAAAAAAATCAATTAATTTGCTTCCATCAGGATTCAAGTTCAGTTCTTTCTAGTTATATCTCTGAATGTCGTATTTCTTTCCTTCATGAGTCTTTCAGGATTGACTTATATCACTGCATTGCTGAAAAGAGTCCAGTCTGTCATAGTTGGTCATCACACATATGTTGTGTCTGTGATTGTATAAAAATTTCTTCTGATTCTATTCTTCTCGCTCAGCATCAGTTTGTATAAGCCTCTCCAGTTAAATATGAAATCTGTCTCCTCCTCATTTCCTATAGCACAATAACATTCCATTACATTGGTATACCACAGCTTGTTTAGCCATTCTCCAATTGATGGGCACCCCTTTAATTTCCAATTCTTTGCAACCACGAGAAAAGCTGCTATAAATATTTTTGTACATTTGGGTCTTCCTCCCTTTTTTACAATCTCTTTGGGATATAACCCTAGAAGTGGTATTGCTGGGTCAAAGGGCATGAAATGATTTATAGAGCTTTGGGCATAATTCCAGATTGCTCTCCAGAATGATTGGATAAGTTCACAAATCCACCAGCAATGCATTAGTATTCCAATTTGCCCACATACTCTCCAGCATTTGTAATTTACTTGTTTTGTCATCTTAGCCAATCTGACTGGAGAGATGTGGTATCTCAGAATTGTTCTGATTTGCATTTCTCTAATCAATGGAAATTTAGAACATTTCTTCATATGATTGTAGATATCTTTAATTTCTTTCTCTGAAAACTGTCTGTTCATACCCTTTGACCATTTATCATTTGGGGAATGACTTGTATTCTTATAGATTTGACTCAATTCTCTGTTTATTTTAGAAATGAGTCCTTTGTCAAAGACATAGGTTGTAAAAATTCTTTCCCAATTTCCCACCTCCCTCTTGATCTTGGTTACATTGGCTTTGTTTGTACAGAAGCTTTTCAATTTAATGTAATCAAAATTATCCATTTTGCATTTTATAATGCTCTCTAATTCTTGTTTGGTCCTAAAGTCTTCCCCTCTCCACAAATCTGACAGGTAAACTATGCCTTGCTTTCCCATATTGCTTACAATATCATCCTTTATATCTAGATCATGGACACATTTAGACTTGATTTTGGTATATGGTGTTAGATAATGATCTATGCCCAGTTTCTGCCACACTGTATTCCAGTTTTCCTAGCAGTTTTAGTCAAACAGTGCATTCTTATCCCAAAAACTGGAGTCTTTGGGTTTATCAAACAATAGATTACTATATTTATTAACTGCTGGCTCTCCTGCACCTAATCTACTCCACTGATCCACTACGCTACTCGTCTGCCAGTATCATGAAGTTTTGATGACTGCTGCTGTATAATACAGATTAAAATCTGGCATAGCTAGTCCACCTTCCCTAGCATTTCTTTTCATTAATTCCCTTGATGTTCTAGACCATTTGTTCTTTCAAATAAATTTTGTTACTATTTTGTCTAACTCTCAAAAGTAGTTTTCTGATAAATTGATTGGTATGGCACTAAATATATAATTTAGTTTGGGTAAAATTATCATTTTTATCATATTAGCTCGACCCAGCCACGAGTAATTGATATTTTTCCAGTTAGTTAGATATGATTTTATTGGTGTGAGAAGTGTTTTGTAGTTGTGATCATATAGGTTTTAGGTTTGTTTTGGTAGGTAGATTCCCAAATATCTTAAAATGTCTACAGTGACTCTAAATGGGATTTCTCTTTCTATCCGTTGCTGTTGAGATTCATTAGAAATATACAGGAAAAGGGGCAGCTAGGTGGCTTAGTGAGTAGAGCGTCAGCCCTGGAGTCAGAAGGACTTGAGTTCAGATCCCACCTCAGACACTTAATGCGGGTTTATTTTATATCCTTCAACGTTGCCAAATTTATTTATTGTCTCAAGTAGTTTTTTACTTGATTCTCTAGGATTCTCTAAGTATATCATCATATCATCTGTAAAGAGTGATAGCTTGGTCACTTCTTTGCCTAATTTGATTCCTTTGATTTCTTTTTCTTCTCTAATTGCTACTGCTAACGTTTCTAGTACCAGATTGAATAAGAGGGGTGATAGTGGACACCCTTGTTTCACTCCTGATCTTATTGGAAAGGCTTCTAGTTTATCCCCATTGCATATAATACTTGCTGGTGGTTTTAAATAGATGCTATCAACTATTTTAAGGAAGGCTCCATTTATTCCTATACTTTCTAGTGTTGTTAATAGGAATGGATGTTGTGCTTTGTCAAAAGCCTTTTCTGCATCAATTGAGATAATCATGTGGTTTCTGCTAGTTTTATTCTTGATATGCTCAATTATACTGATGGTTTTCCTAATATTAAACCATCCTTGCATTCCTGGGATAAATCCTACCCAATCAAAGTGTATTATTTTTGTGATAAGTTGTTGGAGTCTTTTGGCTAATATTTTATTTAAAATTTTTGCATCTAAATCCATGAGGAAAATTGGTCTATATTTTTCTTTCTCTGTTTTATCTCTCCTTGATTTGGGAATTAGTACCATATTTGTGTCATAGAAAAAATTTGGTAGGACTCCTTCTTCACTGATTTTCCCAAATACTTTGTAGAGTATTGGAATCGATTGTTCTTTAAATGTTTGATAGAATTCACTAGTAAACCCATCTGGCACTTGGAGATTTTTTCCTAGGGAGTTCATTGATCGTTTGTTTGATTTCTTTTTCTGAGATGGGGTTATTTAGGTAATTCACTTCCTCTTCAGTTAATCTGGGCAATTTGTAATTTTGTAAATATTCATACATTTCAGTAAGATAGTCATATTTATGTGCATACAATTGGGAAAAATAATTCCTCATTATTTTTTTGGTTTCCTCTTCATTGGAGGTAGATTCACCCTTTTCATTTTTGATACTCAAAACTGGGTTTTCTTCTTTCTTTTTTATCATATTGACTAAGGGTCTATCAATTTTATTGTTTTTTTCATAAAACCAGCTCTTACTTTTATTTATTAATTCAATACTTTTCTTAATTTCATTTTTATTAATCTTTCCTTTGGTTTTCAATATTTCTAATTTAGTACTAAATTGGGGATTTTCAATTTGTTCTTTTTCTAGTTTTTTCAATTGCATTGACCTCTCTTCTCTCTGCTTTAATCAAATATGCACTCAGGGATATAAAATTTCCCCTAAGAACTGCCTTTAATGCATCCCACAAATTTTGGTATGTTGTCTCATTATTATCATTCTCTTAAGTGAAATTACTGATTGTTTCTATAATTTCTTGTTTGACCCAGCCATTCTTTAAGATTAAATTGTTTAGTTTCCAATTACTTTTTAGTCTATCTTTCCATGGCCCTTTATTGCATATAATTTTTATTGCATCATGATATGAGAATGATGGATTTAATATTTCTGCCTTTCTACACTGAATTGTGAGGTTTTTATGCCCTAGTATATGGTCTATTCTTGAGTATGTACCATGCACTGCTGAGAAGAAAGTAAATTCCTTTTTATCCCCATTCAGTTTTCTCCAGAGATCCATCATATCTAGTCTCTCAAAAATTCTATTCACCTCCTTAACTTCTTTCTTGTTTATTTTGAGGTTAGATTTATCAAGTTCAGAAAGGGGGAGATTAAGATCCCCCACTAGTATAGTTTTCCTATCTATTTCTTACTCTAATTCCTTTAACTTCTCCTCTAGGAATTTGGATGCTATACCACTTGGTGCATATATATTAAGTAATGATATTGCTTCATTCTCGATGGTGCCTTTTAGCAGGATATAGTTTCATTCTTTATCTCTTTTACTTAGATCTATTTTTGCTTTTGCTTTATCTGATATAAGTATTGTTACCCCTGCTTTTTTTTTTACTTTAGCTGAGGCATAATAAATTTTACTCCAGCCTTTTACCTTTACCCTGTGGGTATCCCTTTGTTTCAAATGTGTTTCTTGTAGACAGCATATTGTAGGATTATGGTTTTTAATCCATTCTGCTATCTGCCTCTGTTTTATGGGAGAGTTCATCCCATTCACATTCACAGGAATGATGACTATCTGTCTCTTTCCATCCATCCTATTCCCTCCCCTGCTTATGGTTTTGTTTCTTCCTTCTCCCTTCCCCTCCTTGAATTTTTCCCTTTTGACTGCCCCCTCCCTCAGTGTTACCACCCAGTGACCCCCTCCTTAACCTTCCCTCTCCCCTTACTACTATTTCCCTCCCTTCTAATCCCACCTTTAGTCTCCTCCTTTTCAACCCTCCCCCCCTTACCCTTCCAATACCTATAGGACACAATACATTTTTATACTTGTCAGAGTAAGTTACTCTCCATTTAACTCCAAACCAATGATAGTAAATTTCAAACAGTGCTACTCTCCTTCCCTCCTTTTCCTCTATTTAATGAATTCATGTGTCTATTCACATTAGAATCTTAAACTTCACTGATTAAGTTGATCCCTCTTTGAACCAGAACCAGTGAGAATAGTGTTTCAATGATGTTCCTCTCCCTCTTTCTTTCCCTCTACTATAGTGTGTTTTAATGCTTCTTCGAATGGCATATTTTACCTTTTACTACCTCATCCTTTCCTTTTTTCCCATTACAGTTCCTTTGATCCCCTTACTAGGTTTTTTTTTTTTTTTAAGTATTCAGGTTAGTGCATTCATACCCACACCCTCTATCTAAGTATAACCCTTTTGAAAGTCATGATAATCATAAAAATTTCAATATCGACAGTTATCAGCTCCTCATGTAGGGATGTGAACATTTTGCTTTTGTTGCATCCCAAGTAATGAGCATGTGTGTATGAGTGTGGGTGTGTGCATGTATGTATGTGTGATTCTTTGTTTTCCTTGTTTACCTTTTTATGTCTTTCTGGAATCTTGTAATTAGAGACCAAATTTTTCATTGAGCTCTGGCTTTTTCATCAGGAAAGTCTGGAAGTCCCTTATTTCATTAAAGGACCATCTCCTTGCCTGAAAGATTTTGCTCACTTTTGTCAGGTAATTAATCCTTGGTTGTAGTCCTAGCTCTCTTGTACTATGAAATATCGAATTCCGGTCCCTCCGCTCTTTTAATGTAGAAGCTGCTGGGTCCTGTATGATCCTAACTCTAGTGTCTCGATATTTGAATTATTCCTTTTTGGCTGCTTGCAGAATTTTTTTCCTTATTCTTTTAATTCTGGAATTTGGCTACTATATTTCTTGGAGTTTTCAATTTTGGATCACTTTCAGGAGGAGTATGGTGAATTCTTCTGATAACTATTTTATCTTCTGATTCCAGGATCTCAGGACAGTTTTCTTTGACAATCTCTTGGAGGATGTTGTCTAGGCTGCTTTTTTCATCATGGCTTTCTGGTAGACCAATAATTCTTAAATTATCTCTCCTGGATCTGTTCTCTAGGTCAGTTGTTTTTCCAGTGAGATATTTTACATTTTCTTCCAATTTTTCAATCATCTTGTTTTGTTTGATTGACTCTTGGTGCATCATAGAGTTCTGATTCTCAATTTGATTGATTCTAATTTTTAGTGAATTATAGTCTTCAGTTAGTTTTTGAAGGCCCTTTTTTAGGGAAGTATTTTCTCCAATTACTTCACTGAGACTTTTTTCCAAGTTGGTCACTACCTCCCTGATTTGGTCTTTAAAATCTTTCTTAAGCTCCTCCAAGAATGCTATTTTTGCTTGATCCCAGTTCATATTTCCTTCTGTGGACTCAGGTGTGGGTAGAGTCCAAATTGTCCTGTGTATTTGGTTTTTCTTGACCTACATAGTAAGCTCTGATTGATTTTCTTGCCTTCCCCTTCTCCTCTGCTTCCTTCCTTACCATTCTGATTTCCTATTTCTTAATCCCTCAGGCTATAAGCTAAGGGCCTGGTCATTGACTTTGAATGCTGTAGCCTCTGGGTGTCTAGTTTGTGGCTAAGGTAGTAATGTCAGAGAGGAATGTAGATGCACACTAAGTAGTCTGTTAAGGGCAATAGATTCTGACCACTTAAGATTTCTGCCTCCATGCCCCTGGGCTATAAACAAGCTTTTGTTGGTGAGGTGAGGTGGGGCTTGTTGGAACCCCTCCCTCTCTTCTCTTCAGACTCCTTGCTGTCTCAGTTACAACCCTTCTTGGAGACTCCCAAGCCTGAGGCTATTTCCATTAACTTGGGATTTCAATCTGGGTGGGAGTCTTATCTTTGGGTTTTGTGCTTCTTGAAGGAGGGATGGGAGGATCTGAGCAACTAGAATTTACTTTGCCATTCTAGCCCCTGTATTTTACAGGCAGGCAGTTTCTAAACTCCCAGACTGGGGGCTGAATACTGCAGGAGAAGCTGCTCCCTCTGCTAGGGGCTGGACTCTCCTACCTGGCTCCAATGATTCCTCCTGTCCCCTTGTGAGATGAAGGTGAGATGACTGTGATTCATCCTTGGTAAGTCTCCAGGCTGGGGCTTCTTCTCTCTCTGGTGTAGTCTGCTTGTCTGCTCTTAATTCTGAGCTGTGCAGACCCCACGTGGTCTGTGCTCGTCCTGTCCTGATGCACTGGGCAATTTCCTGGGCTGGATTCTGCCATGCTTGGTCTCCAAGTGGATTTTGTCACTCCAGAATCCATTCAGATTCACTTTTTAAGGTTTATTTATGTAGGAGCTTAGTGCAGTTACTGCTTCCTTTCCACCATCTTGGCTCTGTACCTTTTTTTTTTCCTAAAAATACTTTCTGATTCTTGTTCACTTACTTAATTTTCTTCCCTTTATGTGCATTTCAAACTTTTATTCTTTGATTCATGATTTATGCCTTGTTTATTATTTCTTGAACCAGTTTGTATTCCTCATGGAGCTAAAGCTTCTGAAGTAGGAAGCTTGAGGTCTATATTCTTTTAATGAAGTTCAGTTATTGTCTTTAGAGATCTTTCCACATTATTTTTTTTTTAATTTTGTTTTGCCTCATTTTTTGAGTTACCAATTCATGAGGGAAATTATATGTAGAAACAGTGCCTTGTGGTAAAAATTGCTGTGTCCCAGTTTGTGTGTCCAATTCTATTTGCTGTCCTCCTCATAGTTATTCTCCTCAGCTGCCAATAAATCTCATAATTAGGCCCATACCCTCCTCTACTTCTCTGTGCAGGTTACTTCTATTTGTTCAAATTTCCCTTTTCTGAAGGCAAGATACTGCCCATGATGCTACAGCATTTTCTTAGAGGAAATATTGTTCCAACTTCTTATTCATTACTTTTCTTATAAGTTCTCCATCTCCCATTAAAGTCAGACATTGTTCCCCATAGGCATCTTTACTGGGACCTTCTCCTACCACTTGGTTGAAATGTCTCCATTTTATCCCTCTCCTTTAAATCCCTCCTATTTTCCACCTTTCGCCATCTCCTGTAGTTCCTCATTTTGGAGTGCTTTGGAGTTAATTTAACTTAATTATCAACACATGTATTTGACTAGGACACATAATACCTCTACCTGCTATCTCCCATTTCTCCATTCATATACCCTCACATTTTGTAATTTTACACCATCATAAGTAGATGATAGATAGACAGACAGACAGACAGACAGACAGACAGACAGACAGACAGATAGATAGATAGATAGATAGATAGATAGATAGATAGATAGATATATAGATTTACAGTGGCTTATTATACTTGGCTCATGGTATTTGGGGCCTACTTTTCCACCATCGTGTCTCTTATTTCATTAAATTCAACTTTAATCTTTACCCCCTTGTATATTTTTTTTTTAAATCTTAGTGGCTTTTATGTTTTTAAACCTATAGATCATGCTTTTGTTACTCTTTCTCTTTTTACAAATGATCTCCAGGGGGTGGAGCCAAGATGATGGAGTAGAAACAGCACTTCCAAGGCGCTCTCCACCACACCAATTCAAAATCATGTAAAACGGGGACTCTGAACAACTTCTGGAGCTCCAGCACCCTCAGAACGACACAGAGAAGCTAACCTCCAGCTGAAGACAGCCCAGTAGCCTGGCAGGGAATGGCCAGCACAGTGCTCTGGGAGTGGCCAGCTTAGGACTCTGGGAACCTAGCCCAGGACCACCTGAGTCACAGTTTTAGCCCCAGGGCGGCCAGGCCAGCAGCCGGCTGGAGGGACCCTAGAACACCAGGAGCTGTGGCGATTCCAGAATTATCAACACATAGATGCCTAGGACAAAGTGAGAGGTTAGTGCCCTATGGACTTTGAGACCAGTATTTGGGGAAAGAGTCAGCTTCTTCCCCTGAGGGCAAGAAGCTTCTGAGAAAGTGTGGCACAGCTTGCATTTTGCAGCTTCAGTTACAGTTTCAGCTCATGGCTTGCAAACAGTAGGGAGATCCAGTGATCAGTCTGGGGGTTAATTGCTCTTGCTTTAACCTCCCTAGATCTGGATTGCAGTCGGGGGTAGAAGTCTTGGGGTGGGTAGCCAGCTTTCCAGAGTGTGTGGAGGCTTCACAGAGGCCACCCAACTAATACCTCCTGAAGTTGTGAAGGTCCCAACATTTGTGAGGGAAGTTCCCCTGGCTGGTGGCAGATGCCTACTGTGGCAATAAACCCAAAAGTCAAGTAATTGAGTGGCAACATGCCTAGGCAAAGGAAACAAAACAAACAGAAAAATTCAACATTAGACTCCTATTTTGGGGGCAAAGAAGATTGAAGCATGGAACAGTGGGAGAACTGTGAGGTCAGAACTCCTACACCAAAAGCCCCAAATAAAAATACGAGGAGGTTATAGGTCATAGAGAACCTTAAGAAGGATTTCAAAAAGCATATAAGAGAAGTAGAGGAAAAATAGGGAAGAGAAATGAGAAGGATGCAGGAAAAGTATGAAATGAGAGTCAACTGCCTGACTGAGGAAAATAATACCTTAAAAAGTAGACTAACTCAAATAGCAAAGGAGGCTCAAAAGGGCAATGAGGAGAAGAATGCCTTAAAAAGCCGAATTTTCCAGATGGAAAAAGAATCTCAAAAGCTCACTGAGGAGATTCATTCCTTCAGAGTTAGACTGGAGCAAATGGAAGCTAGTGACTTTATGAGAAATCAAGATGCTGTTAAACAGATCCAAACAAATGAAAGAATAAAAGGTATTGTGAAATATCTCATGGGAAAAACCACTGACATGGAAAATACATCCAGAAGAGATAATTTTAAAATTATTGGACTACCTGAAAGCCATGATCAAAGAAAGAACCTAGAAATCACCCTTCAAGAAATTCTCAAGGAAAATTGCCTTGATGTTTTAGACCCAGAGGGCAAAATAGAAGTTGAAAGAATCCACAGATCACCTCCTGAAAAAGATCCCAAAAAGAAAACTCCCAGGAATATTATAGCCAGGTTCCAGAATCCCCAGATCAAGGAGAAAATACTACAAGCAGCCAGGAAGAAACAATTTCAATATTGTGGAAACACAATCAGAATAGCACAGGACCTGGAAGCTTCTACACTGAGGGATCGAAGGGCATGGAATATGATATTCCAGAGGGCAAAAGAGGGATTAGAACCAAGAATCACCTGCCCAGCAAAACTGAGTATCTTGTTTCAGGGGAAAATATGGTCATTCAGTGGAATAGAGGACTTTCAAGCATTCTTGAGGAAAAAAACCAGAGTTGAATAGAAAATTTGATATTCAGACACAAGAAGCAAGAGATGCTTGAGAAGGTAAACAGGGAAAAGAAATCAAAAGGAACTTATCAAATTTGAACTACTTACATTCCTACATGGAAAAATAATAACTGTGACTGATGAAACCTTTCTCAGTATGAAAATAATTGATGAAGGGTATATGGGCATATGAATACATATGTGAATGGATGTATATATGGTTTCAAGTATACATGTATAGAGGGCACAGGTTGAATTTTGTGGGAATGGATGATACTTAAGGGGTCAAGTTAAGAGATGAGAGAGGAGCTGGGAAGAGACAGTGTAGGGCAAACTAACTCATATAGAAGAGGCAAGGGGAAGTAGTTGCAGGGGAGGGGAAGAACAGGAAGGCAAGAAGGTAAAACCATAGTCTCATTAAATTTGGCTCAGTGATAGAATGACATACATACTAAATGGAATAACTCACCCTGCAGGAGAGTAGGGGGAAGGGGGATGAGAGGGGAGGTGAAGGAGGGGAGGGCATTTTGGGGGGAGGGGAGGTTGGAAATACCCACTTTTGAAGAGGGACAGGATCAAAGTAGGGAATGGACCAGGTGGGGTATCGGATGATTGGGAGGGAATTACTAGCAGTCTTTTACAATACATCTACTATGGTAATGTTTTTCATAGCTATACATGTACAACACATACTAAATTGCTTATCTACCCAGAGTGAGTGGGTGACAAGGGAAAAAGGGAATGGATCTGGCATTCAAACTTTTAAAATTAAATGTTTCAAATATATATAAATAATATTAATAATACTATTTTGCATGTAGTTGGGTGATAAGATGTGCAGGCACGGGGGCACAGGGATTCACCTTGCCCTAATGGTAAAGTCAAAGGGGGTATGTGAGAAGATATGGGAGAGAGCAGATTGGATGAAGGGATATCTTGTGGGACTGCTATTCTGGGGTGGTAGGTAGGGGGGAAATGGGGAAAAATTGTAACTAAAAATCTGGCAGAAATGAATGATGTAAACCAGAAGTTAATAAAGCATTTGTTTAAAGGAAAAAAATGATCTCTAGAGAGATTTAATTTATTTCATTATTTATCATTTCCTTGGTAGTTTTATTTATTTATCTTTCTTGGATGTCTATTGTTTAGTGGTGTGCTTGCCAGGTGAATACACTTATGAATTTTATCATAATTTTATTGTGTTTTTGCCTGCCTCAAATATTTCCCTTTTACTGAACATTCATCTTTTGTAATGGATGGTAAGTTTTCAGGCTGTCATTTTTAAATACCATCTCATCTTTGTTGCTTTTTGGAATATATATTTTACTTCAAAAGTCTTTGTACAGTTTTATTACTTTAAAAAAGGCTTAAAGATTGCACTAGACTTGGCATATCCTATAGTATTGTATTCTCTTCTGTGGTTTCTAGAGGACACAAAATACTTTTTCTATAATATTAATTTTATTTCCTTTATATTTTAATTTGTTTTTTTTTCTCCCTGCTTAGAATGTGTTAGGAATTATTAAATTTAGCCACTATGTTTCTTGCAGCTTGAAATGTAGTTTGTTCATTTGTTTGCAAATTTTTCAAGAGCAATTTATAGATTCTTTTCAGTCATGCATAGTTTTCTATATACAGATTGTCAAGGGGCAAGATTTTTATTATTATAATTTGCCTTGTAGTATTTGGTGGTGGTTGCAGTTGTTGTTATGGTTGTTTTAATTTGTGGTATTCTTTGGGGATACCTATGATTCTGGTGTTGTTTCTGTGCAACCTGTCTTTGAGGTCAGTATCTTTTGCTTGTATAGAAATTATGTATTCTCTTAATGTTACTTTTTGCTTCTTTCCTTTTAAATTGTCTTGCATTTATGTATATTTTTTATTCCAAATCGATTTTTTATTTTTTACTTCTTCGGAAAGAATCAACACAGTTGATTTAATTTTTTTACTCTATTATTTATTTTTGTGGTGTTAAGTTATAAATTGTGGAATTCATTCTCTTCTAATTTATTCTGCTGTTTTTAATTTCTCTTGTGAATCATTTCCAAACATGTTTTTGTTTCATGTTTTCTTGAGGTTCTCGAGGCTTTGATGTTTCATCAAACCTTGATTCTGTTTTCTTATTCATGTAATATTTATTTACAAAACTTTTATCTTTTTGAGATCATTGTACTAATCCTCCAAATTTTAGTAGCTTCTCTATTAATTTATTTATTTCCAATCTAGGCTTTTAAGTGGAATTTTCTTTCTCTTAAAATCTTTGGTAATTTTAGACTTTTTTCTTCATATTACCTTTTCACCCATTTTCAGTCTCCTCTTTCTTTGATGGTAGTTATTCCACACAACTTCTTCAAATATTGATTTCCTCATTGAAAAATGAAGATTAACATAAATGCACTTAAAAGAAAATAAAATGTACTGGGGGAAAAAACCTGTTAAAAGTTCTGATAAAATCAAACTCTCAAAATCTATAATGAAGTAATACAAATGTAAGAGATTGAGAGATATTCTTTACTAGACAGATGATAAAAGATATATTTTATTGTTTTTTTTACATTGCCATTTCCAAATGTTTCCCTTTCTTCCCCTACCTAGCGAACTAGTTATCTCTTACAACAAAGACTTTTTTAAAGAAAGAAAGCAATTTAATGAATCAAGTCAACAATCAATGAAGTTAATAATAATATAAGAGATTCTGCATACCCATATTGCTCAACCTCTGCAAAGAAAGGAAAGATTTTCTTATCTCTTCTTTAATAACGAAATTGGTCATGATAATTATGGAGCACTCAGCTTTCTTTGTTTTTGTTCCTTCAGTTTATGTTTGGAATCATTATACACAGAAGTTTCCTACCTGCTCATTTTCTACTACTTCAGTTCATGTATCTTCCCAGGTTTTTCTCAATTCTTCATATGTATAATTTCTTACAATGCCATAAAATTTCATAACACATATATCACAGTCTTTTCTCAATGTATGGACATCTACTCTGTTTCATGTTCTTTGCTACTACAAAAATTCTTCCTACAACTATTCTGGTATATATGTAACATATATATGTTACATACTATGTTTGTGCTTCTTCAGAGGGTATGCTTAGCAAAAAGATCTCTGGATGAAAGAATATGGATACTCTAATCTCTTCATATAATTGCTAACTGCATATCAATGTACCCATTTTCCCTACAACTTCTCAAGCACTGATTATTCTCATTTTTATTATCCTTAACAATTTTGAGGTTGTGAAAAGAAACACCAAGTTGTTGGAGTTATTTTTTTCTTAATTTGCTTTTATCTTATTATTACGGGCAGGAAAACAGGGATGAGATAAGCATTTATATATTACCTGCTGCATACCAGACACTGTTCTAAGTGCTTTTTACAAATATTTACTCATTTGATGCTCCCAATGACCCTGTAATGTAGGTGCTATTATTATCATTTTTTATTTTATTATGCTATTATGCTATTTTATTTTATTATGCTATTATTATTTTTTTAGTTGAGGAAACTGAGGTAAACAGAGGATAAGTTCCATGATCTGGTTAACACATCTAGGAAATATCTGAGGCCAGAGTTGAATTAATGTCTTCCTGACTCCAGGACCAGAGCTCTATTCACCGTCTGATTAGTGATATGGAACAATCTTTCATGTGATTATCAGGACCAGAGCTCTATTCACCATCTGATTAGTGATATGGAACAATCTTTCATGTGACTATTAATAGTTTTCAATTCTTTTGAAAAATGCTTCTTTATTTCCTTTCATTACTTATCCACCAGAGACTGCCTCATCATAAATAATGCTTTTGAAAAGGCAAAGGCAATATAGCAGAGTAGTAGGAAGCAATATAGAGACTTCCCCTTCACAAACTCCTCTAAAAAGATCTAGAAAATGCACCAGGCTGATTCTTGATGGAGAAATATGAAAAGTAATAGTGAGTTAGTTGTCTAGCCCAAAATAGCATAAGAAGACAAAGACAGAGATTTGTGGATAATGGGAGTGGGGTCAGGTCAGACCAAGAATATGCTGAGCATAGTATACTCCATTATCTAGGGAGAGGCTTTACACAAAGGCATGAGAAAGTTTCAGGCCCATAGTGGGGCAATACAATGCTGGTAGATTCCAACTGGAATGAAATTCCATTGCTTTCATATCAAAGGAAAAAATACTACAAGCACCCAGAATGAAAGAATTTAAATACCAAGTCATAGGACCACGCATGATTTACCAACCATCATAATACAGGAGTAAAGAGCTTGGACTGTGATAATATAGAAAAGAAAGGGTATGGGCTTACAGAGAAGAATAACTTACTCAGCAAATCTTACTGCAATGTCATAGGGGGAAAATGGATCTTTAACGAAATAAAGAACTTTCAAGCATTCCCGGTGAAAAGACCAGAGCTTCAGGGAAACACTGAAGTACAAATACTGGGGTGAAGCAAAACAAAAAGTTAGCATGAATGAACAATGATAAGAGACTAAACTAAGATAAACTATGTGCATTCAAATACAAGGAAAATGATAGGTGTCTCCTTTGAATTTACATAATTACCACAACAATGTAAATTTGGTGGGTTTTTTTTCTTATTCTTTTATGTACAAGGAACAAATCTCTGGTCAAATGCAGTAATCATTGTTAATATCAATCCTCTCTGACAATATATCCAATATTTCACATCTATAATTCCCCAACTTTGTAAAGAAAGAATCTAAAAGCATTTTCTCAATTCTTCTATTGGCCTATACTTGGTCATTATAATCACAGAGTTGTCTGGTCTTTCCATTTATACTGTTGCTGTGATTGTGGATATTGTCTTCATGATTTTGCTTATTTCAATCTAAATCTCTTATAGAATTCTTTCATGATAAGCCAAATTTTGAAAGAAAATAACTCACGCTAGGAAACTGCAAAGAAATGCTCATCAGGGGTAAATGCAGTTAGTGCATTGTAGTCTGTTAATTTACCTCAATACAAGAACTACTTCTTATGAGCAGTTTACTTTGTGACTTATTATTTATGTGTTTGTATTCTTTCTCTCTTTATACACATATATGTGTGTGTATATGCGTATATATACACATACATGTACACATATGTGTACATATATGTATATACATGTATGTGTGTATATACACGTGTGTGTGTGAACATGAATGGAACCAGTAGACCAGTGGACAGCATGGACTCCACCTCTGTCTTCAGAGCTGACTCTAGAAGGTGCTACCAGTCCTTTCTGGTAATCACCTCTTTCAGGACATGTAGAACATCAAAAGCAACAGCTTTTAAATAAGGAGGACCCTTTGAAACATCACTGAGGGGTAAGAATTACAAGAAATGGAGCCTTTGTACCATGAGGGTTTGGAGGCTTATTGAATGAACATGAAAATAAACAGGATAAGTGCTCCCTCCTATGGAGTGCTCCCACCTGTGGAATGTGGGGATTACTAATTTAGCCAAATACTCTTTTGCTATTGCCTCTGGGCTGGACCTATTCTGTAGTCATCAACCCTAACAACACTCCAACAGTGAAATTTCTCTTTGTATTTATGATTCAATTCAATTCAGAAAACATTTATTAAGTGCCTACTATGTGCCAGGCACTGTGCTACGCCCTAGAAATTCAAAAGGAAGCAAAAGATAATCTCTCCCCTCAAGAAGCTTGCAATCTAACAAGTGGGCATCTTTACTCTTTTTTTTTTTTAAGCAATTGGGGTTAAGTAACTTGCTCAAGGTTACACGGCTAGTCATTATTTATGTGTGGGTGCTCATTTTCTGAGGCCAGATTCGATCTCCGGTCATCCCAACTCCGAGGCCGGGCACTCTTACTCACTGCGCCACCTAGCCGCCCCCATCTTTACTCTTTTTCTTCAGCATCTGTCACCTTTCCTCCTCACTCATCCTACTCACCAGAATCCAATAAAATCCATTCCTCAGTCTCTCTCTTCCCTATCCTCTTTGTCTATTCTACTGGGCTGTTGGGCCAACAGCAGTGGTGACGGCCACAGTGACAAGACTCATATCCTTTTCTCTATCATGTTCTCTGCTCTCTGGAAAAACCTAATCCAAACTCCACATGCTTATTCACTTTTGATCCTAGTTCTTAGACCCTCTCCCAATGGTTTCTGCTCCACACTGACTGTAGTCTCTGGGAGACTAGATGTCTTTTGGTCCTTAGGGTATGCTAGAAGAAAGGATTCTATTCTGAGAGTAGGACCTCTTAGCCTACAATTCTCCATGTCCAAGAGGCAATATGGGTTATATTCTGATCAGGTATCATTGTAGGGCATGAGCAGGGTTATGGGAAGATCTGAGATTATGAACTACTTCCTCAAGCCATAATTTGGATCCCAATTCTTGTCTTCCCTCCCTTTCTCCTACTCTGATGTTAATAGGAGCTTTGCAGTTACAAATATGAGACCTGGAACAAATTGGATTGATGTGAGATCAACACAAACCACATGTTACTTGACAGATTCCCAAGCCCCTAAAATGAAGTTGAAGATGGAGTCTCTTTCTGAAACAATTAAGCAAATCTTTTGTCAACAATAAAGCAAGCCTTTTAGTCTATTTAGTGTCCCCCCTCCAAGATCTCACATGATATTTGCTTTTTTTATATTTGAAAAACATGCTGCTTTTTCTTTCATATTTTTTAACTTGCTGGAAGCAAGACAAATATCAGAATAAACACTGACAACACTGGTAATTAGAAGAAATTATTTTAAAAGTTTGAATTCAGTTAGCAAGTTAATTCTGGCCATTATTTGTATAAAAAAAAAACCCTTTAGAAATGTGAACGGACCACTGTTCTCTCTAAATTGATGTTCATATTAGATGAACGTTTTTTAATTTTAAAAATATTTATTAATGCATTTTAAAATAACAGTAATTAGCCAATTACATTTTAACATGAAATATTAAAAAAAGCAAAACTAGCTATATTTTCTAAAATAAAAATTTGGTGAGAAGAGTGGAATTGTTTTTATATAATTTTGGAAAATTCTTTAATATCTGGATTTTCCTATCTTCTTCTGCATTCAATCTATTGTGATATGATATTTAGCTTGAAATACAAGAAAGAAAATTTGGCTTCAGGCAGAAATATAATTGGCAAAAGCAGGAATATTTTAATAGGCAAATAGTGTGTTAATATGATTTTTAAAAATACTATTTTATTTTTTCCCAATTACATATAAAATAATTTTAACATTCTTTTTTTTAAGTTTTGAAGTAAAACATCTTTGGGCAAACTTTTCAGATTTCTTTTTGGTTATCAGGAGGCCTATTTTGAGCCAGAATTATAAATCATTTGCTACCCCACATGAAATCTAATATCAGTAAGACACGTCCTCAATTATCAATGGAAACTCAGCATCCTAAGGGTATGGAGGACTTCTCATCCTTTTAATCTGCAGCATCTAGCACAGTGCCGGGCATATATTAAGTAAGTGCCTTAACAGATGCTTATGGATTGAATTGGAATAGAAAATTTTCCCATTCCTCTTGTTTTTCTTTCATTTGTATTGCCTAAAATGCTGTGTTTGTATATTCTCCTTTAAACAGTAAGCACACTAGAAAAGATATGACTTATGGGCACTGTGATGCTGAGGATATTTCACCAGTCGATGTGTACGCTTCGGAGGAACTCTCTGAATGGCTGTTAGGTATGGCAAAGTGAGGCATTTCTTCATTGGGTAAATATGTTGAAAATGAGGGAACTGAGTATGGAGTTGGCACTTGGTTTGTGGGTGGGAGATGTCTTGCCATTGTACGATAATACAAGAGAAGATCTAGCCCAATGAACTTGAGGTGCGGAAGGATAGCCATACACTAGATAGACTGGGAGGGAGAGCATGGAAAGCATGAACAAAGAGAGGAGATGGGGTTTCATGTTCAAGTAACAATGTAGCTGGATCACAGAGTACAGTAGAATGTAAAAAAAATGAGAGGGTGGCTAGGTGGTGCAGTGAACAGAGCACTGGCCTTGGAGCCAGGAGGGTCTGAGTTCAAATTCAGCCTCAGACACTTAACACAAAAACTAGCCATGTGACCTTGGGCAAGTCACTTAACCCCAATTGCCCTCCAAAAAAAAGCAAAAAAAAAAATTGAAAATAGGTAGAGAGAGGCCTAATTATGAAAAACTTTAATTTTCAAATAAAAGATTTTATATTTAATCTTGGAAGTAATAGAGAAACACAATTTGAGTATTGAAGGAACAAATTAGACTCCATTTTGGGGATATCATTTTGGCAGTTCAGTGAAATATTAGGTTGGAATGGAGAGAGACTTGAGGTTCTGAGACCAACCGGACGGCTAATGAGGTATTCCTGAAGAGAAATGATGGAGGTCTGAACTGGGAAGGGTAATGTTTATGTGAGTGGGGAGATTTATTTGAACAATTTTGTAAAGGAAGAAATTATAAGATTTGGCAAGTAGTGAGCTCAAGAAAGCTGAAGAAAGGAGAGGAAGATGACACTGGGATTTCAAAGCTGAGTGAGTAGAAGAATAATGGTATCCTTGAAAGTAATAAGGAGTTTAGAAAAAGGGAGGGTTAGAAAGAAAACCATGGGCATGTTGATATTGAGATGACTTTAGGATCAACTTAGGATGTCCAAAAGCTGTTGGAAATGTGAGACTGGAGCTCTCTTGAGTGGTAGGGCTTGTTACACAGATCTGGAATCATTCCCAATGGGATGAGGAACCCATAAACCTATGATGGGAGGAGAGGGTGATTGGCAGTCTAAAGTGCTGCATAATGCTTGGAGTATTTGGCCTGAGCAAAGGTTTTTCAATTTGAAAGAAAACAAAGGTCATTAGTGAATTAGGAGAGTGCAGCTTCAGTTGAATAATATGGTCAGTATCCAAATTGCAGAGGGTTTAGGAGCCAGAAAAAAAGGAAGGAGAATCACCAAGTGTGGACAGTTAGCTTAAGAAGTTTAGCTTTGAAAGTAAGAAGAGCTATATGATTCTAACTAGGGAGCATGGTTCAATCTAGTGATGGTATTTTTTTTTAAATTGTTTACTTTTAGTTTACAACATTCAGATCCACAAAGTTTTGAGTTCCAACCTCCTCCCCTCCGTTCCCCCACCCCACCATAGTGGCATGCAATCTGATATAGATTCTACATATACCTTTGAAGAGGGAGGGGTGATAAGGAGGGGGGGAGGGTAACTGGTTCTGCCAGGGATGCACCCTGGCATCCAGTCTGGAAGGAATTCACCAGTCTGGAAGGAATTCACCAGGATCAAGCAAACTTTGAAGCCAAAATTGTAAAGTTTATTGTAGAGAACAGCGGGCTAGATTCTTATGGAACCTGCAAACTCGCAGGGGCGCAGGCATAGTTTTAAGGTGTCAATTATGCTAACTAGATGAGTAAGGGTGGGATCAGGGAGGAGTTAAGGAGTGGTCAGTACTCAAAGGACCATACACTTTTAATATCAACTGTGCAGGTGTATTGCCCATGATTCACTGGAAAATAGCTCAAGGGGGGGGGGCTAGCTGGAGGTGTGGTTTTAGGCCTGACATGTCACTAAAGAGTGCCCAGTCCGCCACCCACCAAGGTCATCAGAGACAGTGTGGGTATGTAATTGACTAAGGAGTTACCCTATAGATAAGGTATTGAAGAATTTCCGGTGGGGCTGGCCGCTCTAACTAAGGGAGATAACATTTACATAACTTATTGTTTCAAGCAGAGATAAACAGGTCATGAGTTGTTGTTGGGCAGAGTGCTGGAAGGGGGAAGGGGCAGAGTCGATGCTGAGGCTGGGGTAGGGGGGAGTGTGAACTTACAGACTGCTTTTACAAATTGATTTTGCAGACATAGATCCCAAAGCACCCCATTTACAAACTGATGTTACAGATTGATACTACAGACATATATACATCACAAGGACCCCATCAAACATTAGTCAAGTTGTAAAGAAGAATTACAACCAATGAAATGAACAACAAGGAAGAAGAAATAAAACAAAAAGAGAGAGCAAATAGTCTGCTTCCATCTGCATTCAGACTCTGTAATGCTTTCTCTGGATGTGGACAGCCCTTTCCATCATGAGTCTTTTGGGGTTGTCTTATAGCCTTGTACTGCTGAGAGGAGCCCAGTCTATCAAACTCAGTCATCACAGATACAACGTGCCTGTAGTTGTATACAATGTTCTACTGGTTCTGCTCCCTAGTAAGGGTATTTTTAAGGATGGGGAATACTGGAGTGTTAATAGACAGGAGGGGAGGAGTCAGTAGACAGGAAGAGATTGAAGATAAGGAAAGAAATAAGGGCTATGGAGAGTCAGGAGTGAGTGTAAAGAAAAATGGAACACTCAAAAGACTTTGAGCTAATAATGAATGTAATGATCTTAGTCCCTGAGAACAGATGATAACTACCCTCTCATTAGGGAGTCAGGAGGATAAAGTCATAGAATGTCATATATGTTTGCACAGAAAGTTGCTTCATTGGTTGATCAGATTAGTTGTTTTTCCTTGTTTCAAAGGAGGGTTCCATGGAGATGGTGGTAGGAAGGGGAATAATTGTCATGATAGAAAGAAAAAGGCAACAACAAGACATCATTTTTAAGAGGATTATATCCCTATACAAATTTCTAAGCCAGTAGGTTCAAGGAAAGCCCAAACAATACTATCATTCTTTACTTATTTCTACTCAATCTTAAATATGTGTAATATTACAGATTACACATTTGCCCTCTTTTAAAAGGCCAAATTCTTAATAAAAATTGGAAACATAATCAGGACAATATTACTGGGACTTTGCCCTAAGGTTCTAAATCTAGAAATCTCTAATATGACTTGCATTCCTTGTGATTGTAGAAACAATAGATCTTAATAACTAGTTAGTGAGAATTTGTTATAATAGTATGCTACCAAATGTTCACTTGTGAGTTGCTGCAGCCCTGTCCCAATCTTTCCCCCTTCCCAGTAGCAGTTCTTGCCTGGGGGGTCTTGGAGGGCCCCTTACCTTCATTTTTTGGGAAGTTTAGTGTTGTCCCAGTTAAGGCTTTAATTCTCATTAATGCTTTGCTACACAATTTGCAGACCTGAACTTACATGTGATAATGAGCTCCCCAGGTCTGATTTTATCATCACAATGCCTTCAGTGATTTAGACCTGATTATTCCATCACAGACAGCACCCTGCCCCAGAGTCATTTGTCCAACCCCTGCCTGTCCTGGCAGGTCAAGTCACCAGAGGGCGGCTAGCTAATTTCCCTCTTACAATCTATGATCAGCTAACCCTGGGACCAAGCTGTCTGATAGTGTCTCTCATTAATCATCATCTGGCATGTTCTCCCCAATATTCATCGCCAGTTGATATCAATGAACTCTTACTAAATAATATTTATGAAGGTATAGCAACATTAGAACTTGCAAAGGGGGAGTGTACACCCTCTCTTTTGCGCAGAATTCCTGGGGAGAATGGGCTCAGAATTGGAGCGATTGCTACAAAACATCCTCCAACCTAATTGAGGGGAGGGTGGTACATTTTGATGTCCCTAGGATTCTTTTTCTCCAAAGAGAATTTGGAATTCCCACCAAGTTAGGATGAGTCTTTTCCCTTGCTTAACTGGCCAATTTTCTTCTAGGCTATTGCTTCAATTCAGTGCTGAACTGGGTCAAACAGCCTGCTAAGTTGCTTCACTGGTCCAAGATCAAGCTCAGCTACTGCTACCATTAACAGAAGAATTTGAGTTATTGGGCAGACCTCAGATTCTTCCAATAGATCTCCCAGTCTCACTGGTTGTATGGGGGGGTCCCATTGATGGATCTGCTAATCTTATCAGTCACGTTGGCCTTGTCTTATCAGAATATTGTTTGTTTTCTATCCTTTATTTTCAAAGAGTACCAATGACATTATGGGATGAAGTCTTGACTAGCATGTGAATTGGATTTAAGCAAGGCAGAGTCATACAACCCATGCCATCAGCCTCACTCTCTCTTCCAGAGTCATTGAAGTCTAGGAGCAAGACAAAAATCAGAATGACTGGCAATGGCCCAGGATGCAGTGGCTGACCTTGGTGGCTGACCTTGGTGTCTTTGTATATAGATATCTATAGATATAGATACTATCTAGAAACCATATTAATTTATATTAATTATATATCTATAATATAAGAAGTATACAATTGTAATTCATATCATAATATATTAATGGTATATAATTTGTTCTAATTATATATAAATGATATATTATCTCTATGTATACACAGACACACATAAATATTTTACAGATTGAGAAACTGAGGGCTGAGGGCTTCTCATTGCCACATAGCTAGAAAGTAGCAGGATCTCCATCTTCAGAAGTATCTTGTCTCTAACTCCAATTCTTGTTCCACGCTTCTTACACAAATGTTGTATGTTTGAGTCCATTGTTGTGGCTACATGAGGAGTTACAGTCCTCCTTGGATATGGACACGTGGTTTGATCTTAACATTTGTTGCTCCTGATGATTACTAATACTTTGTCTTTCAAGTTAAGACAAATACAAATGAGAAGAGATATTCTTAAAATTGTGTGACCTCTTGGAAATAGAAAGGTATAGAGCTTGTTGTGTAGTCAAATTGTTGCCACTGGGTGCTATCCTTTTGAGTCCATCTGTCCAGTGTGCATGATGGATTGGCAGCTATTTTTCAAGGCACCATCTAGAATAACAAGTGGAAGGTCACATTTTTTTTTTTTAACAATAAAGGCTATTACGGCAAGAACTCTCCAGGAGTTGTGCACAAGCAAGCCTCAGCTGGAGAGACCATTCCCAGAAGTGAAGGGCATGACATTAACCAGATCCAGGCCTAGAAAACTATTTAGCTTGCATTGCAAATAGACCTTTTCTTCCTTTATACATTAACCCCTAGATGATTTTTACTTAGTTCTCCAAAGGATATTATTGATATTCTGATGGCACGTTTCAAGATCTGGTGTGTGTGTCATAGTTAACACATTTTTCCCTTTTATCACATGAAATCAAAGTATTTATTTAAATTCCCAAGGCTGCTGTGATGAAAGTCCTGCAAAATACTGCATGCCATTTCCTTGGGTCCATGTTTCCCCAGAAAAGTCTCTTGAAGGCTTGTGTTGGACTTCAGATGGAGTGGGTGTTGAATCTGCTCATTAAAAACATTTAGAAACTCTAAAGTGAATGTGTTTACCCCCAAAGAAAGCCATAGCTATTGAGGTGCTCTTTTATCTGTGAAACAAGTTCAGACTCAGTGTAATTTCCTCTTTTGGTCCTATATCTGGGGGTTATCAGCAGAGCTTGTAGCCTGGAGATTCTTTATGGCTGCTTAGGATAATATAAGGATTAACCCCATTCTGTGATGGCTTTCAAAGCCTGGTACATGTCTTCCCTAACTACCTTGGTAGGTAAAGGTCAGCCCACGGTAGGGTCCTGAAGGAAAGCAGCTGTCTTCCCACAGCAGGCTGAAATAGCAAAAAGAAATCCAGCTGCAGGCAATGTAAGATAGGCAAGGACCAAAGGGCAGAGGACAGAGATGAGCACATAGATTTTCATGTCATATACATGCAGATGGTAGTTGAACATGTAGAAGGATATGGTTTCTGAATTTAGCATCAGAGACCCTATGTTTCATTACTAATTCTACCTATTAACTCCCATGTGATCTAGGGCAACAAGAGGCCTCCATTTCTCCCCTAAAATGAATCACTTGGATAAAATACTTTCTGAGGGTCCCTCCATGACATCTGTCATCTCTGTACTAAGTATAAGCTTTAGAATCTCAACTCTTGAGTCAACAGTAAAGGCAGTGTGGCAGGAGTCCAGAGTCCAAAGATCTTTATACTAAGAGAGTCAGTACACACAGGTTTGAGTTCTGGGCTTAGAGGTAACTATGTGACATTAAGAAAGTAATTTTATGTCAAGGAGATATAATTTCATAATTTTTCAAATGAGCAGATGAGTCTAGATCATAAGTTACCTTAGAGGTAATCTAGAAGATCCTCTCATTTTACAAATAAGGAAACTGAGGCCCAGAGACATGAATTGACTTACTTTACTCAGTTAATAGGCAACTCCACCAGAATTTGAATGTACACCCTTTAAACCATCTGCACCATACTGCCTCCCTTAAGGCCAATTTAATTTTCATGGTTCTTTGCAGTACCACACCAGAGAGAAGTAATCTGTTTTCAGATGCAACTCCAGTAATAGCCAACAAGATACTAATCTACTAATTCTACCAAGTTCCACTGGACCTGTCAAGATGTATATTTTGGTATTTAGGCCTTCCATTCATAAAATATAAGTAATAAATCCAGCCAACCTAATCATTGTCACATTAAAACAGTATAAATAAAATAAAAATAAAATGTTTCATACTAAAATAAATAAATATAAATATAAAACACTTATGTCAAAATATCATTGACTTTAACAGATCAAAATCAGTTATGGCTTTGCTAGTACTCCATGGGATTGTAAATTACACAAAAATAGAAGAGACAGCTATTATATATATATATATATATATATATATATATATATACATATATATATGTATATATATATTCTATCCATATCTATGTAGACAGCCAACATATATATATATATATATATGTTAAAAGGATGGTTGGTGAACATCTAGAAGGGAAAGCAGTGATTAAAAAACAAGAATAACAAATCCATGGCTTCATCAAAAACAGTTGAAGCCAGACCCTTTTTTGATAGAATTACTAAAGTGATAAGTAAGGGGAGTATTGTAGATATAGGTTACCTAGGTTTTAGCAGAGTTTTGGACAAATGTCTCATGTTGCTCTTGTGGAAAAGCTTGAAAGATGCAGACTTGATGGTAATACAATGAAATGTAGACAGAACTGGTTATTTATGGCTCTATGTCAATGAGGCAGGAGGCCCCCAGTAGAATAGCCCAGGTATTTGTGCTGGGCTTTAAGTTGGTTAACATTTTATCAATGGTTTGGATAAAAGAAGAGATTTTTAAATGCTCATCACATTTAACTCAAAGCTGGAAAAGATATCTTAGACACTGGAGGATAGGGATAGGATCCAATTAGGTACTGACAGGCTAAAGGGCTGGGGACAGGAAGATTAAATTTAATAAAGATAAATATAGAAACTTAAATTTGGACCCTGAAAACCCTGACTGCCCCAGTACAAGATGGGAAACATCTTGAGAAAGCAGATTCTCTGAAAAAGATCTGGGGGTCAGAGTAGATTGCAATTTTAGTGGATTTCCATTCTTGAGTTTCTCCTTAGGCCTCCATTTTGAGAGACTCAGACAGGCTACCTTTCATTCCTGTTCCAGTTCTCATCCTTACTTTCTGGATTTCAAAACAATACTTCACATGCTAGGTTATCCTGTATCTTTCTTCAGTGCCTTGGATCTACTTGCCTTGACTCCAACTCTGTTATAATCTCACCCTGGCCCACTTCTCCCAGTTGACCCCCATCTCCCTTCAGTGAGTTTCTCTGGGGATGTCCACCTGGCCCACCGACTTTTACTTCCCTTCCAGCTCTACTCCAGACTTTGTGAACTTCAACCAAGTCCCCAAGGTGAGGCCTCCATCCTCCCCCTACTGTGTGTTGTCTCCACGCTTTAGAATTGAGGTTTCTCCAGAGCAGGGACTGTATTTTTTCTGCTTCTCTTTGTATCCCCAAATTTTAGTCCAGTGCTTGAAACATAGTAGGGACTTAATAAATGCTTGTTTCCTGCCTCCTCACAAAGTAAATATGATTTTGTAGTATGATATGTCAGTCAAACAGGCTAAGAAATTCATGCATTAAGTATTTATCATATGCTAAGCCTTGATGATACAAATACAAATATTAAAAAAGTGAGACAGTCCTGGTGCTCAAGAAGCTAAAATTCTAGGAGGAAAAGATAGAGCAGATATGGCAATATGGGCTAACGATACAGTGGTTTGAATTTAAAGCATTCTGGGCCGAATCCAATTCAATCCAATACAAGAAACATTTATTAAGTACCTTAGCTGGGTGGATAGAATACTGGATCTGGAGTCAGAAAGACTCATCTTCCTGCATTTATATCCTGCCTAAAATGCTTGCTAGCTGTGTGATCCTGGGCAAGTCATTTAACCCCCTTTGTCTCAGTTTCTTCATATGTAAAAAAGAGCTGGGGAAGGAAATGGAAAACCATATAGGAACTTTACCAAGAAAACCCCAAATGGGGCCGCAAAGAGTCAGATATGACTGAAATAACTGAACAATGTGTGCTAAGCTTCATGCTAAATTCTGGAAATACAAAAGAAAGAGAGTCCCTACCCTCAAGAAGCTTACAATCAAATGGGGAGAGGTGGGGATAGCACATAAAAGAAGACAGGAAATGGGGGACATGCCAAGGAATACCCAGTATGGGGGCATCTTGTCCTGTGATGTTGAAACCAAGCAGACATGGAATAGAGTGAGGCAAAAGTCCAGTTTCTGCTCTCTGTAAAGGTAGGCATTGAGAGGAGTTTAATATTCCACTCTCTAGCCATCCAATCAGAAGTTCCATTAAGAGAGGTACAATTTTCCAGTGATTTCTTTTCTGGCCAGAAACTCTGAAGGTCTTCCACGCCCAGACTGATCTTTTTATGAAGGTAAACTAGGCCATTTTTTTTACCTCAATTCTTACCTAGCCTTTAATTACTGAATAGATGTTGCCTCAAATTGTGACCTGGGAAAGACCTTAGCTTAAAAAGGCAAAGATCTCCCACTGAATCACTGGCCATCACCAGAAATCTAGAACTACATCTTGCCACTGGTCTCTAATGACTGGAGGAGAGAGTGAGGTTGATGACTGCCTCGCTCAAATCCAATTCACTTGCAAGTCAAGACATCACCTTCCTGATGTCATTGGTCATCTTCAAGAATGAAAGAAGAACAACAATAAATAGTCTCTCATCACAAATCAGTTCACTTCTGGACATCACTGGTTAAGAAGAACATTGATGAGCTAGTGACCATCAGGGGAGAGCAACCAGACTGGGGAAGGACCTTGAGCTGATGACTGAAGGAACTCAGTACATTTAGGCTGGAGAAGAAAGGGTGTAGATGGTATCATAATAGATGTCTGTGCCCAGTTATTTGAGGGGATGTCATATCAAGGTTAGAGAAATTCAATCTCCTCTGCTTGGCAGCAGAGTGATGAACTGGTAGCAAGAGGTAGAAGGTTCAAAGAAACAAATTTAGGTTTGATGTTACGGGTTGGGGGAACTAAAAATCTTCCCAAAGAAAAGAGTAACCCATAAAGTAAATGGGCTGCTGATAAGTTAGTGAGTCCCCCTCAGCTGATGATGTCATGCAGAGGAAGAATGAGCAATTACTTGATGTATTGTATTAGGAATTATTTTTCATGCATGAGTTGAATTAGATGACCTCTGAGGCCATTTGCATTTCTAAGTTTCTGAGATTCTGTTGTAACCTGTGACACAAGACTCCAAGGTTCTGGGCTAACATGGACTAGGTCCAATCCAAAGGGCCTGATATGAAGCAGATATTAGCTTGTTTCTTCCTCCTGAAGTTTCATCAAGATATACCCCTAATCTGAGTGCCTTGGTTTACACAAATATGGGTAAAGAAGCCTCCAGCTCCCGAAAAGCACTCAGGAAATTAAATGCATATTAAGCACAGGAAAGACTTTATTTTATTCCCACCCCAACTATTCCAAAGATGCATTGCATTCATGGAAACCCATAAACCAAGCAAAGTATAAAGCATTCAAATGGCTCATTGACTCTGCCTGGAAGAGAGCTAGTCTTTGAGGTGGGTTCCCAGGAGGGCAATCCCCTTTTATTCTGATGAAACCCCTTTCTCCCACAGGGTCAATAACACTTCCTCCAAGATTCATAGTACAAGACTGTGGTTTAACTTCCCCCAGAAGGTAAATATAATTTGGGAGGTGCTGAAAAAGCAATTTTTTCCATCATACCTACAGTGAGTAATTTCCTGTCTTTATTTTCTAATTAGGGTGTCATATAGGAAGTACACAGATGATTTTTCCTATTTCTCCAGGTAGCAATATATGAGTAAACCCCTTTTGTTATTTCTCTCATTAAAAGATCCAATCCTAGAATTCTCAAATTTGAGAAATCTTCAATTTGGTCATGGTGCATAGATGTACTGCTATGTCCCTTTACAAGAAATCTCTTAGTGGCCCTCTTGCTATCATCTCTTGAGCTGGGGAAATCCACTACTAGGTCTCCAATTTCTGACCTGTGCTTAGAAAAGGAAGAAGAAAAGAAGAAGGAAGACAGAAACCTAAGATCCAAGAACTCCCCTCTCTGAACACCTGGGCAAATGCTGTGGCTTGTGCTATGCTTCTGCAACAAATGACTATTACCTGCTCCTGGGCATAGAAAAGGATCTGCAGTGCCCTCTCTCCCAACAGAATGCATGTCCTCACTGCTGTAAACCTGTTTATCTCTCTAAAGTGGAAAGAGAAGTCTGAAAGTTCATTTTTGTAAGGAAATGGGAGGGAAGACAGCAGATTCCTAGGCAGCTAACCACAGGGAGATAGCCCTAATCTCTGAAACCCAATGGGGATAAAAACAGTCAGGACACTTTATGAAAAGGTGTGCCTTAGATGCCTCTAGACCAGGGCTTCTTAAACTTTTTCTCCTTGAGACCCTTTTTTGAGAGACGGCAGCATTAGTTGGCATTTGAGCAGTCTGAGAGCATGCACAGTGCAAAGTACACATGCTTTGGGTTCAGAATCAAGGCTGCAGGGTCATTGCATGATTCAACAAGGGCAAGTGCTGCCAGAAATACCTAGGATTCACTACCTATTTGCTGTTTAGTTCATTTTTGGTCACTGCAAGTTCAGAAACCTTTTGCTCTCACCAAATTTGGGAGTCACAACCCACAGTTTAAGAAGTGTGTGTAGACAGAGGTCCCTACCCAGTAATCTCATTAATTTGATTAGAAAACTAGTCTGTTTGCTCAGGGACTCCCCTAAACAACCCTTAAACTGTGATGTGTGGTGAAACCTATATTCTCTGATGTAGATTTCCAGATGGCTTTTGTGATTTATAGTGACTGAAAACAATACCATGCAGCCAGATTTGAGTAATGAAACTTTCCAAAGAAAATTAGACTGGTCCCCAAATGAAAACATTCAGCCCATCCCTATATCTGAGCTCTAATCCATTGCACTATGTGGATCCGCCCAAAGCTTGTCTTTAAGAACTCTGGGTGACTTCTTGCCATGGAGAAGGATTTCAGTAGAGGAGCAAAGTGTATAGACTTGAAAAAGGGAGCATTAATCACTACTCTGGTGACACCCTTTGCAGTGAGTTTTGTTTAACATCATCTTTCTTGTCTCAATAGCACATTAGCTGAAGGCATCTGCTTTGGTCCCCAAATTCAGAATGTTCTGAGAAAACAACCTCACGGCCAAAAGAGCCCAGTGAAAGGCTTTCCAAAGGACAAGTCTAAACAATGTTCCAATGGGAATGAAAACCCAAAGGAAAAAGGAAATGTTGTGAAAGGGGTGCTTTCTCTCCACTCCATAGGGGCCTTAATTACGGAGTAATCAACAGCCATGGCAGGGTATCGCAGGAGTGCTGCCCATACAAAATAACACCTTGGACGGGAATGAATTAGAAAGCAATGGACTGGAAATGGTGGCTTTCCAAGCAATCAACAACAACTTGAAAACAAAATAAAAGAACACAAGAGCCTTTCATTTGGTTTAATTTTTTTTTTTAAGTTCTGACCCCCCAAGTCTCAGACAGTATCTGGGTGCCAGCATTGGTGGTTATTGTATAGATGGGATTTGTATTTTTCCAATTCAATGGAGGAAATGATCCATGCCAATGAGTAAGTTGGGCTTTATCTGAGAGATGATCAAGAGAGTCCCAGAATGGAGAAACAACCATCTTCCCTAGAACATTACAAATCATTATATATTTAAATAGAAAGAGTATGAGACTTGTTCAACTCTTTTTCTATTCCTTTGAAGCATATTTTAGAGAATTTTCTTTTTGTGAGTGGTCTAGAAGAATAAGTGGTCACTCATCCTCTCTGAACGTCATGTTCAACACAGATTTAAAATAAAGGAAAAAAGAGGAATAATGCTTGAACTACCTGCCAATTTCCAGCCAGTTTATCCTGTTCTCTTTCTCCTCTTTCATATCATGTTTGCCCCAGATGTATATTATCCTCCAACTACATATCCACTTGATTTTATTTTCCTATGTGGATAGCTAAACCAACTCCTTTTAAGTGATAATGAACGTCATTTAGGGTTATCTGCAAGGTTTCATGATTTGATTACATTTAAAAAATGTCATTGGCAAAGAGGAACCTTCTTGGGGAAGCCAGTGGATAGAGGACCAGCCCTGGAATCAGGAGGACCCGAATTCAAGGCCAACCTCAGACACTTACTAGCTATGTGACCCTGGGCAAGTCACTTAACTTCACTCACCTAAAAAAAAATACCTTGTGATATTCTAAACCTCCTCCATGGAAGCTGGGAAATCTAAATTACCTTAGAAAATCATATATTGCTTTCTTTTTCACTCTGCTTGATTTGAATAATTACTGAAATTCCTTGAGGACCTGTATGTATTTCTTCACCATCAGTGGTCATTCTAGCAACACAAATCACATCCCCTCTGTGCCTTAGTAAAAAGTCTCTCAGAGTTCCTGTATCTATAAAATTTTCTATTTTTTAGCTATTGTAGAGAGAGATATATAAGTTTGGGCAGCAAGGTAGTGAGGTGGTTAGAGACCTGGACATGGAGCCAAGAAGACCTGAGTTCCAATCTGGCCTCAAACACTTCCTAGCTGTGTGAAACTGGGCAAGTCACTTTACCTTGTTTGCCTCAGGTTCCTCATCTGCAAAATGAGCTGGAGAAGGAAATGGCAAGCCACTTCTGTATCTTTGCCACAAAAAAATCCCAAATGGAGTCATAACAAGTCAGATATGACTAAAGTAACTAAACAACAATCTTCAAATTCAATTAGACTGGTCTTCAGATGACAAAGGTTGTTGAGGACATGCTTGAGGTTTTGCATAAGTCTACTATCCATGTGACTGTCATGGATCACTCAACTTTATTAGTTCTCAGTTTCCTAATCTGTAAAATGAAGGGACTGAGCTAGATCATTCCTCATATCCCCTTTTCATCTAACTCCATGATACTATAATCATAAGACATACTAGAACTTGGCATTTACTTGCATAGCTTCTGAAAATGTCAACTCCACACCATGATAGGGTATCACAAAAGGACTTTGATCCATAATTATGAATTCTCTAAAAGTCCTAAAAGAAATGGTGTATGATGTTTTTTTTTCAGAGTAAGGTGAGGGAAAGGACGAGGTCATTTATTGAATTATAGAACTGTAACACTACCAGAGACCCCTTCCTAACAAATGTCCATTCACCGCTTGATTAAAGACTGTCAATGATAAACAACATATTGAATCCTATATTCCTCTTTTGAATAGCAAAAAAAAATGCTATGAAGCCAAATCTGCTTCTCTGAGATAATACTTCCTCCTCCCCTCTCACACTCCATTAAAGTGATCATGGAGTATGGGGGAGGCAGCTCCTTGACTCAGTAGATACTGATGGGCCTAGAGTGAGGAAGACCTGAGGTAAAATCCAGCTTCAGACACTGGTTGGCTGTGTGACCCAGGACAAGTGAATCTATTTGTCTATTTGTCTCTGTTAAATGGGCATAATAATAGCAACTACCTCCCAAGGCTGAGAATCAAATGAAATAGTAATTGGAAAGCACTTAGCACTGTGCCTAGGACACAGTGAGCACTGTATGTTAGTTGTTATTAGGTTGCTTTGTTTTGTGGCAGAGAAGGGCTGGTCATGGACTCTAGATGTGTGCTGAGTAAGGAACAAGTACAGAAGCAAACAGTTCTAATGGAGCTCTGATCTCTGGAGCAGAGTTGGGACACAGTGCTAGCTTCCAATCTACATTGAACTAATTCAAACTTATAAGAATAAGAGTGATTCCCCGGTAGATAACTAGTCAAAGGATGTGAAAAAATAATTTTAAGAAAAGAAATCTAAGTTATCAACAATGATAGTAAAAAATGCTCTAAATCACTAATAGTAAGAAAAATGCAAATGAATGCAGCAAGGCACCCAAAGACAGACTCTGGAGGTATTATGTTCTATGAAAATCCAATGGCTACTTTTGCTTCTTCTATTGGTAAAGTAAGAAAGTCACCTTGTTGGAGATAGCCCAGGACCCCGAACCCAAGAGCCTTGGGCATAGTAGTGCCCGGTGCCCACTTCCAAGCCAGTAGCCATGCTTATGCCTTAGGTCCCACAGTCATTATTTATGGGAGAAATCACTAAAGAGAAGGGGCTTATCTTCCATACCAACTGTTGACCAACAGCCAACAAAGGAGAAAAAAAACATGTGTCTTAGGAGTGGCAGAACCCCCCACCCCCCACCATGACCACGAGTCCAGCTTTCAGTACAGCCCTCAAAATGATCATCCCAGGGAATGAAGGGTTCAACATCTGAAATAAATAAGAATTTATTCATGGAAATAATACTAAGGAAGTATCATCATCTGCCTCACTACTACACTCTTAGGACCATGGGTCCTATCCTTCTGATTTGCAGCTAAAGCCTCCTAAATATGTTGTGTCTCCTTATTAAAAAGTGAGCTCCTTGAGTGTAAGGACTACCTCAGCTTTTGTGTGTATACCCCATCTGTAGGGAGTAGGGGAAAACAGGTACATTTTCATGCTCTTGTAGAGCTGTGGAGTGATCCAGCCATTCTGGGGATAATGCCAAGAAAGTTAGAAAAACTTTAAATACCCTTTGACCCACTGCTATAAACCCCAGACAAATCAGAGAAAGAGCTAAAGGATCTATATGTAAAAAAAAAACAAAACAAAACAAAACAAAAAACAAACCTATAGCTATTCTTTTTGTGATAACCAAACATTGGAAGTCCTGTTAGAGAATGGCTAAACAGATTGTGAATGTCGTAGATTATTGTGCCATAATAAATGATGAAATAGTTTCAGAGGAAACTAGGACAACCTCTATAAACTTGTGCTGTTAAGTGAACATAACTAAGAGATGGAGGAATGACTTATACAATAATAATAATATCATAGAGAAAAAAAATCACCTTCCAAAGACGTTAGGAATCTGATCAATGCACAAGTCCAATGAAGATGAAACATACCTCTCGTGACAGAGCCATGGTGAACTCAAAATGCACAAAAAGACCAGTTTGGGGATATGATTAATGTGGGAATTTGTTTTTCTGAACTATGGGACTATGTACTGAGTGCTTTATTTTTTTTTAATTTGTTCAATGGGGGAGTAGAAAGGGACAGGTTAATTAAAATGCTTAGGAATTTAAAATGACAATAATGAACTATTTAAAAATAATATAGGAGAGTCACCAAGAGACTTTCAAAACAAATAATCTATGAAGGAGACTATATCAGAGTACTTTGTCACTCTTCAGACACATCCAGAACAGAACTCTTTGTTCTGCTGAGAATCCCAGCACAGGAGCATAACAATTTTTTTTTTGCTTTGATACCCCAAACCATCATATAGTATTTTCTGTATATAATGTACTTATAATTTAATGGGATATTTAGATGTCATTTATGCTTTCACTATAGAATTGCAAAAAAAAAAAAAAAAGGATCCAATGGTCAATATTTGTGTAGCCCTGGCTCACAAGGTTGCCATGGGACCATGAAGTACAGCAAGTCACTATGGTAGCTGAGCATATTTTTTTTAAACCAGACTTCATAGGTCTCCTGATATTAAACCTTTCATTGTGGAGCAACAAGGAGAAGTAATATGTCTCTTATCACTGGGAGGTGAGACAGGGGAAAGCTGCAGTAATCAAGCTGGGGCCAGATCTGCATCCTAGATCATTCAAACAGGGTAATGACCCACACCTGTACCTCAGGACTAGGGGTATTAGAACCCAAGGATTAGAAACCAGCAAAGATGCAAGTCATGTAATATGGCAGAGAAAGCAGTTAATGTTGGAGCAGACTCCTGAGTCAAACATACCTGGCACCTCACATAATTTTTCCCTTTTTCCTCGATCTCTTGTGGGTGAACAACTCTCCACCATTTGTCCAAGTATACTCTTTTGATGCCCCAATCATTCACTTTCCATACAATACATTTATTCCCACTAATATAATTTGGTTAACGATAACAGAGTAAGAAAGAGAGGAAGGAAAAGGTTTTTCTCTCTAAAGAGACAGAAAACATTTTCTCCCTTTATTGAAAGCTGAGGCAAAATGCAAGTATAATTAATTCCTTTCCAATCTTTGGTTATGTAAAAAAACTTTTTATAGCTGTTAAATGAACTCCCAGATATTTTACACATCACAAAGCAATTTTGAATAGAATTTCTTTTGTTATCTAATGTAGTGTTACTCCATTAATTATCCCATCCCACTCAGAGTAAAAACACTTTTTGATTGAATCAATCAATCAGAACTGAGTATGAATAGGATCCATATAACTTCTCAAATGGATCAAAGTCGTTGTTTGAAAGACATCCATGAAGGAGTATTTTAGAACCAGATCATGATTCTGAGTGTCTGCAAACTATGAGGAAACGTAATATATTATACTGAGGTAATATATTGTACTGAGGTAATACTGAGCCAGAAAAAAATCAACAGCCCAGGAATAAATAGAGAAAGAGAAGACAAGAGTAAAAGAGGAGGGAGATATCAAAAAGAGACATTGACTCTAGACATCTTAGAGGAGAACACTCAGGCTGATGCCACCAGTATGTTCATATAGTAAGAAGTGAGGGAAGTCCTGAGCAAATGTCTACTCTTTCCCCAACCTCCCTTCCTGATGTCTGTCTATTCTCAGATGTTATAATATAATCTTTTTTACCCAAATATTTATATGTTTATACATAAATCATATAGATATTATGTATAGATATTATATTATATATAAATATCATATATTTATAATTATAGTATAATTATAATTTTATATATAACATATAATTTGTATATAAATTATATGTTATATATATACATATTACCCAAATATAATCTGTTGTTTTGTTGCCCAAATATTTCCAGGGATATGACTTTTGCCTCAACTACAAAGATGCCAGGGCCTAATTAGAAATAAATATAAACAAAATTGAGGAAGTGAATCCAACGTCTTCCTACGTGTTAGGTGTTTTTCTAACAATGATGACTCAGTAGTAAAAACAATAATAATAATAAGTCTTGGGGTGGCTAGGTGTCGAAGTGAGTAGAGCGCCGGCCCTGGAGTCTGAAGGACCTGAGTCCGATCTGGCCTCAGACACTTAACACACACAAACAAACAAACAAACAAAAAACCTAGCCGTGTGACCTTGGGCAAGTTACTTAACCCCAACTGCCCTCCAAAAAAGCAAAATAATAATAATAATAAGTCTTTATATAGGGCCCACCATGTGCCAGGCACTGTGGTAAGTACTTTACAAATACTGTACCCTTTGATCCTGACAATAATAGGTGCTATTCTTATCTTCACTTTATAGTTGAGGAAACTGAGGCAAGTAGAGATTAAATGACCTGCCCAAAGAAACTAGTTATATGTGTCTGAGGCAGAATTTGAAACAAGGTGTTCCTGAGGCTAGGCTCAGCAGTCAACCCACGGCACCACCTCACTGCTTTTGAGGAGTGAACTCGGAGCTTTTAATCTAGAATAAACTCCTTGAAGTCTGTGAAGCCTCGGGACCATTAGACTGCCTCAGGCTTACAACATGCTAATGGTTGTGATGGGGTGATGCCCAGCTCTTCCTGGTTTTGTTGATAAAGAACAGAAGGTTAACGGGGGGGGGCATTATTTTGTGCCCCGCTACTTTACTGAAGCGCCGTTCTGCGTTGGAAACCCACTCAGAGGGGGAAGATTTAGTACTTTATCAGTAAAATGAATATTTCTAAGGAAATCTAAAACTAAAATTCGTGCTTGAAATCCTAAATCAAATGAAATATAGTCTTCAAAAAAGAAACGCTTAAGGGAGGCTAGAATAGAAATGTCTCCCCCCTGGAATATTACTATTCCTGCTAAGAGTTAATTTCAGATTCATTTCAGTCATCTCAAGACCTTATATAGCTTAGCTTAACTTTTGTCCATCTTGCATTTCAATTCTAAACTAAGGAGAAATTAGAATGCCACTTTCTTTTCTGGCTTGATTCCAGATTACCAAATGGTTTCTAAAATCCCATTGTTCAGTAGTAAATTAGAGATAGATTTGATAAACATTTTTCTCATTATCAACATGCTATTAATTTTAAAAGAATTTGGAGAAAAAAAAGTCAAAGGATTCATGAAAGATCACTCGGGTTAATCCATAAGGTATTTATAAATCTCCAAAGAAGTCCTTTTTTGGTGTTTAACCATGGTTAGGAGGTGGCCTTGTGCTCTTGAAGGTTCTGTCAAATTCTACCTAGTCTAATCCAGTGGAAAAGACTTCAAGTTCAGACCCAGGGATACTCCAAATGTTCCCCAAGGAACAGTGGATTCCATTTAGAAAGACATCCCCAAGTTGACTGAATAAAGTACTAATAAAGTACTGGAAGACCTGGGTTTGCATCCTTCTCTGACACCCAATAGCTTCATGACCCTGAACAAGCCACTTAAACTTTCTTAGCCTCAGTTTCATCATCTCTAAAATGGAGCTATCAATGGGCCACTATTTTAGGAAAAGCCCTCATTATGCTTCACTCTACTTATAACTGTCTGGTCTTTGCCTCTTCTAGATCCTTTACCAATATGCTACTACTTCCCCACCCAGTTCTCTCTTCACTAGTGGTCTTCAAACAATAGTTGGATGAGCATTTGGTGGAGATATTGTAAAAGGGATTCTAAGTAAGGTACTAGATGACCTCTGAGGTCTCTTGTAACTCTGAGATCTAAGGTTTTTCACACTTAGCTAGGATGTTCTTTGGGTAACAGATACGAATTAAATCAACTTAATGTTGAGTATGGATTTAGGACTTCTTTTTTATTATTATTTTTAAATTAATTTATTAGTTTAGTTTCAGTTAACAAGACTCAATTCCCTAGCTCCTTGAATTTCAAATTTCCTTTACCTCCCTCCCCCCACCCCCCACGACAGCATACAGTCCAGTATAGGATCTGCAAATACATTCATATTAGACATTAGTCCAATTACAAAGACGAATTGTACTAGATGGGATGAAAAATGGTAGAGAAGAAATAAAACCGAACAATGAAAAGAAAAAAATCAATTAGTTTGCTTCCATCAGGATTCAAGCTCAGTTCTTTCTAGTTATATCTCTGGATGTCGCATTTCTCTCCTTCATGAGTCTTTCGGGATTGACCCATATCACTGCATTGCTGAGAAGAATCCAGTCTGTCATAGTTGGTCATCACACATATGATGTGTCTGTGACTGTATACAGATTTCTTCTGATTCTACTCTTCTCGCTCAGCATCAGTTTGTACAAGCCTTTCCAAGTAAATATGAAATCCGTCTCCTCCTTGTTTCTTATAGCACAATAATATTCCATTACACTCATATACCACAGCTTGTTTAGCCATTCCCCAATGGATGGGCACCCCTTTAATTTCCAATTCTTTGCAACCACGAAAAAAGCTGCTATAAATATTTTTGTACATTTAGGTCTTCCTCCCTTTTTTATAATCTCTTTGGGATACAACCCTAGAAGTGGTATTGCTGGGTCAAAAGGGTATGAAATTATTTATAGCCCTTTGGCTAATTCCAGATTGCTCTCCAGAATGGTTGGATAAGTTCACAACTCCACCAGCAGTGCAGTAGTGTTCCAATTTGCCCACATCCTCTCCAGCATTTGTCATTTTCTTGTTCTGTCATCTTAGCCAATCTGACTGGAGAGATGTGGTACCTCAGAGTTGTTTTGATTTGCATTTCTTATTACTTCTTTTTGAGATAAGTGGAATAAGGCAAAGAAGATATCATTAGTGGGGTCAATGAAACTCATTCTTTATAAGTGGTGAAGCAAATAGGAAAAGAAATATAACTAAAATATTAACCAACTTTTTCAAAATAATTCATTTCCATTGATTAATTGCCAGAAGCTAGCATTTTCAGATATGAGATGTTTCAATATAAGATATGGCCACTAGATATATATTGTAACAAAAAGCACTGAGATACCAGCACCCTACTTAGCAAATGATATAAGGGTGGTCAAGGAGGACTAACACCTATGGTGTGAGAGTTTGCTGAGCCCTTTTCAGGGCTGATCATCCACCTTTGGTTTCTACCTGTCACCCAACTCTTACCCGTGACTGCAAGAAGCTAGAGCCTGCAAAGTGGCCACCCTGGTAAAACTATCTTAGCATGTGGGCTTAATGAAATTGAGGAAAACCAACAGGCCCCAAACCTGTCAGTAAGATAGGAGGATGTCTATCCCAAACCTGCGAAGAGTTCCCCTTTGGTGGAATAGGCAGATTACAACAATTTGTTCCAATGGCCATGAATGAGGCCGAAGCAAGCATTGTGGAGTGCTTAGAGCTTGGCCAGGCATCAAAGATGCCAAGGTCATGCACTGCATCCTGGGCCATCTCCAGTTGTCCTGATTTTTGTCTTGCCACTAAACATCAATGACTCTGGGAGAGTGAGGCCAAGGACTTTGCAACACTGCCTCACTTAAACCCAATTCATGTACAAGTCAATACATGACCCCATAATGTCATTGGTCCTCACCAAAATGAAGAATGAAGAGCATTCAGTTCTGGAACCAGGAACAATAATCAAACAACTATGACATTTTTCCTGTGCCAACACCTTTGACCCCATTCACCATCTCTTTTTTTTCCACACCAAAATGTTCTTCCCTCTTCTTTGTGTGTTGTTTCTCCTATTAGAATGTAAACTACTTGAAGTCAGATTTTTTTTAATTTTATAATTAAAACACTTAGAATGGTGTTTAAAATGTACTAAGTGCTTAATAAATGTTTTTTCATTCATTTTTCCATTCATCCATCCATGCATTCATTCAGTAGTAGCATCTATCACTCAGAGTTGATATGAAGATCAAAAGACAAATGGTATATAAAAGGTTTTGCAAGTGGTAAGTGATTTTGTACATGTGAACTCTTCTCTATCCAACAAGGTGATAGCCAATATAAAATTCTGACTTTGATGGACATGGCTTGTTTCTGAGGAAATTCTTAGAGATAATTATCTACATATAGAGTAATTAACAGGAATCAAGTCTTCCACATTTTATGTTCCTAGGATTTCGAATTCTAATATTTAGGAACTAAAAGGGACCATGGTCATCATGGCCAACCCCTTCATTTTACAAGAGAGATAAATGACTTTGGGTTGATTACTGTACTTCTTGGGCATCTCAAGACTAGTTAGTAGTAGAGCATGGGCTAGAACTCAGGGAGCAAGCGGTTATTTCATTCCCAGGAGATGATCGGGCCAGAAGTTCAGATGGGGGGGGGGGGGGAGAAGGTCAGATTCTCAAAAAGTTCATTACTCCTAGAAAATGATCCAAGGGCAAAATTGAAGAGTTTGGATCATGGATCTAGAACTGGAAGGGTTCTCTTGGGTCCTCTAGTCTGATTCTCACATTTTACAAATAAAGAAACTGGGCTCAAAACTTAAGTGACTTGCCCAGTGATACAGAGTTCCAAAGGTAGGATTTAAGTTCAGGTCAACTGATTCCAAAGCCAGTTTTCTTTCCTCTGCACTTCAGTGTGAGGTAGGGAGACAATGAAAGGATTAAGACATTAAGATTAATCTTTCCCAAATAATTTCTTCTGTGTTTATATATTTCAGTAGCTCTTCCCCAATAGCATTCTAATTCCAAAAGTTCATTTCCAAAGGCACCAAGTACTTCAAACTCTTCACTAGAAGTAGAACTTATTGAAAGTGAAGCCAATCATGGCTCTCATTCTCATTATGAGGTATAACATTGGCAGAAATATAGACTTTTGGTATAGATTGTTGTTCAGTTATTTCAGTCATGTCCAACTCTTTGTGACCCCAAGTTGGGTTTAGTGTCAAAGCTAGATAACTCAGGCCCTATTTACTTATAAAATACATCAAATCCTCCTAATTTGTTGTCATTGTTATTATCCAAAGCTTATCTTTAGGAAAAGCTATCTTTGTAGAGATGTTTTATTTCCTTTTGGGAAATATTTCTAGATTTGTTCACAACATCTCTCTAAAGTCACTACTTTTGGACAGTGTTCAACAACTTTTTAGTAATTATTCAGTTCACAATAAGCTTGTAAGACAGTAGGGAGTTCCATTACTATTACCCTGATATTATAGTGGAGGAAATATGAAGTGAAGGAATCAATATTACTAAAAGATATATTTGACCCCATCATTTCCTAACTCAAGAATTTTCAATGTCTCCTATTAGAATAAAAAATTTAAAAGCCTTCAACTTTACATGGCTCCCAAACTATCTTTTCTGGCCCTCCAACCCCCAACCTTCAATGAAGCCCTTTGAGAAAAAAGGCCTTTTTTTTTCCTCTTCACACCTAGGGAAAATGTTTTGCATGTAGTAGGGCTTTAATAGGTTGTATATATGTATATATATATATATATATATATATATATATATATGGGGGGGAAATCAACTGTGTGATTCCAGAATGTTCTTTATTGCAAGGGTCTAAATATTGCCCTAATCCTATCTTCCAAAAAGGCATTCCAGAACTACAATACCATTAAAAACTATTAAAAAATAAAAGTAATAATGATTACCCCATTTCCATTATTTAGCACAGCTCAATTGGAAGTGACTGAATTGTTTTATCCAGAAATCAAAATAATCGCTTTGCTAATCTTTAATTAAGCAAATGGAAACCCCTTTGTACACCCATATGTTATCCTTAAAGACATATGTTTAGGACAGGATCCATTTTAGGTCCTGAGCCATATTTGTTTAATGTTTATTGAGCTACAATGTCTGGCTGACAGGTCTGGTCCTTTTAACAATTATTTGGAAGAGTTCTCAACTTCCACGGCAGCTGGCTTCTGTTCAATGTCAAATTACACATCTTAACAGCTTTCGTTAATGCATCCATAACTTAAGGGGGACTTAACATGCCTTCTTAACTAAAAGAAAAAGCTGTTTTAGGTGCCACATTACAGAAAGGGCCAGAGAAGAAATTTCATTCCACCAGGAGGCTATTTCTCCTGCTGAGAAAACAATGAGAGGAAGGGTATATAATCTAAGATTTTTAATTTTATGTACAGGAATATAAGATAAGTCAGCTTTGTACATGGTACAGCATTTAAACATCCAACTCAAACAGATAGGAATTTGGAATTGTGATGAAAGCTACCAGAGTACAGGCTGATACTAGGTTGGTAATTAGACATGGCAAGAATTTAATAGTTTACAATCATAAAAACACTGACATTTAAAATGAGACTTCATAAAATAATTTACAGACAGCCTAGGATCTACTGAGAGCGAGAGTGCATGTGTGTGTGTGTGTGTGTGTGTGTGTGCACGCGTGCATGCTTGCACACACACCTAATGAACAACATCTTTCAGGGTTTGAAGTAATAAGATAACTTAGAAGCAGTTCATGCAGTGTGGGAGCAAAGGATGGCAGAATACTCCTTCCATGTTTCCTGCAGCTGTTGATGTAAACCAAGAGTACAGTGGGGAGCAGGACTACCCGGTAATACATCTTGCCAGATGCCATCCAGGAGCACCTGGCCCAGTCCCATATGACAATGGCATAAGTAAACATAAATATACAAGTTGATATCTTTTCTTACACAGTACAAATATGGACCACAACTTCCTTCAGCTGTGTGACAGTCCATTGTTTACACATAAAGTAGGGTACCGTTCACCTTGACTTCCCCAAAGTTTATTTCCTGATGCCAAGTCACTAGCAGAATTTCCTTGTTTTCACAACTTTACTCAGATATTTCACTGAGTGCCCTCCATGCCCAATGACATAAACATCAATAAGGTAAGATCGGCCGGGTTGGAGGCCTTTAATTGTTTCAGTGGTTACTGCCTTCTGTAAGTTTTGGCTGTGGAAATACTTACAGAGAACCTTCTCTGATTTCTTTCTTGTTTCTGGCCCTAGACACTGGTTCTGTTCTCTTTTCTTTTGGTTTTCATTGTAGTTATCATCCACTTCTTTTCTATAGATGCAAAACTTGTTCCTTTCCTGAGTGCCCAACCAGGCCACTGTGGCTGAAGTACATGTTCGGAGCTTGTCGAAGGCCTTGATCCTTGTGTCTTCAGGGAGGGAGGGGAATGACTGCTTATGGAGCCGGGTGGTTGCCAGGATCTTCAGCACAGAGGCCCCCTTCTTGTTTCCCTTCAGTTTAATGAGATACTTGGCTTTCGGTTTCCCCCGAAGCTGAAACTGATGGACGCCTTCGACATTCTGGGACAAAAGAAGTTTCCCATCTCTCCTGACTTGGATCTGAATAATGTCCAGGCAGGAGTGGACAAAGAAGGTGACTTTTTGATGGGATGAGACAGGAGCAAACCGGAGAAACTTGGTGCCTTTTCTCTTGATGAACACATCAGTGACTTTCCCATCTTTGAGGTCCACTGTCTTCTGCTTGGCTTCCTCTTTGGTTCTGGCAAAGGTACCAATGTAAGCAGTGCTTGTATTGCTGGGAACTTTGACCACAAACACATCAAAATAGTACTGTGTGTCGGGCTTCAGGTCAGACACTGTATAGATATTCTTGTTCCCAATGCAGATCTTCTGAATGTCCACTTTGGTCTTGGAGTACATATGCCGCCCCAGCTTGGGAACTGGTTTGCCTGAGAGGCTCCGCTCTCTGCCAGGACCATTTTCTGAAGGAAATCCAAAATGGGCAAAGTCAAATGGACTGAAATCTAGGCCAGGCTTGGGTGCCATCATAAAGGCATCATCAGCAGTCATCTTGGCCTCCACAGCACAGAGACTCTTGAAATTGTGTTCTCTGTTGATGACCACACAATACTGAATGGGCTGTTTGAGCAGTGAGGCCGTGGGGCTGGGTTTCCATACCAAAGTCACCGTGGTGTGTCCCAGAGAGGTAACATCCACTCGTGAGTCATAGGGCAACTCAGGGTAGGGCTGGTCAGACTCTGGCGTAGTGGTGGCATAGACTTTAAAATGGGTATCCTTCTCAGTGGAGAGAAGCTCCAATTGGTATAAGCCAGATGGTGAACTTGAAGACACAAAAGATTCCACATCATTTCCTTTGTAGGAGAATAACTCAGTGCCATCCTCATTAATTATCTGCTGCTTCTGCTGCTCCAATGGCTCTGGTTCACCTAGAAAACACAAGCAGAGACGTGTTTTAATAGGCAGGTTTCCTCATGCCTCTTACAGGACAAAATAAATTGTCCATATTTGGTAGCTAACAGAAAAGCAAGTTTATGGAAAAAATAGCTGGAGCCTAGCACAATTAACTTGGGTATAGACCCTAGCTCTGGCACGTAGGGCCTCAGCGACTTTGACCAAGTCACTTGACTTTTATTTGACTCAGTTTCTTGCTGTTCAAAATAAAAGGAATTGAACAAAATGATCCCTACCACACCTTTCCAGGTCTAAACTCCAATGATATATGCCAAACATTGACAAACTATAACTTTTGGGCCAAATCTGGCCCACATTCTTTTTTTATATGGCCTGTTATTTAAGAATATTTTTACATTGACACCTGATATATGCATCAGTTTCTATGTCAAAGGCTCCGAAAAGAACTGATGAAGAAACAAAGACTTGAAGTTATGGTTTGTTCATATCTCTTTTTTTAATCAAAAGCATTTTATTTATTAAGATAGATGATTAATCAATAGATATTTTTTATCAGTCATCTCTGACTCCTAATGACCCCATTTTGGGGTTTTCTTGGCAGAGATACTAGAGTGGTTTGCCATTTCCTTCTCCAGCTCATTTTACAGATGATTAACTGAGGTAAACAGGGTTAAGAGACTTGGTCCAGGGTCACATAGTAAGTGTCTGAGTCCAGATTTGAACTCCTGAGAGTGACTCTTCCTGATTCCAAACCCAGTGCTCTATAAGATAGAAAGAAAGAAAGAAAGAAAGAAAGAAAGAAAGAAAGAAAGAAAGAAAGAAAGAGAAGAAGGAAGGAAGGAAGGAAGGAAGGAAGGAAGGAAGGAAGGAAGGAAGGAAGGAAGGAAAGGAAGGAGGGAAGGAAGGAAGAGGGAAGGAGGGAGGAGGAGAGAGAGAGGAGAGAGAGGAGAGAGAGAGAGAGAGAGAGAGAGAGAGAGAGAGAGAGAGAGAGAGATAAGGCAGCTAAGTAGCATAATAAATAGAGCCCTGGACTTGGAGTCAAGAAAGCCTAAGTTTCAATTCTGCTTCCAACATTTACTTTGCTATGTGACCCTTAGAAAGTCACTTGATCTCACTCAACCCAGTTTCCTCATCTGTAAAATGGAGAGAAATGATAGCTGCCTCACAGGATCAGATGAAATAAAGATGTAAAGCACTTTGTAAGCCTTAAGTTGCTATATCAATACCATTTATTAAGCAGTTATTTAGACCATGAAATTTCTGTGGGTTAGACTTGAGGACAAAATCCAAATCACAAAATCTCTCATTTCAAAGGGAGCTCAGAAGACAGAGGGTCCAACTTGCAAATCAATCAGATTTTGCTGTCTGATAAGTAGTCTGTTAGGGGGTATGATGCAGAAGATATGCCAGCAAAGAAGACTGATAAGAAGATGTCAGACAGACAGGAGGAGAAACAGGAGAAAGAAGGTCATGAAAATTCAGAGGAGAAAGGATATCCAGAGAGAGAAGATGGCAAACATCGTCAAATGTCTCAGAGAGGTCAAAAAGGTCAGCGATTATGAAAAAGCCATGGGGTTTGACAATGGAGGGATCCCTGGTTATTTTGGAGGGAGTAGTTTCAGCCAAACAGGAAGGTTAGAGGCCAGGGCACAAAGAGTTTAGAAAATACTGAGAAGAGGGAAAGTGGAAATAGCTTTTTCAAGAAAGAGAAATACATAGCACCTAGCTTCCATGGATGGCTGAATCAAGTCAGGGCTTTGTTTCTTTGTTTTGTTTTGCTTTGTTTTGTTTTGTTTTAAGGATGGAATAAAAATGGGTGTGTTTGTAGGCAGGAGAGAGATTGAAGATGTTGGGGAGAGGGAGTTGATAGAGCAATATGCTGGAGAGGATAAGGGAGAAGAGGATCACTTATGCATGGAGATGGCTTTGTCTTTGCAAACATCGAGACAGGGATGAAGGAGAAGTGACCCAAGATGTCTGAGGGATGGGGCAGGAGGCCTTTTGGGAAATGGCATCAATTTTGACAGGGAAGGAGGGGTTGTGGACCTTAGCTCTGAGGGGGATAGGAGAGGTAGCATAGTAAACCTGAAGGAAACAAGAGGGTTTAGAATAGCCACTGGGGGGTGGGGGGATCAATTAGGTATGAGAGAAAGAGTTGTCTTGTTGCAGTGAGGGCCCATTTGAGATTAGAGATCATAAATTTGTACTTGACTCAGCACACACAAACACACACACACTGTCTTTCTACCTGTCTCTGTCTGTCTGTCTGTCTCTGTCTCTATCTGTCTGTCTGTCTCTTTCTCTCTCTGTCACTCTCTCTGTGTCTCTTTCCCTTCATCCTTGTCAGATCATGCAGAGTTGCATGGTTAGAGAAGGAAATAATCTAATCTCCTTCACCTGTGGAGACCTACTCTCCACCCTGGAGAACTGGGTTCTATAAGTTGATAGTATTAATCTTTAGGTTATATCACATTTATAAATTTATATAACTAATACAGTGATTACTGAATGAATAAAGGAATGGAGGACAGAGATGGATCTATGGTTTCATTACAGAGGTAATTCTCAGATGGAGGAATGCCTTCTCCTAAGCGTGGTTGGCATTGATAATTTAATTTTTGTTCTGAGAAAATATATTAATCAGACAATGGAAAATTCAGTGATTTACCAAGAGTCACACAGCTAATACATGTTAGAAGCAGTACTTCTAATTGACAATGATGAAAATGAAAATGACCAATTGAAGACAATCCCTCTCTTTCAGAAAGCAAGACATCATAACACCCTGTTAGAGCTGTGAATTGGTCCAAATATTGTGTAACATCATTTGGAATAGGGTGAACAAGGTGAATGAAATGTCAATTTTTGACCCAGAGATTTCACTGTTGTACAGGTCCAACATATACCAAAATAGGGGCATCAAGGTGGTATTGTGAATAGAGTGCTGGGCCTAGAGTCAGAAAGTTTCATGTTCTTGAGTTCAAATCTGACCACCGACACTTAACTGTGTGACCGTGGGCAAGTCATTTAACCCTATTGGCCTCAGTTTCCTCATCTGTAAAAATGAGCTAGTGAAGGAAATGGCAAACTACTTTTTTTTTTGCCAAGAAAGCCCCAAATGGATTCACAAAGAGTTGGACATGACTGAATAACAAAGATACCAAAATATTAGTAGCAGCACTTATTATGTTAGCAAATAATTAGAAATAGCATAGATATTCCTAGATTGGAGAATGTCTAAATAAAATGTGGTATCCAAATATAATGGAATATCTGTGTGCAGTAAGAAATTATGAAGACAAAACAAATTCTTCCCATAGCTTCAGGGAGCTGTGAATTCTCACAGAAACATGAGTGGCCTAGAGGAAGAGGAACAATATGGACAGGCCCAAAGCAGAAGCAGAAGCCAAGGCAGAGGCAGGGGCCTGCAATGCAAAAGCCAAGGGCTGTGTGGTCAAGGATGCTCCTACACCAGAAGGAACAGGCAGCATTTTGTCTGCCACCGTATAGGAGTTGAATAGGAACCTGTATTGGCTTGAGGGGCTCTACCATAAGGGGATCAAGCCACTCCCTGGCAGACATGTATGTACATGCCCACATGTGCACATTAATATTATATATATTAACATATATATGTACACATATTCTTGTTCATATATTTCTGTTTTGTTTTTAAGAGAGATCAGATGGTCCCTCTCTATCCCTGGAGTGCTGACCAGAATCTCCCAAATCCCCTGATCCCTGCTATTTATCAGGGAGCCAAATGCTCTGTCCTCCTCTTGTTGGGATGCTGGTGGCTCAAGGTCCATAAACAGCAGTCTGTCTCTTCTTCCTCACCTGAGCTTTCTCCACTGGCTTCCTCAGGCAGTTCTTGCAGGCTTAGACTCCATTCCAAAGGGGCATCACATGGTGTTACTATAACAGACAGAGGGGTATTGTCCTCTTCAACCACAAAGAAATACCTGGGAGGAGAATAATAAGCATTTATTAAGCACCTGCTATTTGACAGGCACTGTATACTGATAGATTGAATGAAACCATCCCTACTTGGAAGGCATGTACATGGAAAGATTTTGCCATGGAATGAAAGTGGAAGATGAAGGGTGGTTGGCCCACATTCTCCAATGGCATCCCTTCAATGTCAGGAGAGTGAAGAAGACCCCCATCATACTGGGTGGAGCCTCTGGCAAATGTATGACAGGCTATGGAACAGAGTCTCCTAGGACATGCAAGCATGTATGGGCTACATTCTGATTCTTTGGAGGTCATCACCACTGGGAAGGAATGACAGATCCATCAAGCATGATTTTGACAGCTTCAGTCTAGAAGTAACATGCCCGGTTTCTGCCAGCAGATTGACTCTCAATTCTGGGAGTTAAAGCAGGCATGGTGAGAAGCTTGACTATTTCTGAATAATTGATGACTTAGACAATATATCTTGTATTTGCAAACTGATTCTGTGTTAAGAGCTTAGCCAGGGTCAGGACTTACTATCAGAGATGTCACTGAGCAGAGACAGCATGGTTTAGTGGAGAGGTCACTGGATCTCGGTTCAAATCCAACCTGTTTTGGGCTGTGGGATGATGGACTCATCACAAACTCTCTAAGCCTTATTGACTTATTTATAATATGGGTATAATAGTGTCGATTACCATTTTGTTTGTTTGAAGGATGAAACTGAGATGCATGGAAAGAACTTTGTGAATTTTAAAGTACTTTACAGATGTCACCTTATTATTATATTAGATTGCTACCTCTCCATGAAAGTGTTGAGGCTAGAATGTATTCTTAAAAAATGCTGCCACTGAAAATTTTTATGGCTGCCCAATTGGAAAATAGTGTTATTCTAACAATGTATTTCTCAAATGACTGCTTGCACTTGGCAAAAGATAAAAGGCAAACCAACCCAAAACAAAAAGCAACTTAAATTATATGTTAGCAAATTTTTGTTTTCAACATTTTTAAAAAAAGAGTGATTTTCTCAGTGTGGAAACTCCCTCCACGGATGCAAATAGCAGCCTTTCTCCAACCTAAAAACATAGATTTTAGAGCTATAAGTGACCTTTATTTTAGAGATGAAGAATGTAAGCCCCCAGAGGTGAAATATGATGTCACACAGGCAGTCAGCCTCAGTTAGAACAGTACAGTGTCATGAATGCAGTTGTTGAACTTGTAGGTAAGAAGGCTACATTAAAATTTCCCCTCAAATACAAGCTGTGTGACTTTGAGCATGTGGCTTAACTTAAGTCACTTAACCCCAATTGCTCTACCTTTCCCCTCCAAAAAGCAAAAAACAACAACAAAAATAACACTATTTTCCGATTGGACAAATTATAGCTGCAAATATCTGTCAATTATTTGAGTTATTTCTCTCAGTTATAGCCAGATAGAGGAATAGGTGGGTGCTTGGATGGATAGTGATAAACACATAAATAGATATAGCTGGTATAGATGGAAAAGGCAGGATGGGAAAGAGGCAGATGGCAGAGTAAGCATTTTTATTAAGTGTTTTGGGTGGGCCAGGCTCTGTGCTAAGCTCCATAAGGCAACCAGGCAGCACAGTTGATAGGACAATGGGCCATGAGTCAGGAAGACCTGAGTTCAAATCCTGCCTCAGCTACTTAGTAGCTCTGTCACTTGGCTGCTGGCTGCCTCAGTTTCCTCATCTGTAAAATGGGGATTCTAATAGCATCTCCTTCCCAGGGTTGTTGCAAGAATCAAAGGAAACAGCATGGAAAGGGGCTTTTCAAACTTTAAAGCACAAATGCTAATGATTATTATCATTATTATATCAAATCTCAAATTCAGTATTCTGTGGGTGCTTTATGGAGATACAAGGACAGAGAGACAATACCTTTTTGATGTATCTCTAAAGAGGTAACTGCTGATCTCAGCTCCATCTGGTAACATCGATGAATCGTGAAACTGTGCTTTATCCTGTATCTGCATCTGGAACAGCTCTTCATCACGAGTCGGTAGCTTCTGGGCCCAGGAAGCAAGGGGTAACAGCAGCCAGAGGACCCCCCAGGAAAGCAGCACCATCCTGCAAAAGAGGGAGCAAGGGTTGTTTTTCAGTAGTTTCAGCCATGTCTGACTCTCCATAACCCCATTTGCAGTTTTCTTGAAAAAGATACTAGAGTGGTTTGCCGTTTCCTTCTCCAGATCATTTCACAGATGAGGAAACTGAGGCCAACAGGTTTAAATGACTTGCCCAGGGTCACACAGTTACAAAGTATATGAGGCCAGATTTGAACTCAGGAAGAGGAGTCTTCCTGACTCCAGGGCCAGCACTCTATCCACTGTGGACAGAGCTCCTGGATTTCCTTTCCATTGGTGATGAATACACACGGATGCTCCAAAGGTCACTGATGTCATACCTTTGTCAACACAGCCACCTGTGGCCTCCACAGAACCATGGAGGAAGACATGAGTCTACCTTGCAACATTTAAGCATTTTGAAATCATTTCTGAGCCCTTATCTCGGCCATACAATGCATCATGCATATTTCCTAGCTTTGTGTCTTCAGCAAACTTAATGTGTCTTCTCTGACTTGATCCAAGTTATTGATAAAGTCTGGCTTTGATTACAATGAGTTCTCACAGGATCATGAATTTAGAGCTGGAAGGGTCTTTAAAATCATTGTTCTCCCTCCCCAACTTTACGGATGAGGAAACTGAGCCAAATATTGATTAAGTAACTTGTTCAAGGTCATACTGCTAGGAAGGGTCTCAGACAAGATTTTAACCCAGTTCTTCCTGACTCCTAGTTGAACACTCCTCTAATTAATGGTTCTTCACTAATCCAACAGGGGAATATTCCTTAGAGAAACTGCTGTATATTCTTGTTCCAGATAAAAGAAGCTATTTTTTTTAACTGTAGGGATTAATGTACTGAGTTAAATGCCCAGGGGTACATTTAATTGATTAGTTGGGTCAATTTGATTTTTTAAATAAAATTTTATTTTTAAAATAAAAAGTAAAAGATCTGAGCTCTATGATAATTATTTTTAATTAAATTTTAGTTTTTCAATGAACATCCTTTCTCGTTTTCCATCTTTGCCACCCCCATTGAAAAAAAAAATTTTTAATCACAAACATATATAGGAAAGTAAACTAAATTCTCAAATTGACCATGTGCTCCTCCACCCCCCACAAAAAAAATGCCAACAGCTCTATGACATCAGTACAAAGATTAATAATCATCTTGTTTATAGTTGAGGAAACAGGGACTCTGAATAATGTTTCTGTGACCATGTAGCTCATTGGTGCCTGGGTCTGAGTCAAACCCAGGTGTCTCCTGACTTAAGTTCTACTATTCCCTCCATGATGCTTCGTTACCACCATGACGTGAAGAGAACACTAGATCTGACATCAGAGTACCTGCTCTGAATTCCAAACCTGCTACTTTCTGCCTATGTGACCATTTCAAAAAAATGTCATTTCAGCTGTCCAGACTTTAAGGTACTAGACCAGATGACCTCTACAACTTGAAACTTAACTTTGCCACATTACTGTATTTCTCCTAACTAATCTGATGATCAATTTTGATCTTTGCCTTACTAAGTTAACATTTTATACAATTAATAATAATTTCAAAGTGTCTTCTTCATTGGTGGACTCTAAAAATACAATTATATTCTTACTTTCTAGTGCCCATTTTAATAAGCATTTTATGATGTCAAATTTCAATTAAAATATAAAAAGGTGACCTTATTGAGAAAACTTACTGTCTTCTCCTTTCTATAGCATTGGATTATTTGCTCATTAATTAGGTCAAAGGTTGATTTGTCATTTTTACAAAACCTATCTCTGAAACTGTAAACACTCCTCCTCAAATACAAATTATTGTCAATGTATCTTTTATTCAAAATAAAACTTTACCTTGAATGTCTCTGAAAGAAGATCTGGATAGTTAATTAAATCATTTTAAATACAAAATGAAAATGTTTTCCTGCTATCAATCACTTTGGAGTAAGCACTGGGCACTTCAAATACTAAATGTAAGCACCAGACACTTCAAATAGCCATTTAAAGCATTTCTTCTTCAGAACAAACCCAAAGCAAAGTGTAGAGTTTTCGTCTCTAGGATTGCAAAAGTGCCCTCTAATGGTATATCCTTTCCTCTTTCTGATTTTCAGTTTCCTCTTAGTCAAGAGGAAAATGGAACTAGAGTTTATTTCACTTTTAATACTTTTTATTTTCCCTCTCCCATTTTTCTGGGAGTGCAAAGGGGAAACTGGGAAATTCAGCAGTGATGGATCCAACCACTTCCCCCCTCCCCAGCAGAAATTACAGAACTGTGTCATATATGATTTCTGGTTGAGCTAATAAGCCCTGATAAATTTCCAAGGGAGTCCAAAAATGTGTGTTTCTCACTATGATCTAATGACTGCCTCTAGTGAACTGCTTAGATGGAAAATTATGAAAAGAATTTATCCCAGCCCCTAGTTGGGTTAAAAACTCATTCTCATCTATGGCATTCCCCTTTTTGGAAATTATATTTAGATCCTCTCAAAATGAAACTTCCAAAAGGAAGATGACAGAGTAACAAGGATATCTTTAAAAAGTTTTCTCCTGGCACACAGTGAAAAGGGATCGCTCACCTCACTTCATCTTAAATGAGTTTACTCCTTACCCACTCATTCAATGTGATTCATTTTGTCAGCCAAGGAGACAAATGGGCTAAAGCTTGGGATGAAAAGACCCTGGGCAGAGTCTGGCTCAAGTCCAAGGAAGTGATAAGGGAAGAGCCTTTTGCATACTAGTATTTACAGTAAGTGTGTCAGCTTTCTTTCATGAATATGCTGTTATAAGCATGTCAGCTCCAGATATCAGGATATAGGAGGAGAAATAAGGGTCCTTGTTCTTTGAGGCTGGCAGACACGATTCACCAGAGGCAGGAAGAAGAATACTAGGGGCAAAATACTATAGGCATAGAATGGTAGATAGAAATAAGGCATCAATGTTAAAGGAGCTGTAATACAACAGACACTCTAATACACTGTTGAAAAATTGTCCCAACATTCTGGGGGGCAGTAATGAATTATCATTTTTTTAACTGACGAAAGGTCCATACCTTTTGCTCAGAGGTCCCACTGCTAGGCATGTATCTCATGGAGGTTAAAGACAAAGAAATATTAACCAAAAGGTTCATAGCAGTACTTTTTAGTAGCAAAGAATTGAGAGAGGGGAAAAAGCAGATGCCCACGAATTGGAAGAGTGGCAAAAATATGTTGTGCTACATGAATGTAACAAAGGGATATTACTGACCTGTAAAAAAAATGGTAAATGGAAACAATGCATAGAAACATGAGAAGAATTATATGAACTGATGCAAAGTAAAGTATGAAGAGATAGAAAAGTGGAAACAAATAAAAACGTGATGTTAAATGCTAAACAACTGATTCTCTGAGAGGAAAAGTGTTCATTAAGTTTAATCTATAATATTAATATTTTTCATCACTTTCTTAAGTCTAGATAGTCAACAAATAAATAAATCAAGTCCTGATTTGTAGCATTTGCTGATTTCTAAACTGTAAGTGTTCACAAAGAAAATTTAACAATTGACTCTTGTGAGTCCATTTGATCTGTTTCTTCCACAACTCTGAGTCTATAGCAATGGAAATGGAAAGAACAACAACCTCAAAATGAAATAGAATGCTTAATAGTTAAAATTACCAAATTTGGTCTTGGAAGAGAATTAAGAAAATATGCTCTCTAAATTCATTGCAGAAGTGGGAGATTATGGGTATGTATTATTGCTTACACAATTTTTCTTCTATTTTCCTTTTCAGTCTTAATTACAATGGATGGCTCACTGGGAAGGGAAGCGAGAAAATAATATATTTGGAAATAAATGTGATGTAAAAAGAAAAAATGCCAATGAAATAAGATAACATTTAAAAATATCAAGAAAAGTCATCATTGAAGATGGGAGAGGGAGGAAGGAAAGAAGGAAGGAAGGAAGGAAGGGAGGAGGGAGGGAGAAAGGGAGGGAGGGAGGGAGGGAAAGAAGGAAGGGAGTGAGGAAGGAAGGAAGGAGGGAGGGAGGGAAGGAAGGAAGGAAGGAAGGAAGGAAGGAAGGAAGGAAGGAAGGAAGGAAGGAAGGAGTTATGGGAGGGAGAGAGGGGGGAGGGAGGAAGCAAAGGAGGGAGGGAGAAAGAGAGGGAGGAAGGGAAGGAAAGAGGAAACAAAGGAGGGAGGAAGGAAAAAAATTGTGTGATCCACTCACTTTATGGACTCCTCTACCTTTTTCACTAGAAGCCTTGTTCTTCCTCATCCAGTATCCCTCACCCCATTCCAGATTCCCTTTATATGTTGACTTTCCCCATGAACATGAAAGCTCATTGAGGGCATTGCCTTTCTTGTTTACTTCTATGTAAATCCACAGTGCTTGGCACATAGCAAGTGTTGAATAAATGCTCTAGCTGTCTATTTAACTCTTATTTATCCATCTATCTCTCTATAATCTACCACCTACCTGGCAATTGTTAGGAAATGAGTGATGTTAAAATGTATCAATAAGACATTTATTTTAAAAATACTGATAGAGGACTCTGACTATTTAACAGAGGAGATTTAATTTGATGTGTCAAGAAATAGAGAATTCTTCAAGTATCAAATGATATGATGAAAATTGTGTTTTATGATAATTGAGTTAAATAATTGTAATATTAATGGAATATAAGATCTTCCCTGCCCATTAGTGGTTTTCAAGTGGAGCCCATTAAAGGAAGCTTGCTTAGAGGAGGCTTGCTTAATAGGAAGGCTTTCACACCATTTTCTAATTTTTAATTAAGCACTGAGTCAGGAGGGCTGTGGAGTTTTCTGGCTCTGTGAAGTGTATATACACTCAGAGTTGGTACTTTGCTTTGGGAGCTTACTTATGAGAAGGATCTTGTGATTCCCTGGTCAAGATTCTGAGTGGCCATGTGTTCAGAGCTGCCCAACAGCATGGATATAATGGCTCTCTTTATCCAGGGATGTATATAAAGTGTATAACAATATTGCTTTGATTCAGGTAGTCAGAGCCCTATCTATTTTTTAGTCTTTATTCCTCTGCTTGCATTTTCTCTATTTGTATTTTCTCTGAAATTAAGGGTGCTGACTTTTCCCATGAAAGTAGTGAATGTAATTAAAAATGATTGTTGACCCCTTAAACAGTTTAGTAAAGCATATCTAAGAACCTGTGCTAGCAGCCATCTTGGGTTTGCCAGCATGGTTGCTGCTACAATAATTCAGCAATTATATCCCTAATAGAAGTAAACATGAGATCATTTGTGTTACTAGTTGGGATTTGTATGATACAAAATGAACTACTTGTAGGAAATCTCTCCAGTGCAAACAACTTGCTCCCTGAGACCTTACACAGCTGTGTTCTCTGATTCTCTAATAGATTTCTTCTCTATCATGCACACAATTACATACATGGTCACAGTGTTGGTGTCTCATCACCCTACTGGACTGTAAGTTCTTTGAAGGTTTGGCCAGAGTTGTGTACAGGTCCAGTTCAGTTTTTTGAAGATGTTGGATGCTTGATAAATGTCTGTTCACTTAATTTGATTGGTTGAAAGCAGAATAAAAAAAAAATACTCCCAATTTCTATACCATACTGTATCCTGTGAACCTTTGACCAATCTTTATACATCCATATATATATATATGTGTGTGTGTGTGTGTGTGTACACACATATGTGTATGCATGTATTTGTGTGTCTGTGTATGTATGTGTGTGTATATGTACATACACACATACATGAGAACTTCAAATATGGTGTTTGGTAGGATCAGGAGAAGGATGAGATAAGTTGGGAAGGAGGCCAACTATGCAACTGAAAGATGAAAATAGGTCTGAAATTGAGCAGCGATTTAGAGGGCTTGATATTTTCTTAGGAAGGAGTCAAAATATATTCAAAGAATTTCAAAATAGAAAAACATAAAAAAACGATAACAGAGAGATAGATGAATGGATAGATGGTAGAGACAGACAGATAAATGAGAGGACATTTATTAAGCACTTACTATATGCTAGACATTGCGCTATGCAAATGCCCAGAATTATGGTATTGTAAAAAGGTCTTGATGTGAAGTGAGAGGACTTTGAATTAACACCTGCTTTATTACTCGATATATGTATAATCTTAGACAAATCGTTTCTCCTCTCTGGATTTCTAAAGGATGAAGAGACTAGACCATCTCTAAGGCCCCTTTCAGACCTAAATCCTTGGTTTGGTAGGAGGCAACAGAAGCCATGTTCACAAAGATATCCTATGGTCAAAAATAGTCAAATACTTAAATGGATTTATGGTCTCGACTTCTTTCTAAATGGCACAGACTGCAGTCCCTCCATGTCTGTTCACTTTATGTGATTCATATTCATTTCTTCCCCAAAGTTCTCCTGAGACAGTCTACTCAACTGTCCAAGGAGGTTGGAAGCCTTCTTCTTCCCCTCCCCCCCAACTCCCACCCCCTCCAATAATTCAAGGCTACTAGTAGAGTACTCTAGTCATCTACCTTTCCTCTCTAGCATTATCACGTCACCATATCATCACATCACCAGTCCATCATCCCATAGGAGAATAGATTTTGAGCTATAAGGGTCCTTAGAGGACATCAGGTCCAACTCATTCATTTTACAGATGAGGGAACTTAGGCACAGAGGTTAAGTGACTTGCCCAGGGTAACAAAATATCCCATGAGGAATTTGTACACAGGTCTACCTGAGTAAAAAACCTCAGCCACTAGTCCATAAAACCTTTCCATAGAAAGTGATTTTTTTCCCCTCTTGTCTTATGTTTTATATGATTAGGTGCTCATTCTCAGTACCTTGTGAATAAGTCAATACACATTTGCTATCTACTGAATGTTCTATGCAGGAATCCAAAAAGTGGAAGAAAAAAAAAACACAATGCCTGACAGAGAGAAACCACTACAAAGTCTATTGAACAAAGTCAAGGCCAGCCTTTTTGGAAAGCCTGAAGTAGCCCTAATGGCCACGACTGCTAATTAAATTCTTTCTGGGCTATTCAAAGAAAGGGTGTGGCAAGAGGATCTGTTCTGATCTTCCCTGGAATAATCCCAAATGCAGCTTCTGAAAATTAGTGGTGAACCCACTGAACCTTGAAAGAGTTTTTTTAGGACAAGTAAAAGGAACACCCAACTGAATGAATGTTGTAACATCTCTCTACTCTAGCTAAATAATGCTGCTTTTGTTAATTGTTACATCATCTACACATGTCTAATTTTGTTCCAATTCATAGATAGAAGCACCAGACAGGTCTGAGTTGGGACTGAATTAAAATAGGGAGTGATTTGGATAGACCTGCACTTCTGGAAATTCATGAGGGTAGGAGTATGAATAATGGATGGAAGCTGGGTGAGATTGGAGCAAGGATCCCAATTTTAGGTACTGAAATAGTGCAGATAGAGTAATGTGAGCCTGAACCAGGGTTCAACATTCAGAATTAAAAGAAGATTGATTCAAGAAATGTAAGAGTAAGAAAAATAATATTTGGCAACTGACTGGCTGTCTAATCTGGGAAAGGGAAAGTAAGGCCTTGGTCAAGAGTAACACTGACCAGAGCAAATCAGTGGTGGAGACCCCTAAGCCTGTAGCAGGGCTGGCAGCCAAGTTACTTAAAGGCCCCTGGGGTGTGGTCCATTTTCACCTGTCTGAATACCAGGGATCATTTGGTCAAAGACCAGCTAGATCCTACATCATTTCTGCAGAGTATTAGGTAAGATAGCCATTGTTTCTACCAGGCTTTGTCCTGCCCTCCACCTAGAAAACATTGGAAATCAACAGAAAAATATAGAAGAAAAGCCAAGGACATGGGCCCTGATGTTGGAGTCAGAGGACCTCAGCAACACCCTGCACCTCCACAACACTGACTTGCTTTTATGTCTACAAGGAGAGATCAATCAGGTTCCGTGATCTCTGAGAGGCTTTCGACTTCTCAATCCTATGATGCCACCCCTCTGGCATTCTCTCCAGTCACTCAGGCTTCCCTTCTTTTCCAACTAGACTTCATGAGAAGTTTAATTGGGGTTGTTGTCCACTCAATTTTCAGTCATGTCCAAATTCTTCCTAATCCCATTTGTGTTTTTCTTCACAAAGATACCAGAGTGGTTTGCCATTTTCTTCTCCAGCTCATTTTACAGATGTGGAAACTGAGGCAGAGTTAATGGTCGAAAATCTAGATAGTGTATAAGATCAGATTTGAATTCAGGAAGATGAGTCTTTGTGACTCCAAGTTCAGTCCTCTATCTACTCCATGACCTAGCTGTCCCCACCCATAATGTGATACTAAAGATGTCAGGTCCTTCTGGAACCTGACTACAAATCATGGCAACCCTTCCATGACTTACAAAGCATTTTTTTCTCATCATAGCCCTGTGACTGAATTTCTATTATTCCCATTTTACAGATGAGGAAAAAAGTTCGAGGAAGGTAATCCACCTCAAAACCACAGGACCAGGCTGAGAAGTAAGAAGCTGAGAGTCTAAACCCCAATTTTCTCACCCTAAACCCAATTTTCTTTGTACTGTATGAAAAGAACTGTCTTATTGGAAAGGTCATTGAATTCTGAATCTGTGGTTTGAATAGACGCTTCAGCATTTACTGTGGTCACAGGCGAGTCACAACCTTGCTAGAACTCTTTTTCTCATCTAGAAAATGAAATTAATAAATAGGTGCAGAATTCACTTTCTGATGCTCTGTAAGCCTTAAGGCACTGCATATACTTGTCATATTCATACCAACTTGATAAACTGAACTCTGGCAAGAATTATCAAAAAATCCTTGGATTATTGCGAAGACCTCATCCATGATCTTCCAGACTCCACTGCCTCCCCTCTTTAATCCACCACCCACACAGCCGACGAAATAATCTTCTAATGCGCCGGTCTAATCATGTCATTCCACTACTGAATAACCTTCTATAACTTCCTATTATCTCTAGGATAAAATGTCAAATTTGACATTTAAAACTTTTCATGATATGGCTCCAGTCTACCTTTCCAGGCTTTCCTTATATAAGTCCTTTACAAACTCCCACTTAATTGACTCACTTTGAAATTTTCTGAAACTCAGTATGCTATCTCCTCCCTCTGAATATTAGCACGTTCTGCCTTGCCCTGGCCCTACCAGGTCTGAAAAAGGAGCTGTCTTCTCTTCTGTCTTTTTAACTTTGCACCTTCATTCAAGGCATGTTTCATGTGCTACCTTCTCAAGAGATCTATCCCTGTTCCCTGTACTTACTAGTTTTTGCTTCTTCCTCAGATTACAGAGTATTTACTTTTTTTCTGTTTATAAACTCTATTCCTCCCCTTGCCCCAAGGAGAGTCAGCTCCTTGAGGATGAATGTTTTGTCTGTTTTCTTAGCATACAGCACAATGATGTAGATTAGTAAACTCTTAAGTGCTTGTTGGATTGCCTGAACTGGAATTTGTACATGTATAATGCAAACTTCAGACATGGAATTATACTTTGTGTGCACACTTAAGTTTGCAAAAAAAAATTAATAAAGGGATCCCATCAGTATGCTATTTCACATTATCTCAGAATCTGTGATTTTTTCCCTCTGAGCTTAAAGTGGTTTGTTGCTAAATTCTAAAAGCAGAAAAGGAGAATGTTCTGCTTTTCCCAGCACCAAAGGACAGAAGGTTACAAGTTCAAAGTGCCATCTGGGCATATGCTATTTGAACCTTTGAAGAAACAAGATCTCTGGGGAAAGAAGCCTTCTGATAAATCCTCTTAGTATCAGATGAAGATGTATTAAGATGGGACGGGATCAAATTGACCAGTTTCGTCTAAGGCTTTTCAACTGATACCATCATTATTGGGGGCTAACCAAAATGTCTCATTTTTTTCCTAAACATTTTAAATGATGTGTACCCTTGAAAATCAAGTTGTAAAGACGAGGCAAAATGACCTCTATTTGGAGCACTAGGGCTTTTCAAAATGACCCTGGTTAAAGAAGAATGGGAAGATATGAGATGGGGAGCGAGCTAGAGTCAGATTGTCTGAGGGATAGATTTCAGTTTGATCCTGCTGGAGAATCATGGTTTATTTGCCCACCAGATCAGGTGAAAGGTTAGGTCCCTATTAGATTAGAGATTGAATAAAAACAGCAGGAATCTGTCCCAGGAGACATCAGGATGCTTCCTCTCTGTGATAACCTTGATGTGGTCTATCTAAGGCCAATCACATCGTCTAATAGACAAAGCTAGTTTTGACTTGGCTGAAGTTTCAGGATTTCCATATTAGGAACTCTAGTTTGGGATTAAAGGATGTCAGGTTGAAAGGGCCCTTAGAGATCACTGAGTCTAACCATCTTTTTTTTTTTTTTTTTGGCCTGAGGAATCTGAGGCCCAGAGAGATTAAATGATTTGCAAAAGGTCACACAGCTGAGGTAAGAGTCCAGCCCAGGCCTTCCTGACTCCTGGTCCAATGCTCTATCCATTACTCCACCCTGTTTCTCACTCTTCAAAATACACATGCTAAAATAAAAGCAAAGGAGAATTGGCTTAGCCCCTATTATTATTTCTGGGTTAGGGAATGATTCAAGAATGGGGCAACAGAAATTGTTAACAATCACCTTAAAAATGCTCAACTTCAATAAGAAGAAAAAAAATGCCAATTAAAACAGCTTAGAGGTAACAGAGGACATACATCAAATGCACAAACACAGTGGAAAGCAGCAAATTTCAAGGGTGAGGCTTGTTGCCAGGTTATCCTGAAGATTATGGCTCACTTATCCATTCTTCTGTCTAATGGAGACAATAATAGCTTACATTAAAGGGCCATATTGAGGATAAAATGAAATAATATGTTTAAAGCTTTTTGCCAATATAAAATAGCTCTGATATTTATTAGTTATCATCAACATCATCATTCCAACCACAAATTTGTTGGACAGGAATCTGGCAACACACAGTAAAAGATGTAGGAAGAATCATGTTGTTTGAACCAATGATTTTGTTGTTGGGAACAAACCCTGAAAGTACCCACTTTGTGACTCAGATAAGTGACAACCTAGCTGGGCCTCAATTTCCTCATTTATAAAAGGAGACAGATGCCTAGATGGAATCTGAAGGTTCTTTCAGCTCTAGACCTATGATGTCAGGATATTATTATCAAACTATTTCCTCCTTCCCCCCCAAAAATCTTCCCTCAGCAGAAAATAAAATCCAATTTTATATGTTCCAAGATTTGCATAGCACTGTTATATGCAATAGACAAAAGTTCTTAATAGTCAAGTATCAAATAATTGTGCAAAAGTTAAACAAGCAGTGATGCAATAATGAAATGTACTATAATACAATTAAGATTGAGAGGCATGAGGTACACAAAGAATCTGAAAAGACCTTTATGAAATAATGCAAGGTTATGGGAAAACTAGAAGAAAAGATTACTCACTATTCACAAACATAAGAGGAAACCTGAATAAGAATGACTGATCAAAGAATTCAAATGAGGACTTATCAGGGCTTATAGGGGGGAAAGACTATGATCTTTTATGCACTGAACGGAATTAATTAATTTAGATATAAATATTTATTTAGAGAGTTTATGTGGTTAAAATTCTCATTCAATGTTAATTTTTAATAATTTTTATAGAAAAAAAAAGATGATTGAAGTTAGCAGCAAGGGAATTGCCTTTTTTAAAGCTGGAAGATGGGAATCTGTATTGTCCTTTTTAGTGAATAACTCAAGGATAAACAGGATGAAATTATGCAGGCTCAGAAGCAGCAAATGGGAAAGTCACAAAGTCACAAATTCCCATCAGTAGATGGAGGGAAGGATTCAGTTCCCAATCCTCCTTCCAAACCAAGAAAAGGATAAATTGAGTTTTAAACAAATCAACAACTAAATGGAAAGAGGAGGAGGGAGGACAGGCTGCAGCTGGTCAATATTCAGGTCGAAAAAAAGTTGCTCTGGTCATTATACAATACACAGCTTTCCAAGGAGAGAACAATTATGTGAAAATTGCCTGTTTGCTATTACTTGGGAAGGCAGAGTGTTCCTGAAACCTGGAGAGCTGAGTTGTGCTTTGCAACTTGTGCCTAAAACACATGCATAAGTCTCTCTATAGACACCTCTGCTACTTTATGAAATAAAAGTTGAACAACTCCATTTTCCGTCTATTTCCAAATGGATTCCAATGATTTTAAAATGTCAGTATCTTTCTAGTTCAATGAAAATTTTCTTCACTCGTTCTATTTTTTTACTTTCATTGATATTTTTTCTTACAAAATGATATTTGCAATGCAATTTTACTGGAAATACTTGAGCACAATTTCAGAGAAATCATATGAAATTTCATTTGTAAGTAAACTTATCAATGCTATGGTGACAAAAAACATGTTAACAGGAATCAAACATTGGGATTCTATCACTCATATAAAGGGAAAGTATGGTAAAAATACCTAATTATTGATGTTATATGGTAAGCAACTTTGATATGTTTAGGGTTGCCAAGTCACATTTTGGGGAGAAAAGTCACAATGTGCTATGTACATACAAAATGGAATTGATTTGGTCAGTCTCTTATGAAATGGCCAATCTATATAGACTGATAAGAATCAAAGAACCTGGAAATCTCCATTTTGACATAACAGATTAATGTCTTTGGTGACTGACCAGACCAAATGTTTTAGGGGGACTTGATTCTATGGAACATGTAAACACAGCCATATTACCATCAGAGAATTATTCAAAATGCATCATGAAAAATAAAAATAATATTCAATAATGATGTCTTATCCCAGCAGATTAAGTAAGCAGATTTGTCCTGCTCTTTTAAAGAGTAGTAATCACAAGAAAGTTCAGTTCTGGACATTTTCATATCATCGAGTATCAAAGATTCTAAATGGAAAACACTCTGTCCTCTTTATATTTTCACTGGACTGCAGCAATACAAACATAAATGTAAAGATTCAAGAAGTCTAGAGACCAAGCAGTCTGTTCTAGCCACTTCCTTTTATTATGTTAGATTGATTCAGAAGACTACATATTTAAATTAAACTGTATATTTTTCATGCCAGATTTATTTAGAGTTTGAAAACTGTTCTAATATATATGTATTTCTAGATATTATTTTTATATGTATATGTATATATATATACATATATATATATATATATATATATATATATATTCTTAAAGTATATATAAGAGATGATATCTAAAATTCCCAAGGTACTACCAGGCTGCTTAATTGTTCATTTGCTTTGGAAGATTACCTAAAGCAAGCTTATTTCAATGCCAGGTCTGAAAATGTAAATAAGGCTTATCACCATTTGTTTAAAACAAACACAACTTCAAGGAGTTTGTTTTCAATTAAAAACCAACCAGCTTCCTTTAAAATCTGCGAGAAAGTCACACCAGAGTCTTTGTCCAGATCCTCCTTAATTTTACTGCCTTACCTCTGAGATTACCTCCAATTCATCCTGCCTGTATTTTTGTTTCTATGTAGTTGTCTGTAGTCTCTGCCAATAGACCGTGAGCTCCCTGAGAGCCTTATGTTTGGTTTTATTGTTGCTCTTTTGTTTTGTTTGGGGGGGGGGGGGGTCAGTTCTTCGTATTCTCAGTGGTTATTACAAGGTTGGGCACACAGTAAACCCTTAATAAATGCCTATAGACCGGACTTGAATGACTTGAAGCAGACAATTCCGGTCCAAATACCACTTTGTTTATTACCTGTATAACTTTAAGCAAGTCATAATCTCCCTCAGCCTCAGTGTCCTCATCTAAAAATTTCCCACCTGGCTGCTTTCTTGGTCTTTATCATATCCAGAAACTCACCAATCTGCAACATGGAATCGGTTCTGGTACTCATGCCTCCTCTAAACCCCCTGCCCTTTGGTTGGAGAGGGTGGTAGAGGTCTGGGAGTCACTCGCAGATCCTCCATCCTCATCATTTCCTCTCTACCCTGTTTTCCTGGATTTCACCATCTCCAGAAACTCTTCATTCTGCACAAGGAAATCAACTCTGAAGCTTTCCCAAGGTGGCTGCAGGACTTCATCATGCCCTGCTCCTGACCCACTGGGTAATCTCCAAACCCACCTTCTTTCTTCCGTGACATCTTTCTGCCACTTTGTTGTCAGCTTTTTCAGGACAGGGACTATCATACGCCTTTCCTTGTATTGCCAGGATTTAGCACAGTGCTGGACACATAGGAGGCACTTAATGTTTATTAACTGACTGACTCGGAGAGGGTTGGAAAAATGGACTTTAGGATTTCTTCCATTTCTAAATCTGAGATCTTATTATTTTAAAAAATAAATAATTTTTTAATTGTCAGGAGGATACTACTTTTAGGTCTGCTTTGCATGATTGTATGTAACTATTTTGGGGAGGATCTCAATTATTTAGATTGACTGTCCATCCCAAGTGCAAAAGTAGACAATTCATATAACATTCATTTTGTTTTTGCGGTAAGTCTGACATCTAGCTGACTTCTACATTAGGCCTTAAAAAGAGAGGTACAATAGAAATACTCATTTTTCATATATCACATTCTGAGAGCATTCCAATGTCACTCTTGGCAAGAGCCAAAATATTCTAGTCAAATGTTTTTTACAGCTTTATTCCAAATCTCCTTTATTATTATCTTACAGATAAAGACTTGAACTCAGACCCAAATAAATGAATCTATTGCTAGGAAAAGTTTTTTTTTTAATTATGAATTACAAAAAATACCAGCACACTAATTATTAAAGAAGGGAAAGGGATATCATAGAAAAACACATTCAATGGTCCCATTGATTCTACTTCTTTATTCAGAAATTAAAGGATTAAATGAAACTAGATGAGTTTTAAAGGTATAAGACCCTGAATATTGTCTTGGAATTTGAGAGAACATCACTGTGTTCAGTCATTGAAATTTCCATTTCTCAGCTGCAGAAATGGAAACATGAAAGTTGCAGCTGAACTCCATAGAGATGAATACTAGGACCAGATAGAATGGAGTGCGAATTTCAAAAACTTAGTTTCTAATACACTAAAACAATAAAAATCAGTGGGTCCAATGATTAAGAGATTAAGGAAGCTGACATAGATAGTACCCACAAGAGATTTCTAAATACATTTGAAGACTAGTAATATTTTTGGACTTTAAGGACATGGCATAGTTTTTCACAAACTACAAGTAGGATTTATAGCAATACCATTTCCCCAATATTTGTACATACCTTTTGAAAGCTAAGGGCCATAGGTAAGAAAGAGAGACACACAATGTGGCAAGTTGCAGCACATTTATGGCAAGGTTGGAAAAGGCATCAACAGAGAGAGAGCTCTGACTGGAAGGGATGTTGGGGGACTGCTGGCTAAGATGTAGATTGTAATGGGTTTAGAGGGCCATAGCTCCCCTGATATTAACTCCAACAATTATTAAGAGCTCCAGATAAAAAAAGTCAATAAGTCAAAAAGAGGCAGCAGTAAATTCTCCCATTCAGTCCAGAAGTGCAGAAGGAGATGGTGGAAGCCTGTGGTCAATTTAAGTGGAGGGAGTGGAAGGTGTGAAGTCATCTTAGTCTCTGATAAATGAGGTCTGAAGTTTATGGGCATTGTGAATTAGAGATGCACTGGCCAGGGTAAAGCCAACCCAATCTCAGGTAAATGGGGCCTGAAGTCAAGTGGATTGGAGCCCAAGCCTCATAGAGCTGTAGGAAGGTTTGGAACCAGGCCATTACCGGAGTCAAACAATATATGGCGTGGGGGAGGGGAGGCTTATAAGAGCTCTGAAGGTAGGGATGTTTTTGGAGGCACAGCAGGAGACAGAACCAACCCAACATGTACCATCAGGCCACCAGGAGGCCTGAGACCAGCATGATCTCCAACATCCAGCTGTAGCTTATGAAGATCACAACAGAACATAGTGCCTACTCTGTCTTTTTGGTATATAGAGTTGGGTAATGCATGAGGGAAAAGAGCTAGAGATGAGACCAAAGCCTGCACCCATGCTGGGCCACCAAGAGATGCAGACAAAACTCAAGGGTTTTGGAAGAGGCTTGAGCCTGGTTCCAGTCACTACAACCACAACTATAGTGCCAGCAGCATCTATATTAGAGAAGGAATAGGACCTGCCCATTGTATCCAAAAGTGCAAAAGAAAGAGGATTCTGGTACTGAAACAATTTCCCATAGAAGAAACTGAGATAAAAAATATGGAAGTTCAAGCACAATGAAGAAACCCCTGGGTTATAAGAACCCTGAGAACTCTACCCAGAAGCAAATAATTCTACAACAGGTACAAGTAGATCTTTAGAAAAAGAGGATGGCATGGCCACAAAGATTCCAAGAGCACATGGAAGAAGGAAGCAAGAGAAAATGAGATGAGAATACTTAAGGCAAAAAAAAATATGAAGGTAAAAATAGTTCAGAACATAAAATAGAAAACTTTGCCAAAGTAGCAGACTCTGAAAAATAGAAAATAGAATAGAATAGATATATTTAAATTACTCATTGGGGCAAAAGTCTATACATTGTGTCTCTATACAGCTGCTTCTCATACTGTCACACTGAAAAATTAGAAAGGGTAAGTAAAGTGTTTACTACCAAACACGGCTGACCTAGAAAAAAAACATTAAGAAGAGATCTATTATAGACTTGCTGATAACTGTTCTTGGCACTGGTGACATAAAAGAGAAAAACGGAAAAGCAACAACAACCATTCCCAGAGCGCCTCTACTGGAGGAGACCAAAAACTACATAAACAGATAAATGAATATAAACTCTTTTGGTGACTTTCTCACTAACAGTCTCTCACATTCTTGTGCTAACAAGGGGATCAGAAAAGACATTCCATAGGAACTGGTATTTGAAGTAAGCCTCAAAGGAAGCTTGGGATTTGATGATTTGGAAGTGAGTAGAAACTGCATCTCAGTACACAGCACAGCCTCTGCAAAAGCATGGCAACTGGAAGAGGAACCCCATTTGTAAAGGGTTTATTGACAACCGAACCAGAAGTTTGCGATTACATTTTTTCTTTCTGATGTCACAAAGGCAAATATCTCAATCTTTGGAGCAGATTTCTTCCTGTTCTGAGAAATAGCCAAAACTCTCAATGTATCCCTTCCTCCAAAGTAAGACTGCTTTTAACACAGTATCAAATGCCAAGATAAAAAATGAAAATTCGAACTAATCATCCATGTTTTGTCCAAAAAATGCCTAGCATCTAGATATCTGGAAACATCTGGATGTTTTTTTTTTCTTCACACAAAGACTTAATGTGATCATATATGTGACCTATATTTCATCTCTAAAAAAAGTCAGTTCCAAAAGGAGCTCTGAGTGTACTGTCTCAGCACAAGGAAACTCATTGTGCAATAAATCTCAGGATAGGCTTGTTTTCCCTTAGAAACATTTATAATTGGTCTGACTTAATTTTTTTTCCTGTTCTTCCCCTGCTCCTAATAAGCCCAGAATTCAGCTTTTATCAGTTGGGAATCTAGCCTGAATAACAAAATCATCACCACTTTTGTAAATCAATATTCCCATCTCTAAAAAGCTGAGGGGCCTCAGTTTTCTATTGCAGAATTAGTTACAAAAGAAAGTTGACTTGAGTAGTCTAGTTGTCTGTGAAGTTATTGGGTTCACAAAGACCCACACATCCAGACCAATCTGAAATGCAGGAATCCAAATGAATTCTTTAGAGCTACCTTTTTAGCCCTAAAACTGCAGCCCTAGAATTCTTCCCACATCATATTTTTGTGTTTAATTGCTGTGATGTTCCATCCTTGGGAGCTTATGCAAAAATCAGAGATTCTGTTGACATTGTATAGTCATAGAAAAAATAAGGCTCTTTCTTGGATTGAGCTTTTCAAAATACAGATGCAGGGAAACGTGAATCAATTGCAGTTTTAAAAATCAGATTTCTGAAAGAATCAGCCTCATCTGGATTTGTAAAACCTCATTCATGGGGTTGTCCACAGATCCTGAGGATCTTAAAAAGTGTTCTTCACAATAATCCTATTTGGAGTTGGCCATAGATTGGAAGCTTCTTGAGGATGAGAACTATCTCCCTTTTGAGAACATAATATAGTGCTCAGCTGCACATAGTAATGACATAGAAAATCATGACTGATGGATTGAGAGAGAGAGAATGCAAATGGCACTGCCCCTCCTTTACAGATGGAGTAACTGAGGCTGAGAGATTAAAATGGGGTGGATTGACATCAAGTCAAGAGCTTTTTTAACCACACTGAGCTGTCTTTCCTTGGGATGTTTTACATCAATAAACAGACAAGACTCTTGTATAAGTTTTACAATAGGTAAAATTTGTCCTGGAGTTCCCTTTTCACTGCCATTCTGGCCCTGCTGGGTGCCCCAGGCTGCTTCAATGCAAGTCCCAAGGAGGGCTTGCTTATGCCATGTTAATTAAGGAGGCCAGACATTCCTTTACAAGGGATAAGCCTTTTGCTCCACAATTAGAGATAAGGAATAAAATGGAGATACCCCTGGGAGAACTAACACAAGGACTTAGATGCACATTAAGAAGTAGCTGACATGAGGGTATAAAGGGCAGAGAGCTGGTTTTCACAAAAGGAGAAGGAGCATACGGCCTCTGAAGGGGGTGGGAGGGTGGAATTTGATACCATGGTGGAGCTCAGGAAAAGCCTCCTCGGAGGGGAGCCTAGGGATACCAAAGACAAGTATCTCCTGCTTCTTTATTTTACCCAGCTCTAGTGGTCATCCTGGATTTTTTAATAAGCAGGGCTGTAATCTTTGCTAGTACTCCAACTAATACCAACTAGTTGTACCAACTAGTCCTCCCTTCCATTTGCATTTGCAAAGTAAACTCCTAAGGTCTGAAAAATTGTCAACCCAACAGAATGAAATTCTAAAGGCAGTGGGAGATGGGATACATTTCAAGCACCAATGATAAAGTCGGAGAAGAGAATCTGAGAGGCCTCTTAAATTCCACCCCCTTGGATCAGCCTGTGAAGAGCAGTGAAAATGTTGTTGTTAACGGTTTCTTGTTCTTTTGCTAAGCACTCCTCTGAATAATGTTAAATGCAAAAAATAAAGTACATAGGGTTACAAAGGAAACCAATTATTTTAAAATAAATAAATATCTACAATTTTTTTCCCTCCAAGTCCATAGACCTTCCTCCCAGAGTCAGTGAGTCCTAAGTAAAGGAAAAAAAAACCCTCTCGTCTGAAAATGTTAATTATATACAATAAAGCTGTTTACCCAGCCAAAAACTTTTAATTATCATTAACTTGTTATATTTCAATGACATGCCCTTGAACAGATTTTTGAAGGTCACCTGTACATTCCCATTGACATTCCCATTTGGGACAGGGTGAAGGTAGGGGGAAATATGTGAAGGAGAAGAGGGAGAATGAATATTAATTAAGCTCCTACTATGGGCCAAGCACTGTGCTGAAGGAGTTAAAATCATTGTTTCCCCTTTCTCCCATCACCAAGGGTGTTTTGGTTTGGCTGCTAAGTCTGACCTTGGTCAGTCACTGTATCTGAAAACAATTATCTCCCCAATTATCAGATCTACTTATGCCTCAAATAATTTGATCTGAAAAAAAAATCTGATCATAAAATAGGATATTGTATGAAAAGTTGTGCATACCATAAAACACTATGTAAATGAACATTGTTATAATCACTAAAGGAATGAAAATTCGTTAATTTAGAATATAAAACCTGAACATTGTCCTATTGACATGTGGACATGTGACATATATTTGCACATATATACAGTATGCACAATATTTTATGTCCTAGAATACAAACATATATGTATTGTTGAACACGTGGGTGACTTGGGATGTGTGTAACATATGACACAGGATCATAGATCTATAGCTAGAAGGTACCTAAAAGGTCATCTGGTCTAACCTCTCCCATTTCACAGATGAAGAAACAGAGGCATGGAAAGTCTACGATCTTCAGATTCCATTAAATCATTCTTTCAAGCGGGATCGCACTGCTATGAGCACTTGCATATCCATGAGTCAAAATACCAGTGAGATTTTGTCTTTTAAAGAATATCCAATAAAGTTATTAAAGTGAGGCTAAATACATTTTTATTGCCACTTTGGTGTATATGAGGATGGGATGAGGATTCTATAATACTATCAGTTGAATTGGAAAATGATTTTGATGCTGAATTAAGAGTACAACACGGGAGCACCACCTCGTCCGGTCAGAATCTGAGGTAGGCAGGGGAACAGCCCCAGCCCATCACTGCAGTCTCCTGAATTGTGTCTTCAACTTGAAGATTTATTACCAGTATCTACAATGAATAGAAAAATCTTAAACCAATCAATTCCCTTGTACTTTTCATTCACCTCTTTGCTCTAGTAGATACATTTCTGAGTCATGACTAGATGCCCCCATCCGCATTAGGCTTCTTCCATCAAAGATGCATTATTGCTGCTCATTGGATATGTCCATTTTTAATCCCAGATCATTTGTCAACATGAGCAAAAAAGTTTCCAAATCTCCAATTGATTCATGTGGTGACAGTTTCCAAAGAACAGAGAGCCTTTCCTCTCTAGCTTTCTAATGCCAGGGGCCAATTTTACTCCTTAGAGTGTGTCTTTTTATACTTTTTTTTTTCCTCAGAAGCATGAAAATTGTAAAAAGACATTTGAAGTAATTATGAAAACCACATTTATATTGGCTCCCTTTCTTTTACGACCTCTTTAAAGAGCAGAAGATTATGGCAGATGTGTTCTTTGGCAACAGCTGGCAGAGGTGAATGAACACTAGGCTCAATTACCTCTTAAACAAAAAGGACAAAACCAAGGAGGAAAAGTTGCACTATTCTTTCAGCCCTCAGCCCCCTCAGATCTCGATGTTGCTGATATAAAACAGTAGAAAAAAATGATCTGAACCATGTAACAAATGCAGTGCCTGGGTATGAACTTTATTTCCTTCATTTTGCAATGACATCAATAAGTTTACTCCTCTTCTAACTTAGGAGGAAAGTGTCCTCAAAAAAATAAGTTATGATTTATCAGCTTGTAAATTGTCTTTTGCCAAGGTTTCTCCCAAATTCCATGGCACCCCATCATTAAAAATTCTGTTTGTTCTCCTATTTGCAAATGCAAATGCAAAAATATAAACACAACCCAAAGGCAGGAAATTATTTGATTTTCCAAGAGATTTCCAAGGACCTCAGTTGCTTTTCTATAGGTATTCTGCTGTCTATTTTCTTTCTTTAAGAAAATATTAATTTCAGGAAATGATGGTAAGGGTTTGGACCATCAAAAAATACCCCACAAAGTCCCTATCATACCCAGTACTGAGCATAGAAATATTTGTTTTAACTGAAGGAAAATCAAGGAGTTAATCCAATCTTTATTTACAGAATTATTAAAAAGAAACTTCAGAAACGGTTCAGGAAAAGATTGAAGGATTGATCAAACAGATCCAAACTTTTTAGAAATATAAAGTTGAAGCACTTATATAGAATCACAAATGAAATGTGGAATGAGAGGGACATTACCTACCTTGTAACAGAACCCAATGCCCAGCTGTTCTTTGCTTTTAGATTGCCTCTTCATCAATGAAATGTACACACACACTCCCCTACTGAAACATTGTTCTGCCTGTCTTTTATCCCATCTTCAGGTTTTATGCTTTTAATATTTTAAGATGTTAAAACAAGCTGTGGGTTTTGTTTGGCAAAATTAAAGCATATACTCCCTTCATCATGTTTTGCAGATGTCATCTGGAACAAATTCCTCTGTGATTTCTAGGCTAGGGCTCCGGTAAATTATTTTGTTCACACTAAGGAGAAGGAAAGAAAAACGGCATTCGTATCTTGTTTGGGCTGTACATTTGGGAACTAATGCCCAATGGATGCTTTGGCTGCTCCTGGCATTGAACTGCCTGGTTTGCATTGCAGCAGATGCTAGGTATGCTCCTGGAGGCCTAAATGTACCCAGGGCAGTCTTTATTAAATTGAAATGTAACTGAATTCATGGATCTCATCCCACAAACTGCTGCAGCCACTCCAAAATTATAAGAACAGTTGTACTCTCCTGTGACTCAAGGCATGAGATGCATCCATTAGTTTTAAAAGAAAAGGTAGGAGGGGCTTGGCATTTTCCTTTTATTGACCATTAACATAAGGAATCCTGGCCATCATTCTGTTTGATAATACCGCACAGTAACAAAGTAGAACTCACTTTGAAAAACTGGTTAGAGTCCAAAATCTACTTGGAAAAAAATCTATTATTGAAAGCAATGCTTAGTTAATGGTAGAGAGAGGGTAGAAAGTTGAATATTACTTTTCAAAGCAAAGATTTTTGTAGAATCTATAGAGATTTCATTTAATTATAATCTGTGGGGACCATTGCTTCTTCTAAAAAGGAAAAAAATTATAGGTTCTGAGATGAAGACAAAAAAATAAGATTAAGGAAAAAACCCAACAGAATCCTAAATAAATATTCCAGGCCCTGCCCCAAGTCCATATAAATTGTTGGGGTGATAATATTTCTCAATTCTGACACAGTATTGGCCAATAACATTCACTCTTTTCTTCTTCCTAGCAGCTAGCAGATGGCAATCCACTTCTGGCAAAGTTCACACTTTCACCTGCTGCCAGGGAGGGTGCCTGCTGCTTACAAGAAAACTTGACAAGGGGGAAGGGAAGATGTTGGAGCTCCTAACAGTGCAAGGCCCACATCTTGTCCCCTGGTAACCCCTAGTGAGTTCTCAAGGAAAACTACTGAGAGTTAAACTTAAATTCATCAATATTGGAGTCCTGGTGCCCCTTTGAAAACTGTGGATTCCCACACAAGTACATTGGCATCAGAGTTTTCCTCTCACCTATTTTGAGTCCTGTTTCTTTGGACACTGTGGATCAGTGACACCCACCAGATGTGAGAAGAGAGAGAGAGAGAGAGAGAGAGAGAGAGAGAGAGAGAGAGAGAATGAGAGAGTTGTTTAAAGTTCAGTTTAGCTTGCTAGACATGAAATTGTTCATGAAGTAAATCTCTGAACATATGGAAGAGGAGAAATCCACCCTATATCCCCCCTCCCATCAAACATTACTTGATTAAAGTTTTAAAAATAGCACATCCCCACCCTCGACCCCCTCCTTCATTCTTTTCCCTTTTAGTCCTTTCCCTCCTCTCCCAACATACAAAAGGAATCTGGGCAAGAAAGGAGCTAAAAGCTGAAACACCAGGTTCCTCAAGGAGCTGATGAAGCTCCATCTCTAGCCTTAGAATGACTGACCCACTGTGGCTATCCAGAAAGTTACATTTGCCTATAACAATAAACTACCCAGCTTTGGGAAAGCACCATACTTTCCCACATGAATGTTAAATAGGTCCAGGACAAATAAACTGAGGGATTCCCCCCCTCAATCTTCTACAACCAAAAGAGATCCTTCAATTACATATTTTGTTACTGTCTTAAGAGATAAAAGCTGTATCTGCAAGTGATTAAAGGATGTTTTCTATTCATTGACTTATTTCTGCTGAAATAAAGGCATAATTCAAACCACATATAATTCTAAGCAATTTGGGCCCATTATAGCATTCTAGCTTCTTCTTCTTCCTTTAATGATAGTTAACTAATTAAAACAGTGTTATTGCAATGCTTAGCTTGACGCTTTGACATCTAGGTTTAGTGAATAAAAAGACCTGACATAAAAATGAAAACAATATCCTAGACCAAGCTGTATGTAAGTTGTTATGTTTAGAGAGTGTGTTACAGATTAAGGACAGACATTGAAGTTAGGCTCACGGGAGGGTGAGAGCCAGCAGTTTAAATGGGCTTTTTTCTTTCTTTCTATGGACATAGAAAGTATGGTTATTTTTTAAAGAAAAATATAAATTAATATTCGTTTGTCTAGCTGCTGGGTCATTTATGGCTAATTACTCCACCCTCTTGTCCCCCAAAAGTTAGGAGAAAAACACTTCAGAAGGTTAAGTCAAGGGACATTTTAACAGAATTCCAAATATATTTAGATTAAAAATGGGAATTGGGATACTAATTAATTATGTTGCCCAGTTTTTAAATTTTGAGAGGAGAGACTGAGGCAAATGAGGACAGTTTATAAAACTGCAAGCAAAACCCGGAATTCAAAATTATGTGGATTTTTCACTTTGGTAAAATTATAATCCCCCCTCCCCCCGGAGGTTGAGTAATTTCATATGAAAGGTGCCAGAAAGTAATGCCTTTCTGGTATTTTCACAGAAATCACTTAGAAAACTTTGCAGCAACTGATCAACTGAATATAAAACATAGTTCCCTTTTAAGGTCACAATCTCATCACTTTTAACAAATAACAATCAGTAATATATGTTCTCAGTGTCTTTCTCTTCTACGTCTCTGTCTCTCAGTGTCTGAAGCTTTCTGTTTCTGTCTCTATCTCTCTGTGTGTTTCTCTCCCTCACCCCCCTCCTTCCAGTCTTATTAAGCGCACCTGGAATCAACACTTTACTCACATCTCCACCGGCCAGGGGAGGGTGTGTGGAAAGGAGGCAAGGAGTCTTTTTTTTTTCCTCACAAAAACATCCCAGGGCTTTTTCTGAGGCGCTGGAGAAGGAGAAGCGGAGGTCAAAGGACTGGGAGGAGAGAGGGGAGGAAAAGAAGGACGAGAAAGAGGAGGAAGACCACTAAAAAAGTTGTTGTGTGTTTGGGAAGGAAAGCTTCAGGAGAGGCGGGAGGGAAGAAAGAGCCTTTCCTGTGATGTCTGGCAAGCTGAAGAGAAGTAAAGCCATCCAGGAGCCCCAAGAAGCTCTCCGAGAATACGGAGGGAAAAAAAATGCAGACTCGGCAAGCTACCCCCAGAGGTCTGTTCCCGGGATGGTGCCTGGGCGCCCCCTGGGAGGAGGAAGACGAGGAGGAGGGAGCCCGTAGGATTCCCTGGTGTCTCACTGGCATCCTCCTCCTCTTCCTCCCTCTCCTCCTCCTCCTCCTCCTCCCGAGGGAGGCGGGAGGGCGGACGCTGCGGGACACTTTCATACCCAGTTTCGGGAGAAAAGGCAATTGCCGCCTTCCGCCCAGGGCGTCTCTTTTCTGAGTTTTTCCAGGAGCTCAGCTGGGCTCTGAGAGTGCTGAAAAACAGAGGCTGGGATCCCTGGGGACCCGAAAACATAAAAGGGCAGCGAGAGACAGCGCGGGGGCCAATAGGGCAAAGGCAGGGGCAGGACCAGGAATCCGCCTAGCTAAACGCCCTACTATGGGAACTGATGATTCCTTCCCGGCAGGGTTCTATAATGGGGTGGCGGGGTCTTCTGTCAGCCTCTGCCCTGCTGCCCTGTCCTCCTGCCCTGCCATTGCGTGCTCCAGCAATATGTAAAGGGGAAGTCCAGACTGGCACGTAGATTTCTTTTGTAGCCTCCCCACCCCCCCAACTTCCCTCGTCATCCTTTAATCCCTACCAGCATATCTGCCCTGTATAGGCTTGACTGGAAAAGGGAGGGAGGATCGTGAGCAAGAAAGGGGGATATCCTTAGAAGTCATCCCTCCCTGCCTCCCCGGTATGCCTTAGGCACCTAGAGAAGACCTCCGGGGAAGGTTATCCTTCCGCTCCTGGGGCGTGTCATCCCCAACTAGCCCCACACTTCTGCCGCAGACACCTATTAATTGTGTGACCCGGAAGAAGGCACTTTATCTGAGCCTCAGTTTCCTCATCTGTAAAACTAAGAAGTTGGACCCATTAACAGCTCCAAATCTATGATCTCTTCCTACCTCACGTCCAGGCAAATTTGAACCCTACCCCGCCAACATCTCCAACACTTGAGAGGAAAAAGGGATGGTCTGGCTGGGGTCTTTACAGCTCCAAAGCCAAACACTACTTCTTCCAATCAGTACCCTTTAATCAGTGTAAGTTGTTTCATTTGGTAAGACAGTAAGCCAGCCTAAACAGGGGGAGGGAAGTGGCAGCTAGCCGTCCGGAGCAACCCACCTTCTTCCCTTTGCAGTAGGCACCAGCATCCTTCCAGTCCTTAGAATCCCAGAGGGGCGACCTTTCTCTCCCCGAACTCGATTTCCAGTTCCTAATCTTCCCAGGTTCATGCCCGGGGGATTCCGCTGCAGAGAACAAACCCAGCCCTACCCCCTCCTCCCCGCCCCCACCAAGCTTATCGCTCGGTGACCTTCTCCACCTAGGGGCTACCTTCTGGCTTCCACTGCACTTTTATTGCCAGAATCACCCCCTTTCTTTCTTCAGTTTCTTTTTGGGCCCAGCCTAGCGAGGGGTGTGGGCCCCACACGCACCAACCCCACGCTAGTGGTTCACTTTTCTGACCCCACCACCCATGGGACCCCAACGGATCTAAAGACGCCCTTTGCCCCAAACAGAGGGAAGGAAAGAGTGTGTGCGTCGGGTCTCATCCCGAGGTCAGAGTGTTTCACCCACTTCGTTTCAGCTTGAATGCAGCAGGCTGCCCTCTGGTTTGGACTTACCTCTCAATGTCTAGTTTGTGGGGGGATTGCCCTGAGAAAGAAGGACACAAATTTCTCTCCAAGTAAGGTGCTTCTTGGTGTACTAGTGCGTCCGAGATGACCAAGTCCAGCGCCCAGCCCGACCCCAGGGTCCCGTTGAGGCTCTGGTAAGATCAGCAGCCTCCCCAGAAGCAGCGTCCCAACTTTGCTGAAGACGCTGCAAACTTCCACCTCCTCTGGGCCGGGGCTCCCGGATGGCCCCAGGAGAGAGGACGCGCTTCTCGCAGTCTCTTCGGCTGCTGCTGGCTTCGCAGACGAAGGTCCTGGGCAATTGCAGGTCCCTCTACATGTCTCAGGGGGGCACCCCGGGCCGTTCGGAGCCCCGGCTGGAAGGGGCTAAAGCTGAAGCAGAAGCAGTGCAGAGGCCAGCGGCAGTCGGCTGCTGTTCGCTGCGGGCGCTGCTGACCCGACCCGGGCACCCAGGCTCCAGGGAGAGCGGAGAGAGGCAGCCAAAGAGAGAGGCTGCGGAGCCCGCGGGAGGAGCCTGGGGCAGCCCAGGCAGCGGCAGAAGCAGCAGAGGAGGCAGAGGGAGCTGCGGGAGCAGCCACAGCCCGGGCTCCCTCGCTTCCCGACAGATGCTCGGGACCGGACAGTGCACGCTCACAAACACGGACGGTCGCGGGCCGCGCAGCTCACAGGCTCTGCAGCCAGCTGGGCTTTCTACGGTCTGATGCCCGGGTGCCACCGGCAGCTGCGGGACTGGGTACTCCTGCTCTCTCCTCTCCTCTCCTCTTCCCCTGGGCTGCTCAGTGAGGAGCTCGAGTGTGTGCGCTTCGAGTGTCACTCACTAGTGAAGCTCAGAGACGCCCTCCCTCCCCCTCCTCTGCCTGGGCCGCCTCCCCCCCCCCCCGCCCCCCAAGCTGTGTCCCTCCTGCCGGCCGAGAGCGCGCGCGCACTTTCTCTCTCTCTCTCTCTCTCTCTCTCTCTCTCTCTCTCTCTCTCTCTCTCTCTCTCTCTCTCCCCCACCCCCGGCTCTTTCTCTTATTTCTCCCTCTCCATCCCTGTCTCTCTCAGAACAGTGACATAGCACAACCAAACCTCTGATTCTGTGATGTTGTTTCCAGCATACCCAGGAAAAGCTCGAGCTGATACCTTCCTTAGTTCCCAGATCTCTGCTTAAGACACCAAAAGTGAATCAGAGACAGAGACAGAGACAGAGAGACACACAGAGAGACACACACACAGACAGAGACAGAGACAGACAGAGGTGTTGTAGTTGATTCAGAAGTGGGGAGAATGGGTGAATCCTCTAAAACAATTTTCATTCATTCCAAAACTTAGAATGAGACGGACACTGAAAAAGAAATGAACAGAAACAGAGAAGTGGAGAAAAAAAAACACTGAAAAAGAGATGAACAGAAACAGAGGAGAGAGGTGGAGAAAACAGATAGAGAAATGGAGAGGGAGAAATACAGCAATGGAGCCAGAGCCAGAAACAGGAAGACAGAATGAAATACAGAGAACCATAGACAGAAGGGAGGACTCAACCAACAGTTAGTTGTTCTAGGAATGAGAATGCAGTATCCTGGGCCAAACCAGACAAACAAGGGAGGTTGTGAGAAGGCTCTGAGAGCTGATTAGTTCACCACCATCACCACCCCTAATTATAAGTTACCTAGGTGCTCCAGGCTGGGCACTGGTAAAAAGTGTTTCATATTTTTTAGAGGGGGTGTGGTGGAGGGTTTAAGCATTTATCTCTTGCCTACTATATGCTAGAGTAAGCTAAATACTATGCTAAATGTTTTACAAACGTCACTGGATCCTCACAATAACTCTTTGAGGTAGGTGCTATTATTATCTTGATTTTATAGATGAAGAAATGGAGGTTAGAGGTTAAGTGACTTGTCCAGGGTAACACAGCTAGAAAGAGTCTGAGGCCAGATTTGAACTCAAGACTTCTTGTCTTTATTGAGGTCCAGTAATCTACCCAATGAATCATCTAGTTGTCTCTGTCTCTCGATCTCTCTCTCTGGACTAGTTAGGCAGTGAGATTCCCTTCTCTTCATAATGCTAGGACATGTTTGTTAACATGAAGCTTTTCAACCTTGAAAGTGAAATGTTGAAAGTAAAGGAGATAAAAACTTCCAATTTATCTCTACCACATCATCAGCATGCCCTTTGTGACCTCATTCCTTGTCAAGGGAGGAATTCCAGTGTAGGGCCTCTAGATGGTTTCTATTCTAGCCCCAAGCTGGGACAACATGTACAGCTCATTTTATGTAGTCACTGCTTTTGTATTTGTCAAATATTTCTAACGGTCACAGAATTTCTAGAGGTGACAAGGACCACCAAGAACTGTTCTTGTACATTAAAAGGAGCACTGGATTTCGAATGAGGAAATCTGGGGTCTGTTTCCAGCTTTCTCCTTTGAGACTGACCTTGGGGATAGTATTCCTCATCTGTGAAGATGACATTGGCCTCCCTGACTTTTAAAAACTCTCAGCTCTAAATCTATAGTCCTTCTATATTTCCTTTGATCCCTTTAATTACTCTGAGATAAGTGATTCAGCTTAGATTCATCTTTCTGATAGATGAGGAAAGCTGAGGCTCAGAAAGTCACACCATCCAGTCTGGGTCTATGGATTCCAAAGTCTAGAAACAGATAGAAAGCAACACAGGGAGATTTTATTAGATCTAGAACTAGGCAAATTGGTAAGGTTCTAAAGACAACCTGAGGTGTATACTTTAAAACATTATTTACTTTTAGTTTACAACATTCAGTTCCACAATCTCTTGAGGTCCAAATTTCTCTGCCTCCTTCTCCTCTCCCCTCCTCACCCATGGTGGCATGCAATCAAATTTAGGTTTTACAAATACCTTCACATTAAACATTAGTCAAGTTGTAAAGAAGGATTATAACCAATGGAATGAACAATGAGAAAGAAGGAACAAAACAAAACAGAACACAAAAGAGATAGAGCAAGTAGTTTGCTTCAATCTGCATTCAGACTCCACAGCTCTTTCTCTGGGTGTGGATGTCTCTTTCCATCAGGAGTCTTTTGGAGTTGTCTTATGACCTTGCATTGCTTAGAGGAGCACAGTCTATCAAAGTTAGTCTTCACACATTCGATGTGTCTGTAATTGTGTAAAAAGTCCTCCTGGTTCCACTCTCCTCACTCAACATCAGTTTATATAAGTCTCTTCAGGTCATTATGAAGACTGTCTGCTCCTCATTTCTTATAGCACAATAGTATTCCATTCCATTCATATACCTGAGGTATATACTTTTGCAAATAAAATAATCTCTCCACCTTATAAATTAGAGCCAGATTTGAATGTTCTATCAATTTACACCTGTCAAAGATAAATTCATTAGTAAGGTTACACCTAAATGAATATTTATACTATATATGTTTAAATATATATATATATATATATATAGATAGATAGATATTTTTATGTAATATAAAAGAATAGATCTTTAAAAGTATCTGTACGACCCTAATCAAGCCACTTATCTTCTTTAGACCCTTAGTTTCCCAATGTGTAAACTTCAGAAGTTGAACTGGGTTATCTCTAAGTTTTGGGGTTTTGTTTTGTTTTGTTTTGTTTTGTAACAATACGGTGTGGTGGAAACAGTGAGGGGTATTCCTAACAATCAGAGTGACTTATTTGCTCAGAATTGTTCTCTTGGTTCTACTCATTTCACTCTTCATCATTTTATTCTAGTCTTTCCATCCCTTTCTAAGACATTTGAGCTCATTATTTCTTATAAAACAGCAATATTCCATCACAATCATATACCACAACTTGTTGAATCACTCCCAGATTTATGGGCATCCCTGCAATTTCCAGTTCTTTGCCACCACAAAGAGAGCTGCTATAAACATTTTAGAAATATTGGGTTCTTTTCCTTTTTCCCTAATCATCTTTGGAAACAGACCTAGTAGTGGTATTGGTGGGTCAAAGGGTATAGACAGCTTAATAATTCTTTGGGCATAATTCCAGATTGCTTTCCAAAATGGTTGTATCAGTTCACAATTCCATGGAAATTCTTGCTTTATTCCATAAATTAAAAATAAAATAAATAAATGGGGGAGGGAGAAAGAGTAATGGGTTTAAAATTAGAAGGCCTGTCTTAATATCCAGTTTGATTGCTGGGAACTTGGATTTTTAAAGATCTGTTAAGATCAGGCAATTCAACCAGAACTAGAGAACCCCAGAAACTTTCACCCAGCTTTGAATGCTAAAATTGCTATAACCCTTACAAACACAAAAGGTTCCATTTGCCCCACTCCCTTCCATACCTTAAAAAACCAGGCTGGAACAGGTCTTATAGGCTACCTAATCCAAGTACTTTATTTTCTTTTGTTTTCCTGTAAGTGAAAACTTTTTAACAACTTTTATTTTTTCAGAAGAAGAAACCAAAGTCCAGTGACTTGTCCAATGTCACAATGGCATGTCATTGACAGAGATAGGAGGATGGCTCAGGTCTTCTGACTCCAAAGTGGCCCCTTCTTCACTTTTTCCTAGAGCACTTTGACTTTCTCCTGGATAGTATGATTTAATGGAAAGAGCCTGGGATTAAGATTGAGAAGACCTTTGTAGCCTCTTGCTACCTATGGATATCAGTTGAATCAAAACTTCTCTGAGTCTCAATAGCCTCATCTGTTAAATGAATGGGATGATCTCCAAGGCCCATTTTACATCTGATATCCTATAATCAATATCTGTGATGACACTCTATTGGTACTTTGCTTAGTTTATGTTAGGGCAGGTAGGTGGCACTGTGGTTAAAGCTCTGGACCTGGAGTCAGGAAGAACTGAATAAATCCTGCCTGTCACTTACTGGCTGTGTAACCCTGGGCAAGTCACTTACCCTATTTGCCTCAGTTTCCTCATCTGTAAAATGGCCTAGGGAAGGAAAAGGCAAACCACTCCAGTATCTTTGCCAAAGAAAATCCAAAAAGGGGTCATAAAGAGTCAGACATGACTGAAAAAGACTAAACAACAAATTAGTTGTCAGAATTTCATGATTTGACTGGATCTGGGGATCAAGTTTAGGTGATACTTGCATCTAGATTTTACTGGACCAAAGAATAATTGAGTCACACTTGGCCCAATTTAAGTTACTAATGAGTTAAGCTTCCTCAAGACTACTCTTTCTTCCCCTCCTCCCTCCCTCCCTCCTTCCTTCCTTCCTTCCTTCCTTCCTTCCTTCCTTCCTTCCTTCCTCCCTCCCTCCCTTCCTTCCTCCCTCCCTTCCTTCCTTCCTCCCTCCCTTCTTCCTTCCTTCCTTCCTTCTTTCCTTCCTTCTTTCTTTCCTTCCTTCCTTCCCTCCTTCCAGGAAGACAGAAAAGTTTTTTTTTTTTCCCTGAGAGAGTGAGGTTCTGAGGAGAGATGTGGGAACCAGGGGTGCAGGGGAGACAGAGGGGTTGGCCTGCCCCTCCCCAATGCCCCAGCCCAAGCTCTGCTCCCCAGATCCCAGCTGACGATTTGTTGTCATGAATGCAACCATATAAAAACATAAGTTATGAAAAACACAGTCACAATGTGGCCCCTGGGCCCCCTCACTCACCCACAGGGGGAGCTGGGACTTGGGGGTGGAGGACAGAAGACGAGGGAAGGGGCTATGGGGGGGCCCCCTGGGCCAGCCAAGGCAAGAGGCGTGGAAAGGTTGGGCCGGCTGGGGCGGGGCCCACGGGATCGGATCGGCCCACAGGACCGGCTCAGCGCATCCGGTAGTCGGTGGAGCAGGAGAGCTCACACAACTGGCCTTTGAACTCCAGATCGACAGTGAAGTCTAGGTCTCGATTGTTCTTGGCATTGGGCCGAATGCCAATGGTGCCAAAGATCTCCTCGCCCGTCTTCACTGTGAGGTAATCCTCCATGTAGAAGACAGTTTGCTTCCAGTGTGTGTAAGGGGACTCAGGGCTTGTGGAGAAGCCCGTGCGCTTATGGCAGCTGGTGAACTCAATGTTGAAGTAGGCAACCAGGGCATGGACTTAGTCATTCCTCTTCACTTAAAGACAGAAGGGGGAGGTAAAGGTCAGGTCATGCACACGCACGGTGTAGACGTCCACCTCCTTGATGAGGCAGGCATTAGTGACCAGCTGCTTAGGGTCAACCACATCGATGAGAGGCTCCTTTATGGCTACGTCCTTGATACAGGACATGTCAAAGCCATAGATGTTCTCCCACCAGTGAATCTTGTAGTCCTTGTACTGCCAGTCCTCGATGGCGGTGATGTACAGTGTTGCCCAGTCCGGGAAGATGAGCCCATCGGGGGCCAGCCATTTGTCTCGGGCGTGCAAGACGGTGTTGAGCATGGACTCGTAGAATTAGCCCATCCACTCGCTAATGATCACGTCCACCTTGTCCACAGGCAGCTCCACCTTCCCTTTGATGATGGTCACCATGTGGTCAAGTTTGTTGGCCTTGACAATCTTAACAGCATAGTCAGATATGCTGGAGCACTCAATCCCAATGACCTTCCGGGCCCCAGCCTTGGCAGCAAACACACAGAGGATGCCGGTGCCCGAGCCAACATCCAGCAGTACCTTGTCCTTGAACAAGTGGCGGTTATGGAACATGGAATTGTGGTAAGTGAGCGTCCGCACCTCATCTTTCAGCATCTCCTCATGTATGCCAAAGTGGGCATAGGAGTCGAAGTAATAATCCTTGGACGTCATGTCCTCAGCATTGGGCTTCTTGCTGCTCTCGGGCTGTGCACAGGACACTTCTTCAAGTGGAGGCTGGAGGCTCATCCCATTAGCCAAGGTGGCCACAAAACTCTCCATGATGCAGTTCGTGGCCTCGGCAGCCACCGCCATCTTCTCTCCCCCCGACTCGCCACCCCCCCCCAGAAAAGTTTTTAACCAAAATATATTTTTGGTAATTTCCTATAGCTGTACCCTAAGATTATATTTAAGCTTACATGCACATAAACTACTTAGTCTAAGTACTTTTTGCCCACAAGCACCCCCTCAAGTGGAATTCAGCTTCTCAAGGGCAGAAGCTATTTTTTTCTTTGATTTTTCATCTTACAATCTTAGTATAGTGATTGCATCCAAAAGGCTCTTAATATTTGTGGAATTAAATTAAGATAATCAGGACCAACCACTAGTCACTTATAAGGGAAACCAGGAAGGAGAGGAAAAATAGCCAGTTTAACAAGTTTGAATCTACCATGTTTAAGTGGAAATCTAAAAGTAAATGGATTTAGTCAATTATTTACCACTTTAACAATTTAACAGTTCTGGCTTCCAAAAGAAAAGAAAGCTACTCAGATCAGATGTCACACTTACCAATCTATCAAGACCTGGAAAAAGGAATTATGATTTTGTATAGGTCTTTAGAAGTTTAGTGTTGGAACCTCAAAAATCATTGAAGCATTGATTCCAGTTTCACAATTTTTAAAAATTTTCAAACATGTTGACACAATCTAAGCAATCTCCCACAACCCTAAGTTAACTAAAAAACCCAGAATATGTCCTTTTCAGAGCAAGGAGGTGAGCTATAAAACCCTAAGCTATAAGGATTTTTTTTCCTGAATGTGAAAGCTGAGAAAAATAATAGGGGAATGAGTCCCCACATTTGGGGTACATTATTTCTCCTTTCCTTCACTGGCAAATATCTATTACTGGCTTAGGAAAAGGGATGATGATGATTATTATTTTTTTAAGCAACTGGGGTTAAGTAACTTGCTCAAGGTTACACGGCTAGTTATTTATGCGTGGGTGCCAAGTACTGAGGCTGGAACTGAACCCAAGTCATCCCAACTCCGGGCCGGTGCTCTTACTCACTGCGCTACCCTACCCGCTCCAAAAGGGGTGATTATTGAAATGAATGTCTATTTCCTATACTCCATCCGACAGCTTAAGAAATAGGGGTCACGGGGATTATTCTGAGGTGACTCCAGTGTCATCTCTCCCAGAAGGAGAGGGACTGATAGAATTGTGTTTCAAGGACTCGGTTCCTTGAAGACAAGGACTGTTTTAAAGTTCTGTCTTTTTTACCCCCAGGTCTTGACTTTTCTTTAAACTCATTCAAACGATGAACACTCAATGAGCTACATAGAATTACTTACTTGTACTTCTCCGGCCACCAAGACCCCAGTAGCTTTTGAGTAAGCTCCTCAAGGACATGGGTTGCTTCACATTTGTCTTTGTATATCTAGATGTAACAAACACTATGCCTGGCACATTAGCAGAATTTTCATAAATCCTTATTAAATTCCCCATCCATTTAAATCCTGTGGGGGATTTTTAGACTAGTCTTCTCTTTGAAGTATTTTTCCAATGAAATTGAATTGAGAAAAGACTTCTCTTGATACATGCCACAATTATTTTGGGCTACCAACTCTGCTGGTGGTGTTACCAAGTTCTGACCATTATAATACTGCACTGAATTGGATTAGATAGCACTAAGGCATATCTTTGATTTTAAGTCTTGTGTTCAGAGGGTGGGGAAAAAGACAATGTGTTAGTATTTACTTCACTGTGACAACTCTGATTATATCATAAAAGCAGATCAAAGACAAATTGCTTTACTGTAAAGTCCCAAATCTGCATGCATAGGGTAATGAGAAACAGGGGCCTTCTGCTTTCCAAGCACAACTGCTCAGCTCTCATTATGTCTGTGGAGAAAAGAAGAATCCCATTATTTTGGGTCATTTAGAAAGGTTAAGCTATTTTCTGGATAATAAATTGTGATGGAAATATTGAATTGATTTGGGGGAATTAGTGCCCAATGAAATAGAGTCGCCTGCAAGTGGGTGATTCCTTAATGCATTAAAGGTGAGAGGATATGTTACTGTGTTCCCTGAATTGGCAAACATTTATTAAGCTCTTGCTGTGTGCAAGGGAATGTGCTAAGCACTTGGAGGTGGGAATAAGGACTAGATCTGCAATTTTGTTAACATAGGGAACTCCCTTAAGTGTATTAGTTGATGGCTTCTTTGCTGCTTGTGTTCTTGGAGAGAAAAACAAATAAAATCAGCAGCCCTCATTCTCCTGGGTAATATTCTACTGTACTGTAGGAATAGAAAATAACATATGTAAGTAAATGTAATATAATTTGGGAGGAAGATAGCATTAGCAATTGGAGAAATTGGGAATGCTTGATGGAGCAAATGGCATCCAAGGTGAATTGTGAAGGGGAATAAAGCCAAGGAAGGAGAGAGCAGATTCTAATTACAGAAATCCTCGCCAAACTGAAAGGTGGAAGGACAGATTCTACTCCAGGCTAGCTCTCTTGGAAGCTGGAACTTCCAAGAAGAGCAGGGTGGTTTGTGAAAGTCCTCAAACACCACAGTGAGGAACTGGCATTTTACCCTAGAGACCATAGTGTGTCACTGAATATTTTTTTTGAGTCTATGTGGATTGGTTTTTTTTTTTTTTTTTGCTTTTTGGAGGGCAATTGAGGTTAAGTAACTTGCCCAAGGTTGTTTCGTTTGTGTGTGTTAAGTGTCCGAGGCCAGATCCGAACTCAGGTCCTTCTGACTCCAGGGCCAGCGCTCTACTCACTGTGCCACCTAGCCACCCCAGGGTTGTACTTTTTTAAACAAATACAAGCTGAGGTTTACTTATCCTTATGAATTCTTGTTTTTAAAGATTTGCCTACCTATAATAGAAGCCAAAGAAAGAAGAGAGATTAATTCAAAGGTATTTTTTTATTTTCCTTCTTTTCATTCTTCCTAATTTCTTTATTAGTTACAAATGTTATTATTGAGAGACAGTGTGGTATAGTGGACAGAGTACCCAGGTTTGGAAGCAAGTGGACCTGGATTTAAATCTTGCCTCAAATACTTGCCAAATATGAGACGCCATAGAAGTCACTTAACCTCTCTGGGCTTTACTTTATTCATCTGTGAAATGACAGATTGGACTCAATGACCATTTGCTTGCTTTTTAGCTACAAATCTATGGTCCTTTATTATCCTATGTACCATTTATCTGCTGTTCAGACACTTTCTATTTTGCCACCCCTATTAAAATCTACGGGAATTCTAGTGGCATGGAAGTAGAACCTGGAAAATTTTACTTCTCAACTTAGAAGATGACAAAAACACAATGGGTATGGAAAAACAAATTGGATCTTGGTATCATTTTGTGTAACTTAGGGACTGATAATAAAGAAACATTATTGTAATAGTCTAGGCATCACCCCCCAAAAAATCACCTATGTAAATCTGTCAGGACATAGAAAATTCATTCTGATTGTGGAGGAGGTAATTTAAATGACCTTAATCTGAACAGAAATCCCACTCATTTATAATAAGGTATATATCCCAGGAGGCATTCTCAGAGTTGTTCTTTCTGCTGGGGACTGGCTCAGGACCTGGATTCATTTGACTCAGTACTGCAGGGTATAGGCATTTCGAAATAATTCTGAGATTCCTTTTTTGACTACTGAGCCAATGGAACTGATGAATCAGTGGACTCTTAAAAGAGAGAGATCTGCCACTCCCTCTATTGCTCATACTATTCTGATCAATGGAAGGGTAGAGGCCACTATCTCCCTACTCTGCAGCTAAATGATCACTCCACTAGGTGAGCCTGAGTCAGGGCCTGGGAGCTGGCTGCCTTTTCTAATTTGGTATTTTCTTTCCTATATAGATGGTTGAACATCAGCTTTGAGATGAATGTGTCAAATGTCAGAAGTGACCTTGCAAGTCTGAGAAGTCTGAAAGTCCATTGGATCCATGGGGTAGAATTGACTGGTAGAAAGGGAAGCTTCTCCAATGTAAAAAACAACCATGAACAGAGGGAACCCAATCTCAAGGCCTGTCTTGTCTGATCACATAGACATTGTAGCAAACAATGCAGCTGCAGGGTAAAATGCAAAATTACTAATTAGCAATACCACAATCTACTTTATGTCTGAGAATGGTTTCAGAATCAATCTGAGAGAGAATGTAACAGTTGTTATAGGTTATTTTAGAGTATTCTGTCAATGTTCTGGATGAGTTGTTTTTATTTTTTGTGTGTAGGAAATAAATACCTGTCCCATATCTGATTCATATCCTCTCTTAAGTGCCTTTTCCCATTTTGGAGAAACCCTAGAAATAAGACAAAATCTTCAATTTAAATAATTTTCCATGGAATGCTGAGTTGGAAGATGTGACAAGCTAAAAACTGTAAGAAAAGGAAGTTTAGTGACTTCCATTAGAGGCTAGGTTCCCCTAGGACTAAATCCAGTCCATATCACATGCATATGTGCAGAACAGAAGGTCCTGGTAGGAAGAGTTAATAAATTCATTGTGCTATCCCCATGGACCTGGTAGTGATTCTATAGTGTTAGCTACTCATTCACCTGTTGACTCATTGAACACGATTATAGAGCACCTACTGTGTGCAAATCACTGTGTTCAGTGCTGATTATTTGTAGATAGTACGATGTCTGACCAACTACAAGGTTGTGTATATCAAGGAACCTTACAGAATCATTAAAAATCAGAGGGGGAAAGTGCAGAAAGATAAAATGTCATTGACCAACACCTTGCTTGGTTCAGGTCATGCATATAAAGGAACCATGAAGAATCTAAGTTGAGAGGGCATTCAAGGCCACCTAGTCCCACATATTCCTGAAAAGAATCCCTTCTAAAAAATTCCTGACAAGTGGCCATTCAGCCTCTGCCTAAAGATGTCAGACAAGGGGGGGATCCACTACTTCTCAAGAAAGAAAATTGAATTGAACATAACTATTGTTTCACAGTTCCATGGCAGGTCACCTACTTTTCTGGATCTCCATTTTCCTACCTGTAAAATAAGAAGTTTGAACTTATTTCCTCCTAAGGTCCTTTCTAGTTCTAAATGCTATTTTATGGTCCTATGAACTAAACTAAACAGAATCCAGGAGCACTTCTGACCCCTGCTAATACCTAGAGTTCAAAGCAGAAGAAATGATGTGCTCCTTTTGTCATCATATTATCACCAAGAATATATATTAATCATATTTTACTTGCACATTCTTCTCCAGAAAAGCCAATCCAACAGCCCTAGTGACTGCAATATGGGAATTTATAATCTATGAATCATGAACCAGATTAGACAATATTCAGGATGGGCATTCAAATGATGAGGCATTAAATAAATGCCTACCATGTATACAAAACAATCAAATATTTTGCCTCTGTCTGAGAAATATACTGTGTGGTCATGTATACTATGCATATGTGAATAGGAAACAATCATCAGGCCAAACCTTCATGTTCAAAGTGAGTGGGGAAAGACCTGGGACATAAAGAAAAAGAGTTGCTCAAGGAGTCACTAAAGAGTCACTAAATGTAGTATATTTGTAGAAGAAGGAAATCTGATGAAGACTTAATCAATCACAGCATAATGGACTCTGAGGCTTCTAAGAAGATTCAGAGATTATGGAGTCCAATCTCTCCCTAAGAAGGAATGTTCTTACGACATTCTGAGTAAACAGCCATCCAGCATTGGCTTGAAGACCTCAAGTAATGGAGAGCTTACTGTGTTAGGAAGTAGTCCGTATTAATTCTGAACAATGCTTATACCCAGGAAATTAACTATTCCTTTGACTAAACCTATTCCTCCTGCAACTTCTTTGCATTATTACTGCTATCGGAGCTAAACAAAGTCTATTTGCCTTCCAAGTGACAGCTCATCAAAAACTTGAAGATAGATGTCATGTCCTTCAGCAATCAACCTGTCAATCAACATTATTAAGCACTTGTTAGGTGCCAGTCACTGTTCTAAATTCTAGGAACACAAATACAAGCAAAAAGTAAGGCAATCCCTGCCCTAAAGGAGCTTACATTCTAGTGGGGGAAAGACAACACATAAAAGAAAGTTGTAAAGGGGCTAGGGAAGAAATATTGCCATTAAGCAGTAACAATTAAGTATGTGTCTACTACATGCCAAGATGCAGTACATGATTTTAATATCATCTGGTCCCCTAAATGAATGAAGAAAGTAAATAAGACTGTCACTACAATTTATTCAAAGAAACAAGGATATTGTCTATTAATGCTAAGGAACCAAGACTTAACCACAGCTCACTCTATGCTGTAGTTGCTACTTTTATCCAAGTAGCATTTCCTCCATTGGGTGGTTCAGGTATGAACTTTAAAAATACAGAACTGATTAAAAAAAAAAAACCAAAAAGCTTTGCTAGGTGCTGTGAGACCATCAAGGTGTTCCTCAAGGAGACTGCAATCTAATTAAGGTGAAGGGTGGAAAGCACAAAGGATAAGATGTGATGAATGAGTCATGTAATCAAATGTCAAAGACCTATGACCATGTAAAGGTATTATCAAAATGTTGGGTAGTAAACTAGGAACACATATTGAGAAGTCCCATGTCTGTGCAGGCATCCATTTCCCAGAGACCTTGGGTTTCCACTTCCTTTTCTCTTGGAAATACTTCCTACCAGGGTTTTCTTCACAGACTGGGATAAAAAAGAATGAAAGAAAAAGTTGATTTGTGAGTTCAATGTTGGGATCCTTCATGCCAACAGGCTGAAAGCAGGGGAGAAGGTGTGTGGCTACTATCCTGCCCTCAAGTAAAGGTAGACAGTGAAGAGTGAAATCATACTAGGATGATCCTCATGGACTCAAGGCAGACTATAGGAAACAGAAAGAGAAAGAGAATGAATTTGAAATACAGGTTAGATCAGAGCAAAGTTGGCAACTTCCATCACTGTGGCACAAATTGGGATTTCAGTCCCGCTCCTTTTGTGGCTTCCCTTCTGAATCTTTGAGTGTTCTCACCATCCCTTAGTTGCCTTCTCACCCTGTAGGTTTTCTCTGCCCCTTTGGCCCATACTGTCATTGCTGAGTTCCTCCTAGGACCCCCAATTTGAGGAAGGTTGAAGACCAGCCATATCTCACTCTTTCTCCACTCCCCTGCTTCTTAGCTCCTTTAATGTGTTGTTCCCCTACCCCACCCCCAGTTACGATGCAAGCTCCTTGAAGGAAGGGGATGTCCTTTTTCTCTTGGGTTTGTACCCCCAGAACTCAGCATAGAACCCAGAACATAATAAGGATTTAATAAATGCATGTTGACTTCACAAGACAATTTTTTCTTCCCAGTGTCTTTAGAGCTTTCTGAGGAAGACCCCTTTATATCGTCCTGTCTAATTATTTTTTATTACATCCAGCTCCCAGACTAATTAAGAAGAGGGGTGGAAGAAAAGGGTAACTACTCCCAATATGCTAAGTTCCTGAAACTCACTATTCAAAAGCCTTGTTTTACTGTTTGCTTGGATTTCCTAGGCTATCTGTTTCTCTGTCATAAATCATATAACTATTAATAATAAATTATTGAATCCTGTGGGGTTTGGTGGGGGTTATAATTGAGGGAATGAATACAGTCTATGTCAACTGAGTTTGAACAAGTTGGAGAAGAAAGGGAACTTGTATTTTGGTAGTTTGGAATATATTCCAAATCATATCATATTATGGAATAAAATATATCATATCATATCATATATCATATACACTATGTCATAGCATAGCATAACAAAATCTATCCTAACATGCCATTTGTCATATCCCATGTATATCATATCACATCACATCACATTATAGATCATATCATAAATCATGTTTTAAGCTCACTGCCCTCAACCACCATCCTGGGAACCAAACTCATGGAGATAAAGCTGGGCAACTATTGGCTCCTGCAGATGCCACAACCATATCTATTAAAGACCCAGAAAGAAAAGTCCTTATCACAAACTCCTCCACATAGTCACAACATTAGAAACTGAACTGATTTTATTCATTTAGATAATATTAAAGAAGTGGCATAACCATATGCTTTGCTACTGTTTCCTAGGGGATGGGACCTTTACATCTGATTTGCAGCTGAAACCTTCCATATGTGTCCAACCCCCTCATTAAAATGTGAGCTCTTTGAGAGTAAAGACTGCCTTACCCACTGCTTTGCAAGTGATTAACAAATGCTTCATTCATTCATTCACTCATTCATTCATTCATTCATGCTACCAGAACTCCGGGGAACCTACAGCGATTTAGTTATAATCAAGTTCTGAAAATGGCAAAAATACTGAGTAGCTGCTGAAAAGACTAATGATGGGTAGCCAGAGTGCCATCTAGTGACCAAATATATATATTATACTCTCTGTGGCTGATTAAGTACATATCAATCAAATATTCTCTATTAACAAAAATCAGAGAATAGAAAAAGAAGTCATCAAATGCACTACAACAAGAATTCTTAGCATTCAACACTCCCACTACTTTTGTTACTGTGAAAGGACAGCCACACAGATCATCACCGAAAAGACATCCTCTCTGTCAAGAAGAGAGAAACTAAGGGGTATTAAAGTAGAAAGAGAGAATGTTGGAGGAATCTGCAAAGGGAGCTAGGGTCTGAGATGAAGGACAGAAGAGCTAGGAAACAGGGGGAAAGGAGGCAATGAGGAGGCATAGAAGGGCATATGCCCAATCAAGGAGAGATAGTCCAAGATGTAGAGAGAAAAAGAGAAGGTCAAATGGTGATGGCCAGTAATAGGAACTGGGGATCAAGGTGAAGCAGGAAAAAAGAAATGAAAGTAGGAAAAGGAAACAAAAAGATGAAGGGAACAAGAGATAGTGGGTGAAAGAGTAGGCAGCTCACTGGTGACTTGGGACCAACTTTGAAAGAATTTACTTGGTGAAGAGAGTAGAGATGGGGGAGGGGATGAGAGAAATAATGTAGGAAGGGCAGAGGATAAGAGGTAAAAAACAGAAAAGGAAGGACAGCTATGCAAAAAACAGAAAACTATAAACATTTGGGGATCAAGGGCAATGCTCTTTCATCCTTGAGTACCCACTACTGAGTACTACATAGTATGAGCTTAATATTTGTTTGTTGACTTGAACTGTTCAGATTAGAAATGTTTTACAATTTCCTACTAGTATGTGTATGTAGACATACGTATGTATAATTTTTAACTACTTGTGATTTAACTGGCATGCGAGCTCACAGGGAGAAACTTCCCTTAATAATGGAAATTGGAGCCTTTTTGTGGCTTAGAGTCTTACAGAGTGTTGGCTAGAGTACTGAGAATATCAATGACTTGCCCAAGGTCTCACAGCCAGTATGTGTCAGAGATGGGACTTGAACCCAGGATTTTTTAACTACTGTATGCAGAAAGCTACTCTGCCTCTCATATACTTGAATGGGAATAGGAACTGAACCTTTTATTTCATTGACATAGGGAACTCCTAAATGAAAAGACTCCATCTATGAGTACAGGTTGGCACCTTTCCTGCAGCTTAGAATCATAGAGAGCTGCCTAGAGATAAGGCAACTTGCCCAGGGTCACACAGCCAGGTATGTCACACATTGTGACAGTCAGTACTTATGACATATCCAAATCTTCCTGAGGTTGCTCTCTATCTACTAAACCATTCTGCACAGGACAAATATTTATGTTATATGTAAGCAAAGGGGTCCATTCAAGTCGATTCTATAAATGTTTATTAAACCCCTACTCTGTTCAGGATGCCATGCTAGGCATGGGGGTACAGAGAAGAAAAATAGCACAATCCTCACCTTCAAGGAGTTTACAATCTAATGAACTGGATATAGATTATAGTTGGATTTAGTCAGAAATGTGTATTACAGGTAACAGGAACACTTGTCAGCTATCTTCCAATTAGTTTGGGACAGTTGCAAGAGCCATTGCAGTATTAAGATTACTATTTGGCAAGCTAAGGCAGGGAGGATTATAGTCAGGGAATATCACTTGGTGAAGGAAAGTAAAGTGAATTTTCATGCTAAACTAAAGGAACTTGGAACAGATGTGCCTCAGAGTTTTTTTTGTTTGTTTGTTTGTTTTCTTGCTTTTTGGAGGACAATTGGGGTTAAGTAACTCGCCAAAGGTCACACGGCTAGGTTTTTTTGTTTGTGTGTGTTAAGTGTCTGAAGTCAGATCTGAACTCAGGTCCCTCTGACTCCAGGGCCGGCACTCTACTCACTGCGCCACCTAGCTGCCCCCTGTGCCTCAGAGTTTTAGAGGTATCTGTTATGGGATGCAAGAGAAAGGATGGAGTTGAAGGCAGTTTAGTGGGAAACAGACAGGTGAGGAAAGGCAGGATTTTCTTGGGGTTACAAAATGAGAGACACTTAGATCTAGTGATGGAAGCAATCTTAGAATCCATCATGTCTAAATCCCTCATTTTACAGATAGGGAAACTGAGATTCAGGGAATTTAAATGATTTGCTGAAGGTTAAACAGCTAATACATATCTGGGATAGAATTTGAATTCAGGCCTTCACTGTGCCAGTCCTTCTGGGTGTGGGTCCAGTATCCATCATCATCCATAAAAGAATGAAACCACTGAAGCAATAGAAAGAGAATTGTCATCTGCACTTATATAAGTTGAGAGTTGGGTTAGGTTAGTTCAGAACTCCTTTATAGCATCAAATTTTAAAAATAAAGCACCAGGTAGATCTGTGTATATAGTTGAACTGAGACATTGACCTTGGAAAGAGGAGCAATGGGTAAAAAGTAAAGAGTCAGGCTTTGGCTGGGTATGAGGAAATGTTTCCCAACAACTAGAACTCCAAACGAGGAGGTTAAGTGACCTCATGAGGCTTGCTCTTCAAGGACAGCTGGATGACCACTTTCTGGGTTTGATTCCAAAGAGATTCCCATCAGGTAGAAGCTATAATGGCTGGCCTCCCTGGTCCCTTCGGCCTCTAACATTGTGTGATCCAGTGACCGCAGGCATCGAGAAATGACTTAAATTAAATGAGGGATTTGCCAAAAACAGCCCAAGTGGTGGGAGGCAGACTTAATCCTAATTAGCCCCATATGCACCTCTGTTCCCAAGAGTCTAAAAAATGGCATTTCAAATGAGCATCTCCCTCCTCTGGCTGGACTGTAAATCTCAAACTACTACTACATCAATGTGAGTTGTTTTTACTGTGATTGGACTGTATTACATTGCTTTCATTGGTGAATGAATTACTAGAAATTAAGCTATGAGGATAGTGTAATGGAAGGGACATTTGATAGCTCACAAGTTCTACAAGTAGGGAGTGTGAGTATGAACATCTGTATTTTATTGATATAGAAAATGATGATCAGAAAAGTGGAAGGGTTAGGGGCGGCTAGGTGGCGCAGTGAATAGAGCGCCTGCCCTGGAATCAGAAGGACCTGAGTTCGGAGCCGGCCTCCGACACTTAATCCGCACAAACAAAAACCTAGCCGTGTGACCTTGGGCAAGTTACTTAACCCCAATGGCTTAAAACAAAACAAGTGGGAGGGTTTTGCCCACGGTCACAAAGTTAGAGTAGTAACGGGAAGAGCCTGGACTAGAACCCAGATCTCTAGATTGAAGCCTTTGCGCGCTCGCCTTCGTCATAGCCCCTGATGAAAGCGCGCCGTCAAGCAGGGAAATTGATTACCTGTTCATGGAAGAGTCCCTTGGTCATCACTCATGTGGTTCCTGAATATGGAATACTTTTTGTTGTTGAGTTTGAGAGAAATAATAATTTTTCATGTAATCATAGAATTTTTAAGCTAGGAAGAATCATGAGATCATCTTACATTAAGAACTAAAATGGGTCTTAGATGTTATCTAGTCTAACCCCCCCTCATTTTACAGATGAATGAATGAATAAATGGATAGATGGGTGGGTAAATAAAAAATCAATGAATAAAAATGTGTTGACTGCTTATTACATGCAAAGCACTGTGTTAAGCACTCGGGATATAAATAGAAAAGCAAGGCACTTCTGGATCTCAAGAAACACATATTCTAACATGGGTAAATAACACATATAGGAGATTTCAGCTGCCAATTATATGAAAGGGTCCCCTGGTCCTAAGGATGCAGTGGCAAAATAGGTGGGGATGTGTCTTTACTGTTGTTTCCTCTCATCAAATCAAAACTCTCTGATGCTGAGCATTTGATAGTGCCAAAACCTTGATGTCAAGAACTTTCTTTTTAGGGTCTTCAGGAATTATAGTTGCTAAGCCAGAGGGGGCTGCAGAATCTGCAGAAACAGTTGGTAGGTAGTAACTCTGGATGACTATAGAGAACTGAACTGGAAACAGCACCATGGACATTGCCACACCTTGGCTTAACTGTACATTGGTGGCAGTTGGTTAGTGGTTAGTAGAGGTGGTGGAGAAGTAGGTGGCTCCCTTCTAGATAAGGATTAGGATGGGGAAATTGAGGCAAAGATAGATCCAATGACTGGCCCCAGGACATCCAGGCAGTGTCAGAGACAGTATTTAAAACTAGGTCCTCTACTCCTAATGCCAGAATTTCTTCTCCTGCACCAAGATATTTTGGGGTAGATGGACAGAGAAATTTAGCCTCTGGGAATAGGGTCCTAGATATTTGGATCAATTCAATGATTCAATAAACATTTGCTAAGTCTCTTCACTGTGACAAGCATTCTGCTGGGTGCCAGGATTGCTATAAAGAAAAACAAACCTAATGGTCCCTGACCTCGAGGAGTGGACGTTCTATAGAGCCATGGCTCTGCCTCAGTGCAGACAAGATCATGGTCTCAGCTCACTGTCACTCCTTCCTGACCCAACCATTGCCTAGATAATCCAGCACCAGGCACTATCTTGATGCCCCTTCCCCTGGTTCACACTATTCTCCATGGCTCAGCGAAAGCCAGGGACATCCCCTCACCTTCATCTGGGCTTGTTTTTGCACATTCTTCTGAGGCTTCACAGCGAACCAAGAATTAGGTCAGGCTAGAAGGAGGCCCATCTCACCTGCTTCTCTGTCAATCTCATTTCAGTCAGGGAGCTCTGACACACCAGATTCTTGCTTAGCACAGGACAAGAATGAACAAACTCTATCCAGTCTGCCTTGGTCTTTTACATAGTTCTGCTCACATGAATTTGGAAGAAAACAAAACCTAGCTGCCTTTTTCCCAGCATTAATTGGAGGAATCAGATTCAGTACTCCTAAATTCCTCTTCACCTGAAGCAAATGGGGACATTTCTTTTCCCCATCTGAGTTATCTCCATGGGTGGAACAACTAATTAAAGCGTCTCAAGTGACAAAGGCTTCATTTAAAGCAGAGACACACTTCCGCCTGCAGAGGAGGAGCAAGGTTTTGTCTGGAAGGGGCTCCAAGAGAAAATGCTTCCCCAGAAAGAGGGAGCAGGGGCCAGCCCTCCTAGACGAACAAAGAACAGAAACAGGTTCCCGTTGTGGGTGGGACCTGGCCTCTGGCCCATTATTGAAGATCAATAAATGGAAACATGGACAATAATAGCAGCTAGAGGAACTGATGTCCACTTTGTGCTTTAAGATTTGTGAAGCCCTGACCTCATTTGATGCTCCAAAAACCCTGGGAAGGAAGAAGACAAATGCCTACTGTGTGCCAAGGGCTGTACCAAGCACTTTCCAAATATTCTCTTATTTGACTCGCACAGCAACCATGAGAAGTAAATGTTGCTCTCATCTTGTTTTACATTTGAGGAAAATGAGGCAAACAGAGGTTTAGGTGACTTGCCCAGAGTCTAGTCACATTTGAATTGAGATCCTTCTGATTCAGATCTAGAACTGTGACTCCTAGCTGGGAGGAGCCATTATAATTCCCATCTTTCAGATGAAGAAAGTAAAGGTCACATGGGTTAGGTGACTTGTTTAGGGTCCTACAGATATTAAATAAATATCTGAGGTAGGATTTGAACCTGAGTCTTCCAGACACCAAAGCCAGGGAGCTTTTTGTTTCACCAAAACATGTTTTCACATATCCTAGAGTCAGGAATTATAGAGGTGAAGAAAGGGAAGAGAAATAAAAAATTCATCTAAGTGGAGAACATTGTCTATCAGGAACAGCATAGGATTTGGTCATCCAAAGACCTGGGTTTGAAGACAGATTCTGTTCCTTATGAGTCACGAGACCTTATGTAACTAGTTTCCTTCTTTCTGAGCCTCAGTTACCCCATCCATAAAACGAGTGAGTTTGATGAGATGATCTCTAGGGTCCTGCCAATTTGAAATCCGTGATCTGCCATAGCCCTTGCTTCTTTCTGTTGCAGTAGGGAAGGAGAATAGAATTTTGCATAAATCTTGGGAGGACTATCACTTTCTTTAGAAACTATAACACAACTGTAGGGCTACATTACTATGTTATGTCTGAAAAGGAATTCAGAATTCTATGAACAGGTTAATCAATAAAGCTTCACAGAAGTAGTAACAAGGAAAAAGGCTGATTGGGAGATTTCACAGAGTTATCTGAGGCCCATTCAAATTAAAATAAGGGTGTTTGGGAAGGAGGGACAAAGCACCTTCCAGATGGGGGCTCTTTCCGATGTATGTTTTGGTGGTAGAGTTTAGGAATCTCGCTGGAAGGGTTTTAGGATGAGTCAATTTCCCTTTGATTCCATATCCTGGTCTCCAATGTGGACTTTTCATCTGAGGGTCTGGGAGAACTTTGGATTTTTCACATATTTCATTAACCTTCCAGGCACTCTGGTAAATTTGATAGATAGCAATGATGGTCACACCATTCCCATTTTATGGATGAGGAAACCAGAGTGTACATTGGTTACATGGTTATATATGCTTGTGTGCCTAGAGAAGCCCACAGTTAGCATTCTGGATCTTGCTTCAATGCTTCAAAGACCCATTGGGGAATTCAGGGTTTACGGAGTCGCCATTCACTGGATGAGGGTTCAACTTATTCATATAGATTTCCATCCCTCTAAAACTTAATTCATAGATCATAGAATTGTAGATCTAATGCTGGAGGGAACCTCAGAGGCTATCTCTGTTGTACTGAGATAGCCTCAGGAGATCAAGTGACTTTCCCCATGATCATATAGCCAAGAAATATCAGATAGAAGTTTTCAACTCACTTCCTCTGACTTCAGAGTTCTTGCTTGTGGAATAGCATGAAGAGTACTGGCCTTTGGATTAGCAAATGTGTGTCCTATGTGACCCTGGGGAAGTCACTTAACTTGTCAAAGTCTCAATTTTCTTTTCTGTAAAATAAGTAGAATAATACCTTTATTAAAACATTTTTGTTGTTCACTCATTTCAATTGTGTCCAATTCTTTGTGACTTCATTTGGGGTTTTCTTGGCAAAGATACTGGAGAGGTTTACCATTTCCTTCTCTAGCTCATTTGGCAGATGAGGAAACTGAGATAAACAGGGTTAAAAGTGACTTGACCATGGTCACCGAACTAATAAGTGTCTTAAGCCAGATTTGAAGTCAGGGCAGCCCCTAAAGCACTGAGCCTGGAGTCAGGATCAGATTTGAACTCTGGATGACTCATCTTCCTGATTCCAGACCTGACAGACTATCCATTGTGCCACAGAACTTCTCTATTGCCAACTTACAGGGTGGCTATTAGGCTCAAATGATATCATATATGTAAGATACTTTGCAAACCTCCATATGTAAAAGTTGTCAAATTATGAATCCCTTGAAATTTGTCTAAGCTGGCCTTTAGAGAGTACAAGTGCTGTCCATTAGCTGAACCCAGACTTGAAGCTTTGGACATATGTAAGGAGATGCCAACATTTGGACCTCACTGGGAAATGCCTTCAGGAACCCAAGAGTGCCTCCATGTCCAGAGGAGCCATCAGTGGGGGCCATTAGAAGGGATGTTAGGCAGAGCTAATCAAAAGTGTATAAAGAAATGTTAGCTTTTGGGGTACCAAGTGGTGACCAGGGGTGAAGACAGGCTTAGGAAGAGGGGACAGAATGATTGATGGGAGTGCAAGGGAACACCACCATGAAAAGGCCTATGTGCAGTCTGGATAAGGTGATGCTAATGAGAATCTGGATACCTTGTGGGCTTGGACAGGAAGAGTCTGTCTACATGGGTCTATGGTTACAGGTACACAATGAGCTCTATTGTCCTTTGTTGGCTTAAGAAGGCATGGACTATATTCCTTACTAGACCTGGAGAAGATGTGAATCACCATATGTTTTCCCAATATTCTTTCCTACCCTGGAATTACAATGAATCTAGTTCTGGGGAGAGTGTTATGAATAGAAGTCTTCAAGTAAAGACCTGGGGGTGTGGAAAAGGGGATTCTCTATCCCTCAATGACCTCAAAGGTCTTTCCACCCCTCCAAGCAGCAACTGCTGGCAGCTAACATAATAATAAAGTAGTTAGAGCTGGAATTAGGATGATCTGAGAATGAATCCTGCCTCATACCCTTATTTGTTGTGTAACCTTGGAAAAGCCATTTAAACTATTCCCAGATTCAGTTTCTCTATCTGTAAAATGGGAATAATAATAGCATTTATCTCACAGGATTGTATATCATATGGAAAGTGTTGAGCAAATCGGGAAGCACCAAAAGTCAATGATTGCTGTGAATTCTAGACAATCTTTTGCTGGGCTTGGGAACGCTGTCAAGGGATTCTTACTTAGACATAGAGTTGACTCAATTACTCATCAACCCCCAACTCTCAGAATTTGTAATTCCACAATGACCAAGAGATGGCATTGTTAATAGAGGCTGGGCTTGGAGTCAGAAAGACTCAAAGTGGAATCCTGTGTCAGACGTCTCTTGGATGTGTGAACCCCGGGCAAATTATTGAGCCTCATTCAGCCTTGTTTTCCTCATCTGTGAAATGAGGATAATGAAAACACTTCTTTTACAAGTTTATTATGGGAATCAAATGAAATGAGGAAGGAAGGAAAGAAAGAAAGAGGAAAAGAAGGAAGCAAGGGAAGGAGGAAGGGAGAAAGGAAAAGAAAGGAAGGAAGGAAGGAAAAAAGGAAAGAAGGAAGGAAGGAAGGAAGGAAGGAAGGAAGGAAGGAAGGAAAGAGCATTTATTAAGTGCCTACTATATGCCCAGTACTACACTAAGCCTGTTGCAAATATTTTTCTCATTTGCAATAATTTCTGTAAAATGCTTTGCAAACCTTAAAGATCTATGCGAATGCCAACTAGCATTGCTATTATTATGCCAGAGGGAGGTGTGAAAAGAAACCCCCTACCGCCCTGACATTGAGGTAACAATCTATCAGCCAGTGGAGAAGAAAGAGTTCCCTCCTAATGGGTCCCAGCTGCTCTTATTTTAAAACTCTTTCAGTCCAGTATTTCATTGCTGTATAGCTCTAGTAAGTCTGTGAAAGTGAGGAGGGAGTTCTCTCCAGGTTATTAGTTCAGGTCCTCTGACAAGAATGCCCAGGCACACTATGTCAGTCTAGGTATTGTAGTGGATAGAGTGCTGCTGGACTTGGAGATAGCAAGACCTGAATACATATCCTGCCTCAGGTGCTTGTCAGCTTTGTAACCTTGGGGAAGGCACTTGACCTCTGTTTGCCTTAGTTGCCTAATTTATAAAGTGAGGATAAAAATAGCACCTACTCTGCATTGTTGTGAGGACAAAATAAGCAAAGCATTTTGCAAGCTGGAAAGCTCTCTGGAAATTAGAACCGTGGTTCTCATTCTCATCATCCATTATCCCAAGAGGAAGAGTAAACTGAGGGGCTATGGCAGCATATCAAGTGAAAATGCCCTCTCTGGGGGCCAGAGGTCCAGAATTCAGATCTGAGCACTTCTCCTTAGTACCTATATGATCTGGACAAGTAATTCCTAGACTCACTGAATCAGAGACCTGGAAGCGACCTCAGCAGCCATCTAGTCCTACCATCTGTGATGGGAATTCTGTAAAAATATGCCTGGTGAATGATTGTCCAGTCTCTGCCTGAAGAGCTTTGAGGAGGGGAACCTACCACCTTTGGATGATCCTAATTGTTTGAGAGTTTTTGTTTTGTTGTTTGTTTTGTTTCCCTGACATCAAGCCCATGTCCCTTTGAAACTCTGAAGCTTATGCTGTCTTTGACCATGGGCAAGTCAATTAACCTCCCTGAGCCTCAATTTCCCCATGTGTAAAAATGAAAGGATTAGGCTAGATAAACTTTGAGGTTGCTTCTTAGTCAACTCTAGCTGACAAGCATTTATTAAGCACTTACTGTGTGCTAGGTACTGTGGTAATTGTGGGGCATACAAATACAGGCAAAAGTAAAGACAATCTTTTACCTCAAGGAGCTGGCAAAGCTGGGGAAGGGGGATGAGTTACCCAAGAATGGGCACAGTAGTGATATCTGGAAAATGAAGGGTGGCTGGTCTGGACCTGTCCTCATAATGGAGGTAACAAGAATAACTTATCAAAGGGAGGATGGGGCTGTAAGGGCAGAGGAAGAAGGCAATTGAGTCATGAAGTGTAGAGAAATCAAGAGATGGTATAAGGGCTGATGTGATGGACTTGGTCTCAGAAAGTCCTGAATTGAAATCCTGTCTCAGACACTTACTTGCTACTCTAACCTGTGCAAATCACTTTACTTTCTTATCTTCAGTTTCCTTACCTGTAAAGTAAGGTTTAATAATAGTGCCTATGCTTTTCAAGGTTGTTGCAAAGTTCAAATAAGATAACATATTTCGTCAAATTTAAATCATTATCATCATCATTAGTATTGCCACTACTACTACCACCCACCACCCTCCCTCCATAATCCTATGAATTTCCATGACAACATTTTGCAGCTCTGCCGCACTTAAATCTGATTCACACACAAGTCAAGACATTACCCTCATGTCATTGATCCTCTTTGAAAATGAAGGACAAACAACAGTAACGATGAACCACCACTCTTGATTCTGCCCTCTGGGACCAAACAAGACAAATCCAATTATTCACCACATTTAATTTCCTTGGACTTTAGTTTTTTTTTTTTTTAATTAAACAAATGCTTTATTAACTTCTGGTTTACATCATTCATTTCCACCAGATTATGAGTTACATTTTCCCCCATTTTTTCCCTACCCACCACCCCAGAATTGCAGTCCCACCAGATATCCCCTCATCCAATCTGCTCTCTCCCTTATCTTCTCCCATACCCCCTTCGACTTTGCCACTGGGGCAAGGTGAATGAATCTCTGAGCCCCACTGCCTGGACATCTTATGAAACATTTAATTTTAAAACTTCGATTTTCAGATCCATTCCCTTTCTTCCTTGTCACCCACTCCCTCTGAGAAGATAAGCAATTCAGTATGCGTTGTATATGTATATCTATGCAAAACATTACCATAGTAGATATATTGTAAAAGACTGCTTATATTTCCCTCCCACCTGTCTCACCTCCCACCTGGTCCATTCCCTACTTTGATCCTGTCCCTCTTTGATAGTGGGTACTTCTAGCCTACCCTCTCCCCAGAATGCCCTCCCCTCCATCATCCCCCCTCTCATCCCCCTTTCCCCTACTCAGGAGAGTGAGTGAGGGTAAGATATTCCATTTAGTATGTGTGTGATTCTCTCCTTGAGCCAACTTCAATGAGAATATGCTTTTGCCTTTTTGCCTTCCTGTTCTTCCCCTCCCCTGCAACTACTTCCCTTGCCTCTTCTACATGAGATAGTTTACCCTACCCTGTCTCTCTCCATCTCCTCTTGCCACTTTCCTCTCTCACCTCTTGACTTCACCCCCTAAGAATCATCCCTTCCTTGGGGCAACTAGGTGGCGCAGTGAGCAGAGAGCCAGCCCCAGAGCCAGAAGGACCCGAGCTCAGATCCAGCCCCAGACACCCAACACACAAACAAAAACCCAGCCACGTGAACCTGGGCAAGTCACCCAACCCCAATTGCCCTCCAAAAAAAAAATAATCATCCCTTCCCATCAAATTCAACCTGTGCCCTCTATCCATGTATACCTGTGAACATATGCCATGTACCCTTCTTCAATTACTTTCATAATGAGAAAGGTTTCATCAAACACAGTTATTGTTTTTCCGTGTAGGACTGTAAATAGTCCAACTTTGATAAGTTCCTTTTGATTTCTTTCCTTGATTACCTTCTCAAGCATCTCTTGCTTCTTGTGTCTGAATGTCAAATTTTCTATTCAACTCTGGTTTTTTCATCAAGAATGCTTGAAAGTCCTCTATTCCACTGAATGACCATATTTTCCCCTGAAACAAAATACTCAGTTTTGCTGGGTAGGTGACCCTTGGGTTCATTCCCAGCTCTTTTGCCCTCTGGAATATCATATTCCATGCCCTTCTATCCCTCAGTGTAGAAGCTGCCAGGTCCTGGGCTATTCTGATTGTGTTTCCAGAATATTGAAATTGTTTCTTCCTGGCTGCTTGTAGTATTTTCTCCTTGATCTGGGGATTCTGGAACCTGGCTATAATATTCCTGGGAGTTTTCTTTTGGGGATCTTTTTCAGGAGGTGATCTGTGGATTCTTTCAACCTCTATTTTGCCCTCTGGATCTAAAACATCAGGGCAGTTTTCCTTGAGAATTTCTTGAAGGGTGATTTCTAGGTTCTTTCTTTGATCATGGCTTTCAGGTAGTCCAATAATTTTTAAATTATCTCTCCTGGATCTATTTTCCAGGTCAGTGGTTTTTCCCATGAGATATTTCACATTGCCTTCTATTCTTTCATGTGTTTGGATCTGTTTAATAGTATATTGATTTCTCATAAAGTCACTAGCTTCCATTTGCTCCAGTCTAACTCTGAAGGAATGAATCTCCTCAGTGAGCTTTTGAGATTCTTTTTCCATCTGGCAAATTCGGCTTTTTAAGGCATTCTTCTCCTTTGGTGCAGGACTTCTGACCTTACAGTCCTCCTCCATGCTTTGAGCCTCTTTGCCCCTAAAATAGGAGTCCAATGTTGAACTTTGCTGTTTATTTTGTTTCATTTGCCTAGGCGTATTGCCACTTAATTACTTGGTTTTGTGGCTTGTTGCCACAGTAGGACTCTGCCACCAGACAGGGGAGCTTCCGCCCAAACGTGGGGTCTTCACAACTTCCGCCAGTTGGGTGGCCTCTGTAAAGCCTCCACCCACTCTGGCAAGTTGGATACCCACCCCAAACTTCCCCCCCAGACCACAATCCAGATCCAGGCAGTTTAAAGCAAAAGCGATTAACCCCAGACTGATTGCTGGATCTTCCTACAGTTCGCAGACCAGGAGCTAGAGCCACTACTGACGCTGCAAAATGGCTTCTGTGCAGCTGTTTCTTCAGCAGCTTTTTGCCCCCAGGGGAGGAAGCCACGTGTTCCCCAAATACTGGTCCCAAAGTCCATAGGGCACTAACCTCTCACTTTGTCCTAGGCATATCTGTGCTGATAATTCTGGAATCACCACAATTCCTGGTGTTCTGGGGTTCCACCAGCCAGCTGAAGGCCCGGCCGCCCTGGGGCTAAAACTGCAGACCTGGGCTCAGCTCTGCGAGCTGCGCTGTAGGTTCCCAGCGCACTGTGCTGCCTGCTCTCAGCGTGCTGTGCTGGCCACTCCCTGCAGGGCTGTTGGGCTGTCCTCAGCAGGAGGTTAGCTTCTCTGTGCCGTTCTGTGGGTGCTGTGGCTCCAGAAGTTGTTCGGAGCTCCCTTTCACATTGTTTGAAATTTGTGTGGGGCAGAGCACATTGGAAATGCTGTTTCTACTCCGCCATCTTGGCTCCGCCCTGAGAGGGAACTTTTTTTCTTTTTTTAATGTAAGATATATGTTCTACCTCCTTTACACAGAGTCTCCACATGTTGGATTGGAACCAAGACAGCAATATACATATATTCCGTGTATCATCTACCCAAAAGAAAAAGTCTAAACCTGCTCTAAGGACTGGTCTTTCATTGACCAACTCTGCCACTGTACTAAGACCACAGGAACAAAGATTTTGAGATAGAAGAGATATTAGGTGTTATTAAATCCAGCCCCTTCAGAGACCCAGAGAGGTCGATGATACAGCTAGTGTGTATACGATGTAGGTAGGAGTCAAATTCTTGCTCAGCTCCTCTTGACTCCAAGTTCAATGCTCTAGGCATTCATTATAGCATACTCTCTTTGATGATCACAAAGCTCATTCTGTGCCATGAAAAGAGCCCTCCATTTTGAGTTTATATCTAGACAGGAGTTCAAATCCTGCTCTGTGCCATTTCTTGTGGGACCTTGAGCAGGTTCCTTTACCTCTCCTGGTTTTAGTCCCTTCATCTGTGAAAAGGTGATCTTGGACATAAGAACCTCAAAGTTTCCTTCCAGCTCTAAATCCATGAGCCCATGATTCATGTTCTTTACTTTGATATATAAGGTCTAAGAGATTTCACAGTAGCTAGATCCAAGAACAGTGCAGCTTGGTGGCACAATGGTTAGAGTCTCTGGCCTGGAGCCAGGAAGACTCATTTTCCAGAGTTCAAATATGGCCTCAGACACTTACTAACTGTGTGACCTTGGTCAAGTTACTTAACCCTATTTGCCTCAACTTCCTTATCTGGATGAGCTGAAAAAGGAAATGGAAAATCACTTCAATAATTCCACCAAGAAAACCCTGAACAGACTTAGGGAGAGTCAGACACGAATGGCAAATGATTTGATAACAACGACAGAGATTCAAGAATACTTTAACCACATAAGAAGACACAAGTTGATGCAGAATGAAGTAATCAGAACCAGAGAAGAATAATAGCTATTTTGTTCTTATATAGTGGGCAACTAGGTGGCACCATGGATATTGCACTGACCCTGGAGTCAGGAGGACCTCAGTTCAAATCCAGCCTCAGACACTTAATAGCTGTGTGGCCCTGGGCAAATCACTTTACCCTATCTGCCTCAGTTTCCTCACCTATAAAATGATCTGGAGAAAAAGCAAATGGCAAACTGCTCTAATATATTTCTGCCAAGAAAACCCTAAATATGGTCACAGAACTGAAAAAAAAAAACTCAACAAGCATTTATATAGCATTTTCTGCATTATTTAAGTGACCTTATTTGGTCTTCACAGCAATTCTGTAAAGTAAATGTTATTACCCTCAGGGTTAATGGCATTGTCCATAAAATGATCTCTAAATCTAGGACCCTATGATTTTATAAAATACAAAGTAAATCTTGTAGCATTGACCTTGGAGAGATGATTTTAATATGAAAACCTCAAAATTGCCAAAGCTAATATTGTGAGAGAGGAAGTTATATGAGACTATCTGGGACTTCCTTAGGGATCTTAGCAAGTTATTCTTTAAAGGATTATATAATTGAGGACGAGCCCCATTGAAAACTCTTGTTTGGGGGGAAAAGGAAGCAGTACTTCTGTGTAAGTGCATGTGTGTGTGTATATGTGTATGTGTTTGTGGGTTGCTCTAAGATAATTTCAGGGTTTCTTCATTTAATTTCCTTTTCTCTCTCTACCTTTTTGCAGATGAAAAAGAATCAAAGTTATAGAAGGCCTGTGTGGATGACCCAGGAGTGAATCAGGGCTGGCTCATGAAAGTCATACTTCAAAGAGCCAAGGGAAAGCAGGGAATTCCTCTTTATCCTGTGTGGTCTACCTCCAACCTAGATTTTTTTTATCACCACATAAGCCCAGAAGTATATTTTAGAATAAAAGCCCTTTAATCATTTCAAGCTGATTTTCCCCAAAGAAGTTAATAATATAGTATATAATAAATAGTACTTGATTTCTAATAGCTTACATTATTACAGATATTAGTCTTAACGATGATGATGGGAAATATGAAGTACAGAAAGATTGGGCTCAGGAATCTGATTTATGGGATTAAGGAATAAATACAGAAAACATCAGTGATTGAAAAGCACATTTATGTCTGTCACAGAGAAAAGAGTGGTGCCCCATTTAACAGGTCAGTTGTCTTCTCCCAAAGGCAAAATGAGCTGGATAGACTGCAACCTACACGTGCATGCATAATTGTCACATGATGAGATTGCTCCTCTTCAAAACTTGACAGCCAAGCCTTGTAGACACTCACCCATAATCCTTGTTTCTTTTGCCACATTTACAGGAAATTTGAACTTGCAAGTTTGTGGGGTATTTTTTTCTCTCTGAAAACTCTGTGTCTTACTTAGAACTGATTACAAAAATCTCAAGCTTCAAAATTGGAGGCCAATTTTAACTACCATGTTTAATTTTAAAAATTTATTTTATTTTTTGCTAAGTATTTGATGCATTTAAAAACAAAGTTTAGGAGAAAGGACTCAGGTTGGAATCATTTAACTCCCTCTTGAATGGTAATGGGAAGGTAGATAGCATAGAAGCTGTAAATAATCATATGCCATCATTGTTGTCAGTTCGAAGCCTTAGAGTACTCTTTGTAGAAGAGGAAGGACTTTTGTCCATCACATCAAATCACTGACTATCAATAGATTTTTAGGCATCAGGTTCACCGGGAAAGTTTTTTAGAAAAGAGCTCCAAGATTTTTTTATATCATGAGGTCTTGTTCTTTTGAAACACTACTTCCATCTAGTGGACATTTCATAAACAAAGAGAAAGATTTTCATTTTGAACTAATTTACAATAATGTGCTTTTTCATAGAATCACAAAATTTTAGAGTTGGGGCATTAGAAATCACGTACTCTGGGACTATCATTTTACTGCTATTGAAATGGACGAATAAAGAAGTGAAATGAGGTCCCAAAGGTGTCACAACTGGGGAGGAAGACAAATTAAAAGTCAGTTATTTCCTTATTATTGCCCACTAAAGGATGCTAAGATGTTTGTACCATAATTTTTGAGATGGAAGGGTCATTAGGAGTCATATATTCCAGTTTATACTTGGAAAATAAAAAAAGAAAGAATTCTTATTCCCAACATGTGATCATCCTGACTTTGTTTGAAGACCTCCAGAGACAGGGAATGCACTGTCAACCAAGGCAGCCTATACTACATTTAGGAAGGAAGGGAGGGAGGAAAGAAGGAAGAAAGGAGGGAGGGAGGAAAGGAGGAAGAAAGGGAGGAAAGGAGGTGTGGAAAGAATAGACTTTGCTTTTATTCTACCAATTGTTTCAGAGAAGAAAAGTAGAGAAAAGACAAGAAAAGAAAATAGGTATGTTTTTCTGAATTGTACCTGTAGTTGCTGAGGCATGGAGGAGGAGGAGAATCCTGCCAAAGGAGCAGAGGTGGAGTGACTTTTGCAAAACTTAGGCAAAGGGTCATTTCCTTTTCCTCTTAGGGCATAAATAATGCTCTTCCAGTTAAAGGTGTCAGTTAATCCTGAAGCTAGAAGTGAAAGATAACATTACCAATAAGGAACAAGCCCAGCAGAACAACCATTAAAAGTAGAGTATGAGAAGTCACTCAGCAGATCCAGCCAGCCAAGATGTTACAGCTGCAGCGCTGTTATTTCAGCACTGTGCAGATTCGCTCAGCCTGGTGATGGAATGATTTGTTCACAAAGAAGCCACACTCGCTAGGGAGCTTTTATGGGCACTTCCTGAGACAGAAAGAAGGCATCAAAGTGACCAATTCGAGAACTGGAGGTGCCCAGGCCACATATATCCCCTAAACATGTCAGCTGCTACTCTGCGATTTAGAATATGTGCCCACTCTCCCCATAGCCACCAATGTACATTGGTGGGAGAGTGTGGTTCAGATTTATAATATTTATATTAGAATATGTTTATAATATTTAATCTAATATTTATAATATTTCACTCAATGTTTTAGTTAGTATTAATTGAATGTTTGCGGCTCTGACTTCCTTCTCTACAATATATTAATTTTCAAGATGTATGGTTTCTCATGTCAATATGGAAAATAGTAGGGGACTTTCTGCAAATATTTTATAAACAATCTACACTTATGATTCTGGGGTGAAATCCTTAATTATTCTGTAACAAGAAATGCTTTATGGAGAAAAAACTGAAAGTCTCTGTAGTAAGACTCTCAGAGTGCTAAACTCTTTCCCTTGAAGAGGACAGTTAAGGCTTTTTTGAGTTAGCTTTTAGCTCCCCTCATTAAAAAAAAGAACCCTGAAGTGCTGGTGGAGGGGCTGCTGGCCAGCCTGCCTTGAGAGGTAGGTTTGGAAGCCCCTGTTAAAATAACTGACATGGTGGCTCAAACAGAAAACCAAGGTAACTAAATTATTTTATAGTTTCTGTTTCATGAGAAACAGGTTCTGACAGTTTCCTTGAGAACAGTTTCTTTTTGAGGGGAGGCCTGGAAAAAGAATTGATCCCCCAAATAACAAAATAGAATCCCAGAGGCTTAGCATCCCATTTTAGGTATGGCCCCCAGGCACAGGTGCCAATCCTTCCCTCCTTCAGTTCCTTAAGGATCTTTATATCCCCACCCCAGCAGAACAATGGAGAGTTTAACATTTGATTATAAATTATAAATTATAAAAGGTTGGTGTTTAATCATTAACTAAGCAAAGGACTTGGAGGGCCCTTTCCCTTTCTCCCTTAAACTATAGACAGGGGGCCAAGTCCTGGAGGCCAAAGAAGGAAGAGCTTTTCTTTGGTTCACTTCAATCAATACAGGAGTACATATTGAGTGGGCACTGGGTGCTCAGTTCTTCCGCTTTCCATCAGACAGACCTAGGCATTCTGTATATCTAGAGAACTTATCACTCCTTCTACAGCTGTGCTCATTTCAAAGCATGAGTTTCTCCCACTTCAAGTGAAGTACCACAGAGCTAGTGACCACTATAAAAGCTGCCCTGTAAATGGGGCTCTGTGCACACAACATCATTTGATTTTTGATATTTTCTTTTAAATTTAACAAGCATCAGGAAAAAGAAACATCTCTGTAGGCAAAGAATAACAAGAAAAGATTAGATAAGAAAAATCCGTTGGCATCGGACACACACATTTGTAATAATTCCCTCTATTTTTACATATCAGACTTTTGTCAGAAAATCGGAAATGGGGTTGAATTCTAACTGCATTTATTTTGTTTGTGCAAAATACTTAATTTTATAGAGTCAAAACTGTCCACTTTAAGTATTTGCAGATTCTATACTTGATTGTATGCCACCATGGGAGGGGGAGGGAAAGAAAATTTGAAACTCAAGGAATTGTGGAACTTAATCTTGTAAATAAAAAGTAAACAAACAAATTAATAAAGACCAAAAAAAGGAAAAACTCTCTGCTTCATGTTACATATGTCTTTGTTTAGAATTCTCCAGTTATGCAAATAATTAGGAATATTTCTGTTTCCCTTCTCCAATTTAAATGGTATTACCTTTTATCTTTAGGTCATCTAACCACGTGGAAATTATTGTGGATTATGCTGTAAATTGTTGGTTGAAACCTACTTTCTTCCAAACTACTTTCCAGTTTTCTAGCAATTTATCTATCTATCTATCTATCTATCTATCTATCTATCTATCTATCTATCTGTGTCAAATATGGATATAGTCCTTTCCTTACTCTGGTAATAAGTGTCCTGGAGTTTATTACATACTATACTACTGTTTGATTCTTTCTGATCTTTGTTACCTAATCTGTTCCATTGACTTTGCCAATTGTTTAACAAATACCAAATGATTTTTGATGATTACTGCTTTGTATTATTGATTAACATTACTATAGTCTGTACTAGTAGACTCTGCATGTTTTTAAAATAATTTTTCATAAGATTCTTGACCTTTCTTTCTCCAGATGAGTGTTGGTATTATTTGATCTAGTTCCTCTCTTAGATTAATCCTCTAGACTTCCTCTGCAATACCCCAAATTTTTCTTCCTAACCCCTAACTCCAGCTCTGGAATTTACATATAGAAAGTGCCTTCTAGTCTTTCGATCTGGTTGGATGCCTTCTCTCAGAGCCTCCACTTAATGAGGGTACCCAGGCCAGCCAAATCTCATTTCAGCTTCTTTTTCTGTGTTGTCTTTACCCCTTCAAATGTAGGCACCATGGGTCGGCTAGGTGGTGCAGTGAATAGAGCACCGGCCCTGGAGTCAGGAGGACCTGAGTTCAAATTCAGACTTAACACTTAACTAGCTGTGTGGCCTTGGGCAAGTCACTTAACACCAACTGCCCTACCTTCCCCCCCTCCAAAAAGAAAAGCAAAAAATTTAAATGTAAGCACCTTGAGGGCAGGGATTATTTTTTTCTATTTGTTTTGTATTCCCAGTGCTCTATATAATATTAAACATATAGTAAGTACTTAATAAATCCTCAGTGACTGAGTAGATCTAAAAAGTAACCTCTTCATAGCTTCCTCTTTTGATTCTGTCTTAATTTCTTGTTGTATTATCGAATCTCGAAGTTCTGTTTGGTCCATTCTTTCTCTTTTTTGATTTTTTGTTTTTAACCAGGTAACCTACTACTTGGATGAGGTTTTCCTCCTTCTGTTTAAGCTGATTATCCTCTTTTCAACTACTTTTGCTTCATTCCTTATCTTTTATTTTACCTCTTCTATTTACTTTTGGTGTCCTTATAACTGTTTTCCCTCCCCCCCCCTGCCCCCCCGCCCAAGTGGGGTGGGGTGGGGTACAGTTCCTTTGTGTAATTGTGATTACTGAAGTTACTTCTTATGGGATCCTATGTTGTTTTTATTCCATTCTTTTGTTGTATTAGTGGTTTTCCTTGAATTACTCATCATCTCAGTCTCAGTTCCTCGTTTGGGACCTTGTGCCAGGGCCAGGGTCTGTTTCCTTTGGAATTCTTAAATAAGGTGACTTGAGCTTTTTCCCTCCAAGCAATGTTGTAGTGGGATGCTTCCTTCCCAAAGTTAGTTCTTGGCCAGGCTGCAGAAAGGATGCTGCTGCTTAGCTATTTTCCTGGATAAGGTGTTGGGTCCTGGTCCCTTTGGTAGTCTTCATCTAAGAGGAGGCTTGAGATCCAACCTTCTTTTCTTGCCCAGCCCTGAGCCAGCACTTGATATAGAGCTAAGAACAGACCTTACTCACCATTGTGATCCCTGACAGGGAGATGAGGTTGGGCAGGTTTCAGGTTTGTTTCCTCTCAGGACTGATCTCGAATTTTGATTGGTCTCCATCCATACTCCGGTGGCCTATAATCCCAATGGTATTGGCCTCAGTTTGTCTTTGGAAAGCTCCTAACTCATAGTTGTGCTGTATTAGTGCAGTTATTGGCACCTACTTATGTTGTTAGCCCAGCCCTTGGCACCTTCTAGTCTCAGTCATCTTCCAAGAGCTTGAAACCTCTTCCCTGGCTAGATATCCAGCTGCATGACCCAATCATTCATTCAATTTTCATTCATTCCATAAACATTTAAGCACCTACTTACTATATACTATGTGGTCAGCTAGGTGGCACAGTGTTTCAGGGCTGAAGTCAGGAAGACTTATCTTCCTGAGTTAAAATCCTGCCTCAGATATTTACTAGCTATATGACCCTAGGAAAGTCACTCAACCCTGTTTGCCTCAGTCTCCTCATCTGTAAAATGAGCTGGAGAAGGAAATGGCAAGCCCCTCTAGTATCTCTACCAACAAAATCCCAAATGGGGTCACAGAGAGTCAGACATGATTGAAAAATGACCAAACATGTGCCAGCCACTGAGCTAAGCTAACCAAAGATTATGCTGACTTTAGGTGCACTTTCAGACATGATGTAGGAGTGCAATTGTGTTTCTACTTAGTTTTATTTTAATGCTTCTTCCACTAAGTTTTCTATTCTACTGAACCAACAGTGTCTGATAGGGGAGACAAGTTTTGCAGGAAACCCTCATGTTGCCAACTTTAATGGAAATTCATCTCATTTGATCCCCAAAAGAAGCCTGTGAGGTGAGTGTTATAAGCATTATTGTCCCCATTTTGTAAATAAGGAAACTGAGCCTCAAATTAAGACTGTTGTACATGATCAAATAAGCAGCTAGGAGGTTCAGTGGATAGAGTCCTGGGCTTGGAATCAAGAAAACTCAACTTCATGAATTCAAATCTGGCCCCAGGCACTGACTAGCTATGTGACCCTGGCTGAATCACTTAACCTTGTTTACCTCAGTTTCCTCATCTGTAAAATAATCTGGACAAGAAAATGGCAAATCACTCCAGGGATTTTGCCAAGAAAACTCAAATAGGCTCATGAAGACCAGGACAGGGCTGAAATGACTGAACAACAACAATCATAATCAAACAACTAGTTGTCTGAGACAATATTTGAATTCAGGTTTTCCTAACCCCAGGTTCAGCACTGTAGCTGCTAGAGTCAGCTACATGGCACAATGAATGGAGTGTTGGACCTAGAGTCAGGAAGACCTGGGCTCACATCCTGCCCTAAACACTTCCTAGTAGTGTGAACTTAGGCGAGTCATCTAAACTCTGCATCAGTTTCCTCAACTGTAAAATGGGGGTAATAATAGCATCTACCTCAAAGAGTTATAATAAGAATTAAATATTTGTAAAATACACAATAAAATTATATGTAAATGCTAGTTATTATATATAAATAATATGCTATATAAATGCTAGTTGTTATTATTATCATGGTGATGTTTATTATTACATGCCATTGTAGGAATAAGCTTACTGTAGATCAGTGTGATCAAAAGAAAGTAGAAGTGGGTGCTGTGTGCTGTCAAAGTGTACATTGGGATTGCTGTGCACAACATACTGACTTAGAAAACAACAGATTAATATTATCTATGTTCTATTGTATTTTTTTAAACATTTCCCAATTATACTTCCATTTGTTGTGGGATGTATATCCTGTTGTCTCTCCCCTTCTCTCTAGATATGCTTCTTAGGAAAAGCTGCTCTGTCTCTACTGAGAGACCCAGTGCTGGAGTAATGTCCTCTGGTACTCAGGTCAGAAAATTAGCTTCATCATTCGGGGAGGTCTATGTTGGAACTCCAAGACAATGGATAGAAAGATAAGCAAGGAAAGTTAGCCCCATGTTTATCCCTTTCTAGACTGCAATCCTCCCAATATGCACACATGCTAAAGTGTGAAGCATGGGAGCAAGGCTAGAAAAGACTTCACAGGAAATGTAGATGCTGGGATTAGATGTTCTGTCTCACTTGTATCTCACTTGTATCCCCAGAACTTTGATGAGCACTTGGCACATAGTGTTCAATAAATGCTTCATCCACTACCATCCATGTGTTTATCATGTATGTATGTATGTATGCATGTATGTATGTATGTATGTATGTATGTATGTATGCATGTATGTATGTATTCATTCACTTTGACCTTTCTATAAACATCATCCATCTGGCTACCTTTCCAACCTGGAGTGTTTTTCCTCTTTCTTTGAAGGAATTTCTGAAGATATTTGTTTGCTAAATCAAAGCAGACTTCCCCATACAGCTCTTATCAGTACAGACTTTGGCTTTTCCATTTTCCAAACTAGAATTTATGCCATATGTCTGGCAGCAGTAAGTAAACTCTAGTCCTTATCTGCTATTAAAGTCAAAAGTTCAATGAGCTGATGCCAGTTTGCTTCAAAGGTTCCAGTAGGATATTGACCATGCATAGGCAGTGAGGCATCAGACTTGGAGCCTTAGACCTTATTTAGGGAGGACTGATGCCATTTCAAGCTAACTTCACTGGAAAGGAACTTGTTTTCAAGGGTGATGGGGAAAAGTTCAGCTTTTATTTATCTTTCTAATATAGAAAACAATAACATGTATCTAAAGGATTGTATTAAAAGTTTGACAATTTTAGGACTACCACCAAAAAGATGACTGTTAGTAGCCCACCTTTCAAATGTGTGCACAATGAACAAGGACATGGGAATGCAAGTTTAGAGAGCAAATAGATTAGAGGCTGGAGCCGCTAATGTACAGAATGAGGGGAATCTTCATTTCTATACGGCTTTGAGGTATTTTCTGAATGAAAAGGATACAGACAAGAGAAGGAATTTACCCAAGGTCACACACCTAGAAAGTGCTGAATGAAGGATTCAGATCCTCATCTTTCTTGACCCAGAGTCAAGTACTCTTCATTTTACCCCATTGTCTCTCCAAATGGGTTTGGACTCCCAATAATTTTGAGTGCCCAGTAGTTCCTGGTTGGTCCCTGTATGTGCTCATGACTAGGTAGTGTGTCAGTGATGATTAGTGACTGGACAGCAATCTTGAGAGGGAGATGTTTCCAGCCTTGTTGACTTATGAGTTTCAAGTGTCCTGAATTAAATGCTGGCTGTCCTCAATTCCAAAAGGAGGTGATTTTCACAGCAGCTACTTAGAGGAGGAGGGTACCACTTCTAGGAGAATTCTGCAGCTAAACTATCAAGTCATGCCTGATTGGCCAGCAGCTTTGGACTTGTGAATTACATAGGTCGTTCAGATTCTAGGTAAATGTCAAATATCTATCAATGGACTTTGTGGTCTGGGTTTTACTCATAACCATCTTCTGGTAAGTTAAGTCTGAGATTGGAATGAAATGAGACATTTGTAGGCTACCTAATAATTAACAATGGGGGTGCATTGGATGGAGCTTTGGGCCTGGAGTCAGAAAGACTCATCTTCTTGAGTTCAAATCTGGCCTCAGACATTTACTAGCTGTGTGACCCAGGACAAGTCACTTAACCCTGTTTGCCTCGGTTTCTTTTTTTTTTTTTTAACAAATGCTTTATTAACTTCTGTTTTACATCATTCATTTCCACCAGATTTTGAGTTACAATCATTTCCCCCCGTTATTCCCCTACCCATCCTCCCACAAGATATCACTTCCTCCAATCTGCTCTCTCCCATACCTTCTCCCATACCCCCTTCGACTTTTCCATTAGAGGAAGGTGAATCTTTGTGTCCCAATGCCTGCATATCTTATCTCCCAATTACAAGCAAAAGAGTATTAATAATAGTATTTATATATATTTGAAACATTTAATGTTAAGACCTCGAATTTCAGATCCATTTCCTTCCTCCCTTGTCACCCATTCCCTCTGGGGAGATAAGTAATTCGGTATATGTTATACTATGTCTAGCTATGCAAAACATTATCATAGTAGATATATTGTACAAGGCAGCTTATAATTCCCTCGAACACATCCCACCCCCCACCTGGTCCATTCCCTACATGATCCTGTCCCTCTTCTATAGTGGGTACTTCCAACCTCCCCTCACCCCAAGGATGTCCTGCCATCCATCATCCCTCCTCTCATCCCCCTTCCCCCTATTCTGCTGTAGGTTGAGATATCCCATTTAGTATGCATGTCATTCTCTCCCTGAACCAAATTCAATGAGAATGAGGTTTTGCCTTTTTAGCCTTCCTATTCTCCCCCTCTCTTGCAACCACTTCCCCTTGCTTCTTCTACATGAGATAGTTTACCCTACCCTTTCTCTCCCCATCTCCTCTTGCCACTTTCCTCTCTCAACTAATAATTTCATCCCTTGAGTATTCTCCCTTCCCAACAAATTCAACCTATGCCCTCTATCCGTATATAACTGTAACCATATACACACACATTCACATATGTATTCATATTACCACACACCCTTCTTCCATTATTTTCATAGTGAGAAAGATATCATCAGTCACAGTTATTGCTTTTCCACAAAGGAATGTGAATAGTTCAACTTTGATAAGTTCCTTTTGATTTCTTTTGCCTGATTACCTTCTCAGGCATCTCTTCCTTCTTGTGTCTGGATGTCAAATTTTCTATTCAATTCTGTTTTTTTCCTCAAGAATGCTTGAAAGTCCTCTATTCCACTGAATGACCATATTTTCCCCCTGAAACAAAATACTCAGTTTTGCTGGGTAGGTGACCCTTGGCTTCAATCCCAGCTCTTTTGCCCTCTGGAATATCATATTCCATGCCCTTCAATCCCTCAGTGTAGAAGCTGCCAGGTCCTGTGCTATTCTGATTGTGTTTCCACAATATTGAAATTGTTTCTTCCTGGCTGCTTGGAGTATTTTCTCCTTGATCTGGGGATTCTGGAACCTGGCTATAATATTCCTGGGAGTTTTCTTTTGGGGATCTTTTTCAGGAGGTGATCTGTGGATTCTTTCAACCTCTATTTTGCCCTCTGGATCTAAGACATCAGGGCAATTTTCCTTGAGAATTTCTTGAAGGATAATTTCTAGGTTCTTTCTTTGATCATGGCTTTCAGGTAGTCCAATACTTTTTAAATTGTCTCTCCTGGATCTATTTTCCAGGTCAGTGGTTTTTCCCATGAGATATTTTACATTGCCTTCTAATCTTTCATTTGTTTGGATCTGCTTAACAGCATCTTGATTTCTCATAAAGTCATTAGCTTCCATTTGCTCCAGTCTAACTCTGAAGGAATGAATCTCCTCAATGAACTTTTGAGATTCTTTTTCCATCTGGCAAATTCGACTTTTTAAGGCATTCTTCTCCTCATTGCCCTTTTGGGCCTCCTTTGCCATTTGAGCTAGTCTATTTTTTAAGGTGTTGTTTTCCTCAGTCAGGCTGTTGACCCTCATTTCATACTTTTCCTGAATCCTTCTCATTTCTCTTTCCAAATTTTCCTCCACTTCTCTTATTTGATTTTTAAAGTCCTTCTTAAGGTCCTCTATGGCCTGCAACCCGCTCATGTTTTCCCCTGGGGCTTTTGGAGCAGGACTTCTGACCTCACAGTTCTTTTCCCGCTCTATGCCCCCAAAATAGGAGTCTAGGGTTGCATTTTTCTGTTTCCTTTGCCTTGGCATGTTGCCACTTAATTACTTGACTTTTGGGCTTGTTGCCACACTATGGCTTTAAGGCCAGATAAAGGAATTTTCGTCACGAACGTGTGGGGGGGCAACTTCCATTTCTGGCAAGCCGTAAACCCACCCACGACTTCCACCCTAGATCACAATCCAGATCCAGGGAGGTTAAAGCAAGAGCGATTAACCCCCAAGACTGATTGCTCGATCTCCCTAGAGTTCGCAGGCCAGGAGCTGGAGCTGCCTCTGAAAACTACAAAATGGCATGTCTCCTCATCGGCTTCTAGCCCCCAGGGGTTAACCTCTTACTTTGTCCTAGGCATGTCTATGTTGATAATTCTGGAGTTGCCACAGCTGCTGGTGTTCTGGGGTTCCTCCAGCCGGCTGCTGGCCCTGCCACCCTGGGGCTAAAACCTCGGCTCACGGGGACCTAGGCTCCACTTGGCTAGGTTCCCCACGCTCTGCGTGCTGCGTGCTGCCGGCTCCCACAGTGTTGCTCTGGTCCTTCCTGCAGGGCTGCTGGGCTGTCCTCAGCAGGAGGTTCGCTTCTCTGTGTCGTTCTGTGGGTGCTGGGGCTCCAGAAGTTGTTCAGAGTCCCCTTTTACATAGTTTGGGGGGAATCTGGAGGCAGAGTGGCTTGGATGAGCTGTTTCTACTCTGCCATCTTGGCTCCGCCCCCTGCCTCCGTTTCTTTATGAGCTGGAGAAGCAAATGGCAAACCACTTCAGTATCTCTGTCAAGAAAATCCCAAATTAGGTCATGAACGTTGGACACAACTGGACAACAAGAGCAACAAATAATTAACAAAAGGAAATCACACATAAAGGGAGGGGGATAGGGAAAGCATTCATATAACTGAATATTTGGGAGGTATGTGCTTTTATTATCCCTATTTCAAGGTTGAGCAAACTGAGAGAAACAGAGCTTAAGTGACTTATCCAGGAACACTAAGTATCTGAGTCCAGATTTGAACTCCAGTCTTCCTGACCAGCATTCTATTCCTTACAATAGGGTTGACAATACTTGGATTCTTTGCCTCACAGTGATGATGCCTTGTGAACATCAAAGCTATGTCTAGGTGGAGGCTCTCAACTTTTCTGCTTTATCCATTGCACCATTTAGGTCACTAAACAAGGATAAAGCCCTTCTCTAGGGGATATATAGCCCCCCTCAGCTCCGTAGGGAAACTCGTCTGGTCAAGAGGACAGAGTATGATATTTGCATGGCCTTGGGCCATCTAGGGCCTCAGTGCCATACAGGTGAGCCTTTCTAATGCTCTTAGGGGATGAGGAGGTCACATTAACACCTCCTGAAAACACCCCACAATTCTTCAACAATGGAGTGAATTGAGCTTTAGCCCACTAGGCCAGGGAAGTCTTGGGGATACCTTCTTTGGTATTTAGGGAAATAATTTCACAGTTTACATGGTAGGCAGGGAAGAGGGGGAGGACCCCCTCACAGATACATTGATGTATTTTTCAATTCATAGCAAGTCTTTGGATATAAAGTTGTGGTGATTAGTAGGAACAGTACCAAGAACATCAGCATCACAGCAGAGATGATGACCCATCTTTCATGGGCACCAATTGGTTGTCAGGGTTATCTAGAGTTAAGTAGCTAAAAGGTTATATTCCTATTGCATTAAATCTATCCTGAAATCTCACTTCAGACCAAAGCCCTCCCCATATGCTTCCTACTCAATATTCCTTAGATTTGCAACCAGACCCCCCAGCTCCCTTAGGAATCTTATTTGGAGGATAATACAAAGTTGTTGTCCTTTTGTAGGTCTTTGCTAAGGGCTGCCTCTTTCTGTCTCGGGTTAGGTAAAGAATCCCCTCATTATCATCCAGGAACTCAGGAGTACAAGCCAACAAGGAGATCCCTTTTCATTGAGGTAAGTGCATATTCAACAAATAGTGACAATTTCATCTCCTCCATGATACACCTCCCCAAAATATCATTCCTTCTCCACCTGAGCCCTTTCTGGGAAGGAGCTGTCTGAACCATCCCAGAGCAAAGGTATTATCAATTGAGAAGAATTTGAGCAGTTTCCCCAGGGTGGATGGTATCCTCGGAGGGGACAGGCACCTCAAGGCCCGGGGTGATGCTGCATCAGGGAGAGCAGGACTCAAACAGGGTGAGCCAGGACTATATCCAAAGGCAGTCCTTATTGGGGAATTTTCCCTGGAGGCCCGAAATGATAAATCTCTGTGGGACTTGGAAGTTTCTCTTTCTCTGGATTGATTCATTTCAGACCTGGCTTCTGGAAGGAGGGTCACTTGACCCTGGCAGTAACTTGAGTCTTAGTACCCTGGGTCAATCATGCTTGAAAGTCAGCTCCCTTAGCTTTTAGGAAAAGAACTAGACTAAATTATGTGAAGAGTAGGGCACAAGTGGAAAGGCAGATACATCTGAGGCAGCAGTGGCAGCAGCACCAGTACTTGTACAAAGCACTTTACAAATATTATCTCCTTTGATCCTTACAACAACCCTGGGAAGTAGGTGCCATCATTATCCCCATTTTATAGTTGAATACACTGAGGCAGATAGGTGAAAGTGATTTGCTCAGGGTCACGTTGGCAGTGTCTGAGGCCAGAATTGAATTCAGATAGTCCTGATTCTAGGTTCAATTTCCTCCCTCCCCACCATGTTTCAAGTATTTGTTAAGCTAGGCTTAGAGGCCACCTCTAGTTATATTGATCTCACTACTGGACTCAGATGGCTCTGGAGAAGAAGGTGAGGCTGGTGACTTTGCACAGCCCTCCTCACTTAAATCCAATTCACTTACAAGTCATGGCATCACCTTCCTGATGTCATGGGCTTCTTTAAGAAGAAGGGACAAACAACAAAAACAACAATCTAGGCTTAAAAACATGTTGAATTTTAAACATTTTCCTGTGTGGTGGAGGAAATGAATAGCTGTCCTATACCTGATATGTGTTACTGTGTACAATGAGTACTTTTCTAGAAGGGCCCCTTGCATAATCCTTTTGGGGAATGCCCAGAGCATGAGGTTTATTGGGAGACTTTGCTGGAGTCATTCCAGATGAAGACAATGATGCAGAAAGCTTGAGGAAAACCAACCCCAAGAATGGCTGGATCCTCTCCCTCTCTTTGCAGTAGGTCTCTGGCAGGATCTTCCCAGACTTGTACTGAGAGCTGGGTTCCTGGTGGGAGGTCTCACCACTCCCATTAATAACAATGACACCCTCATATTTGCCTTAAGTTTCTGTGCAAAACAAAACCTTTCAGTGCCCAGTAAGTGCTCTCTTGGTTTAAGAGAGTGCCCCTTACAGGCTCTAACTTTGTACAATTGATCAAAGAAAACTGAAGACTTTACAAAGCTGCAAACTTTGAAGATGGGCACATTATGTTCACTGGTGTCACCTGCTGGCCATGTGTGACCCTGCAGTCAGAGGTTATTAGAGAATCCTGAAATTTTAGAGCTGGGGGATGGTAGATTGAGAGTTGGAAGTGATTCCAGAGATCACGGCCTCTGCCCAGCAAGGATTATTTTACAGATGAGGTAACTGAGGTCCAGAGTACTACCTAAGGTCATACGGGTGCTCTATAAATAGTAAGTCAGGATTCAAATCCAGGCCCTTGACCACAAAAGCTACTTATTTGTTCTACTACACTTTAGGTGCACTCCCTTTCTCTATCCCCTCCCTTCTGTCCAAAGGCACAGTCAGTGAGTATAATGTTATGTATAGGGAACAACTTGAGAGCTAATCTAACTGTAATTGAGAGTGTATGAAGGGGAATCCTATGAAATGAGATTGGACAATGTTGTTAATTGTCGTTATTCTTAAAATCTAATAATGGTTCCTTCAAAAAAGTTTATTTACCTAGTGACAGCCACCCTTTTTGCAAAAAGTAAGTATGGAGAGATGAAATAAATTAGCCAGGCATATATGAAATCAGAGACTGAATCAGAAGGGAAGGAGTGAAGGCCATAAAAAGGAAGGATTGGGATTGTCCTTTCCATAATTCACTTACTCTGGTTCTTATACAATAATGAAGACCTGCTCCAAAGAAGGAAGAAGATAGACTTGGGGAATAGTGGTTAGGACATTTAATTTGGAGTTAGAAAGCCCTGTGTTCAAATTCTACCTTGCACATTTTCTAGCTATGTGACCCTGGGCAAGTCACATAATCACTTGCTGCCTCAGATAATTCATTTACAAAATGGGAATACTAATAGCAGCTATCCCTTATGATATTTGTGGGGATTCAAATTTGAGAGGACCAAATGAGAAAGAATATGTAAAATGTGCAAACCTTAAGGTGCTATAATAATGCTAGCTAAATGGCAGTGTCATTACTGTTGGAGCCAAGGCATTTCTACACGAATAAAATACTTCTGTTTTCCAGGAAGAGTCAGAAAGGGGAGAAAGGCAGTGATGGTAGAAGGCACACTGTTACGAGGGTGGAGCCACTAGATCCCAGGTGTTCCAGAAAGGGAGTTCCAGGTGTAAAAATTCTTCCACCAATGCAATTTGGTATTGTGTCTGTAATTTATAGTCTTGAAAAATGGATGAGCCATTTTGTATAAACAACAGGGGTCAGGCAGAACTGGAACCCAAGCCTTTCTGACTCTGGGTCTAGCCAGTATAACTTGCTATGTTATGTCTCAGGAATAATTAGTCAAATCGGGAAGCTCCAGGTGGCCCATTCCCTCTCCCCATCACTACCAGTGAATTGTTTTGTAGGTCAAAAATGGCTAGTTATGGCTTGGAGAGAAGGATTTATCAATAATGGGGAAAATTCAACAAAGTTGGAAAATATTGAGAAAAATATCTACTCACAGTAGTTTAATGACCAACTCATTGCCAGCTGGCCATCGTCTTATTCTTTTCTCATTTTGTCAAATACCATTGAACAAATTTCCTTTCAGCTTGAAAATAAGACGATTGGACCACAGGCTCTCATAGTCCTTACAGCCTGAAGATTCTTCACCCATGGTTATGATTTCTCCCATTTGGATATTTTTCCATTGAGAACTTAGTTGCAATTTTATAATGGAAATTATCAGGAAAATAGTTTTGACAGAAAGAATAGTTTTACACTATTGCCAAACTTTGGAGGTACAAGCATCCTGCATAATGAGAAATAAATGTCCACTGGAATGGAGAGCACTTGAAATTAGGAATTGTTTCCTTCTTCCTCTTTGTCTTCCAAACTCTCACAGTGCCTAGCACATGGTAGGTTTTTAATATATGTCTATTGAATAATTGATTGAAAACCATTCATGAGAGTGTTTAAAAAAGAAGTCCCCAAATGTTTCCTTTTATTTTCTGCCTCCAACTCCTCTGATTCCTTTCTATACTTTCTCCTTTGTTCATTCCTTTTTTCATTGACAGAGCTATATAACAATTCAAAACCTTAAGGAATAGGCACCTTGATGTTGCCCAGTACCAGCACATCTTACTGTAGGTTCAGAATATTTTCTCCAAATGAAAGAATAGCCCAAATCTGGCAGAAAGGAGAATAGAAAACACAGGGAACTATTTATTATGGTGAATCAGTTTGGTTCAAACCCTTGGCTAATGTACTAGCCATTGTATTAAATGAGGCAAGGCAGAAAAGGACCATGTTAGGGGACCATATGATCATGATTATCAGAGGACACCAAAGCAGGGGAAATCAAGGAGGTATGGCCTTACATAGGCATATACTAGGGGATCCTTGAGACTCTTTCAGAAAATGTGCAAAGTCAAAACTATTTTCATAATAATACTAAGATATTTTAATTTCTAATTTGTTAAATATTGAGGGGTACAATCCACATAGATAAAAGTTTTTGTGGGGCCCTTGGGAACTTTTGAGAGTATAAGAGTCCTGAGACCAAAAATATTAAGAATACCTGATTTATAATATAACCTTCATTGGGGCAATATCTGTGTCCTCTCCACCTCTGTATTACTAGGCTCTGACATGTTTGCTTAAAGAAGAATGGGTAGATTTAAAGACCAGAACGTTGAGACAAATAATTCAGTTCAACTCCATCATTTTATAAATACAGAAACCAAGGTCTAGAGAAGTTAGGGGAGGGGAAGGAGGAAGGAAGAGAATTTGGAATTCAAAATTTTATTTAAAAAGACTTGAATAAGAGAAGGAAGGAAAAAAAGAAAGAAGGAAGGAAAGAAAGAAAGAAGGAGAAGGAAGTAGGGAAAGAAGAAAGGAAGGAAGGAAATAGAAAGGAAAAGAAAAGGGGAAAATGTGGCCATATCTTTTGACACCAATTTCATTTCCAAATATATTCCTCCCTTATTTCATATATATGGAAGGAGAGAGAGAGAGAGAGAGAGAGAGAGAGAGAGAGAGAGAGAGAGAGAGAGAGAAATTCAACAAAAGTAACCAACTAAGTCTGAGTATTTTTATGATCTGTACCCAGTGACTCCTATCTCTGTAAAGAAGGGAAGTATATTTTCTTATTTTCTCAGACAAAGTTTGATTATCACACTTGGATAATATTCAAGACAATCTTTTTCCTTTCTGTTTATATTGTGGTCATTATATATGGATTATATATAATTTTGTTGTTTCTACATATTTTGAATTTTCTTCACTCCTTTAAGTCTTCCCATACATTCATCATATTCGTCATTTCTCAGAGTACAATAATATTCCATTATTTCAGGTACCACAATTTCTTCAGTCACTCACCCAACTGATGGATGCCAACTTTACTTCAAGTTGTTTGTTTGGTTTTTTTGGAGGGGGGAAGGAAAGGCAAGTGGGGTTAGGTGACTTGCCCAAGGCTACACAGATAGTAAGTGTGTCAAGTGTCTGAGGTCAGATTTGACCTCAGGTCCTCCTGACTTCAGGGCTGGCACTCTATTCACTACACCACCTATCTCCCCCCCCCCTTTTTTTTTTTTTACAGTTTTTTGAGATTACAAAAAACATTGATATAAGAAAGCTCACGTATAAGAGTCCAGAGCCCCATACCCACAGGTCTGCGAGTGCACGTGCACACACACACACACACACACACACACACACACACACACACAAATGGGATATGGGACCCTGAGTGTTGGTAGGTGAATTTTCATTATTTCATCTTGTCTTGCCCAGAGTCATCCCACCATACCACTTCTCAGTTATTTCCCAGTCATACCTCCTTACCCTACCCTCTCCATTGCTTTCTAGCAACTCCTTTATATGTTGTTTTATTCTATTACACCGTGAGGTCTTTGATAAGAGAGATTGACTATCTTGTTTGCTTGTATTTGAATTCCTGGGGCTTAGTACAGTGCTGTTATTAATACACTTTTTTTTCATTCATTCATTCATTCACTCATTTTGTCTTTGACCTCCTTGGGGTATTTGAGCAGAGCTCCTTCATCAATCCACATACTGTTTGTTCCTCTGAGTACTGAGATAGCAGGAAAATAAATATGCTTGATCTAGACTCCTCTTCCAAAAATGCCTCCCTGTTAGCTCCTCCTGGACTGACTACATAGACAGTGCAGTCAAATCCCAAGCTGCAATGTGTTTATGGAGGCCAGGGAGGAGAGGAGTGAGGAGGCACAGAGGATACAAAGATGCTCTTAAGAAGTCTATGGGGCTCATGGCATTCTTTGGGACCAAAGCAAAGGGGTCAGGCAAATCCTCAGTCTTTGTCTTGTGGTTCCTTCTGGTAAATGCAGTGTGCAATAAGGTCAGCTGTCATGGTTTATCCCTGGAAACCAGATTAGAGAGATTTTCTAGGGCTAGATTAAAGGGTGACATCAAAGGGACATAGCACCATTAACTTAATGCATCCTTAAGCCAGAATTCAACCCCGAAACAATCGGGATAGGAGGTTAATGAAAGCTCGGGATGGGATGATTCATATTAAAACCCCAAATGACAAAAGTCTGAGAAGTATGTGACCTATGGAAAATGACCAACTTGCTGTCTGGTGGAATGTCCTTACTTGTATAACTGGAAGTGTGCAATGTATAGAGTCTTACTAATTATTTAGAATTTTCTTTGAATGATTTTAACTACACTATTTTCCTATGGTTCAAAGAAGAGATAATGTCATACAGGATGCCCTGATTTTAGTAAAATCAGACTTTTGGAGCACTCATTATTGTGGAAAGAACCCTGCCAGACCTGGGTTTGAATTCTGCCTTTAAAACATGCTGTGCCAACTGGAACAAGTGACTTTATTTCTCTGGGCATTCATGGCTCCATTTGGAAAATGAAGGTTTTGGACTGGATGATTAGCAAAGTCTCTTCCAGCTCTGTATCCCAAGATCACCCATGGTGCATGATGTTTTGCTAATGTCCTAAGTCATTGTCTTATTATGTGTTGATAGAATTGAGTTATTTTCCACTCAACATTTTGATTCTATGATATAAAAATAAATTATAAGATAATGCCCTGTGTTGTCCCTTATTGGAAATGGGAAGGCAGACAAAATTTGTAGAATTTTAGATCAGGTAAGAATGTTGGTGCTCACCTACACTATACTTTTCACTTTAAAGGCCAGTGAAGTCTAGATGCAAAGTGTGACTTCCTATGGTTACACACAGCTGGTTTATCTATTGGTTCCCAACTTTGCCAATTCTCATTCTGGAAGAGAATCTTCAAGCCATCCCATCCCAAAGAGTAGATGACCCTCTTTTTGCCCTTAGTGTCCTGTAAAGCAAAAACAAATCCTCCATTAGCTCAGGGTGATAGTGCAATTTCAATTGGTCTCTGCTTTGCCCAAGCTGGAAAGGATATATGGCTTCCTTCCCATTCTTAAGGGACACAGCAACTGCTTGCTTACATACTGTTTGGTAATGAATTAAACTTCACAGCTAGGAAGAAGTGAGACTCCCATGATTGGTTTAAATGAGTCCCCAAAGGAATGGTATGGGCAAGAGCATGAATAGGGCTGGGCAGGTACCAATGATGCCAGGGCTAGAACTGCTAAAGCCTGCCACTTTGGGATGAGTAGGTGCCAGTGAAGCCAGGGCTAGGACTGCTTCTTTGTTTGGAGCTTAAAAGGGGGGGGGAGGGGAGGGGGGGTAGAGAGACAGAGACAGAGTGAGAGACAGACAGAGAGAGAGAGAGAGAGAGAGAGAGAGAGAATCAAAGAGACAGAGGCAGACAAAGAAAGACAGAGACAGAGACAGAGAGAGAGGGTCTTTGGGGTGGGCACTATTTTTAAACAGGAGTTGACCTCCCCACATCCCACTTGCTGGAGGGTGGAATTGAATTTGAGGTCTTCTTAATTAGATTTCTTTCCTGTGTATATTAGCATGGCTGACAATCTCAAACTTAGAAGTCAAATTGCTAATTGTTTGTAGAGGTCTTTGGGGCTTGCTGTGAAAGCAGCTACTTCTCTGGCACCAATACTAACAACTCTACTGATACATGTCTTTTAAACACTGAGATGTAGGCTCACAGACCTTAGGGGAAAAATGTCTATAGCAAGGATATCATGAATTAAGGGTCTGACATCTGGAGTCAGGGGACCTCAGTGCAAATCCAGACTTTTTTTCTGTATATTTCTCATGGTAAATCCCTTCACTTCTCCCTCAGAGTTTAGTTTCCTCATCATAGGAAAAGGGAATGGGAGAAGTTAACTCCCAAGGTCTCTCACAGTTCCAGATTCTTATGGCACTGCTGTGATTCTTCAGCTAATTAATAAAAAATCCAATCCATGATACAACATATGTAATGGCTGCTGGTGCTAACAAGCCATAGCTTCATTCATGTTTCACTTCCACTATATTCACCAGTTGACAAAATATTATTTAATGGTAAAATAATCCTTTGCCAAATATTGTGTCCAGTGTGCCTGAGAGTTGGGGCTAGACATTTTTTATTTCTCAAGGATCTTTCTCTCTTCACTTCCCCACCCCTCCCAACACAATTCTTCATGTCTTTCTCAGAAATTTAAACACGAAGTCTTGAGTGGACATCAAAGCAGCCACAGCTGTGGAAGACTGGCTTGATGGGCCCAGCAGCATCAACACTGTCTTTATAACTGAGGATTCAATAGACCCCAGCAAAACTCTGCTAAGCAGATGAGGGTAAGGCTCAGAGCAGATGATCATCGACTGCATTTTCTAAACATCTGTCATGCTGTTGTGTACTCACAATGTAATCCCATTTGGCTGTGTTCCAAATGGTAGTGAGGAAGCGTATGTTTTCCATTATTAATGACTTGAATCTCATGGAAGTGGAATTACTGATTTAACATCAATCCAGTCCCTGGAAACCCTTCCATAGATGGTGGGGGTAGTAAAGTGGGGTGAGCAGGTCTCTTCAATCACTTCTATTTATCCCCCTTCTCCTTATTACTGATTCATTGCCTACCTGGGTTCCATGGCTCCAACCTTCTTTCTCTGATCTGGATAGTTTTATCAACAGATCTATGATTCTCTCTCTCTCTCTCTCTCTCTCTCTCTCTCTCTCTCTCTCTCTCTCTCTCTCTCTCTCTAATCAATAATCTATAAAGGAGACAGGTAGGAGGGGCAATGGATAGAATTTCAGGCCTAGGGTCAGGAAGATATGAGTTCAAATCTGGCCTCAGATACTTACTAGATTTACAAGTCATTTAATCTTGTTTGCCTCAGTTTCCTCACCTATAAAATGATCTAGAGAAGGAAATGGCAAGCCACTGCAGTATCTTTGCCAAGAAAATCCCAAATGAAGTCACAAAGAATTGCATATAACTGAAACAACTGAACAACAAATGCTCTGTAAAATACCTCAGCATTAAATCTACCTCCTTCTTTTCTCTGTCCTGAATTGTGACCAGAAAGAATAGGAGATAGGGGATAGGGATTGGACCACTAATTTAATTGGGATAGGGAATTCTCAGGCAGGTCAGCATCTGCTCTATTAATTTATATTCTTAGAGAGCTTCCTGGAACAATGAGAGATTAAGTAACTTGCCCACATTTAAGCTACATTCACAGAAGCAAGGATTGAATTTGAGTATTTCTGGATTCAAAGACTGTACTCTCTATTCACCATACCAACCTACTTCCATAGTACAAAGCAAATAATCTAAAACAGGGACAACAAAAAGCAGAATAAAACTAGTCAGCTATAATGATGTCAACAGCAAATAAAGAACAAACATAATTATAATCAGCACATATACAAAACAAACAGTGGGCAAACAATTAACACATAGCTATTCTTCAAGTTTAACATAATCACATGTACAAATAAACATTATAGCAAAGCTAACATACACATATAACTCAAACACTCAGGAATTAACATGTGCAGCATGGAATGATCCACAAGGCACACTTTGCACAGGCAATCTCCAGTATTGGCTTTGGGGTGTGTGCATAATTACTGCTTCAGGTTTACCTCTAATGGTATGTCAGTCTAAAGACTGGCCACATGAGTCTAGCCCCCGTTACCTTGTCCATTTCTCAGCTTTCATCCCCAAGTTAGTAGATGGTGTGGCTGGACACCATTATCATTGTGGTTTCAGGTTTGCTTCTCTACACCTGAATTCATTGCAAAATCAGGCTGACTATCCATACTTTCTCTGTGAAGTGACATTTATGCCCTAGGAGTATCTATAGTCTCAGTGTAAGCAAGAAAGAGTAGCCTCTTAGGTTCAGTGTCTTGCCCTGTTTGAAATGGGTTGCCCCCATATTTGAAGCAACGTTCCTGTATAATAATGCCCAGTGTCTGGTAGTGTTATTTTTCTCTGGTAATATTATTTTCAGACCCCATATATGGTTCATACATCTTTGCCCCACTGATGGATGGTCTCTTTTGCTTAGTCTCCTGAAGTAAGAATCCATTACTTCTCTCCATCTGCCCATCAGAAAGTACAACAAACTCTCCTATGACTGATGGCTACTTGTGCTAAATTACCTTAAGAGACCCCTCAATTTCCAGGGGGTATTTTGTAATACTACCTAGTCATTTAAAAACTTTGTATGGTTAGCTTTCCATCATGCTGATAATGTGCAAGTCCCTTGAATATTGAGATTTCTGAAACAAAATTCAGCCGCCTTGTTGAAGGTCTTCACAAGGGTGCTTTTGTGTTTTTTGGTTTATATCACAGCCTTTCAGAGGAGAAGCCATGGCTAGTTGGTAGCCTTCTTTGGGTTTTCCTTTTAAATATTGGATACACTACTTATGAATATGTATGCTGCCTTTTCCATTTGAAACTCAAAAACAGAATCAAAAGGTAAGCATAGCTCTCAACCAAATATGGGCAAATATAAGGTATTTGTATTCCCCTGAGGGATTGAGGATTCTTTTAATACTTTGCCTCTAGCTTCCATTATGGTATGGTCTCCTCCATATCAATCACCATTCATAGTTAGTATCTCCTCTATCTCATTGATTGACCCAGTGATTAGTGCCCCCTCTTCACTTCAACCAATTAACACCAATCAGCTTTGTCACCAGGATATTTCCTCAGAAGATACAGAAAGAGCAGAAATTACAAAGCATTCCCCACAACACTGAGGCGCGTACTCTTCCCTATGCCAACTCAGTTCCTAGGGAGAGTGGACCCAGAATTAACAGTGTTTTCCTACAAAGACATTTAGGTGGTGCATTGGTTACCATGTAGGTCTAGAGTCAGGAAGAACTAAATTCACATGTGATCTTGGTTACTAGCTATGTGACCCCAGGCAAATCACTTTACTTCTATCTGGCTCAGGTTCTTCAACTATAAAGCGGGAATAGTAGCACCTACCTTGTGGGGTTGTTGAGAGGATCAACTGAGATATTTGGAAAGAATTTAACATAGTGCATGAAGCATAAAAAATGTTTGAAGGATGTTTTCTCCTTCCTTCCTTCCTTCCTTCCTTCCTTCCTTCCTTCCTTCCTTCCTTCCTTCCTTCTCTCTCTCTCTCTCTCTCTCTCTCTCTCTCTCTCTCTCTCTCTCTCTCTCTCTCTCTCCAAAGCTCTCCACTCACAAAGTTCACTTTCTTAATTTGGCATGTCTGGTGGATGAATCATTCACTCTTGGCTGCTATTCATCCACTGCTATGCTGGGTCAAGTGGGTCTTTCCTCACCGGTTTAAACTTCCAGAAAACTCTGGTTTGGTCACTCTTTTGGATCTCTGCTCTTCCAAACTTTCAGAGGCTCACAAGGTAAAGAAAATTGAAAATTTAAAGGAGTTGACCTGAAGTCAGACACAAGCTTGTCCATGAGGCCGTTAATTCATGTGCTTCATGGCTGTTTGGAGTAAGAAAAAGTTTGAAGTCGGGAGGACTTGAGTTCAAATCTCACCTCAGACACTTAACACACACACACACACACACACACACACACACACACACACACAACTAGCCATGTGACATTGGGCAAGTCACTTAACCCCAATTGCCCTCCAAAAAGCCAAAAAGAAAAAAAAAGAAAAAGTTTGATGCATTTGATCTTCCTCAGCTGAGCACAGCCATAAAGGGGAAAAAGGAAACAAGGATGAAGTTGTTGGGATTCTTGGTGTTCACACTCATTTCTGGCTTAGGAGCCAATCAAAAAACTATTTTTATTCACTATGCAGCAATCAGACAGAAAACAGAATATTTGCACATCTTCTGAAGTAGAGAGCCAGAGCCCCCACCCCCACGCCCATCCTGTGTCATCAAGCACTTCCAGAAGGAAACTGGCCAAATGTGCATGCTCAAAAGCTAGGACTCCGACTGGCCAATCCCTCCATTATATTTGACATTTCCTTCCAAAGAAAAGAAGCCAATAAAGAGAAATTCTAAAGGTTTGCGGGTACTTGTATTGTTCAAATATGTAGTATGGATCAACAGTACTTTTCTTTGAACATATCATATACTTCACACTCTTGATGACATCTGCAGCCATCTTAGGTCAGTACAATTTGTTCCTTAATAGTTCCAGGTTCCTTTCTTGACCCATAGGTCCAGAATCATCGTGCATGGCTTTCGAGGTTATTAGAATGATCTGCTCTCAGTAGTACCAACTCCTTCTGACTTCCACCTGTGGGAATACACCACTCCATTTCGCAGTTTCCACTTCTGCCATTGTCCCAATAGTAAGGAGGCTTCTGGTCATGGGAAGTTGCATCCCTTAGAATGACCTCTTTGCTTTGAGGCTTGTATCAGTTTCCTTTGTCTTTCATCAGCTCTCTGTTCTAAATGACAGTCCCTCACTGGCAACCGAGATAAGCAAGGTTGTCTAGAATGAAACAAGGTTCATAAAAGCTGACATGATGTCTGGAGGAAATTCTGAACTCTCAGCCACATTTCCACTTGACTGTAGTCCAGTCCCCTGAGTATCACATATATTTCACATTTTTCTTCTCCCATTATCATTACAGTTTCCAAGTCTGGTGGCCTTTGGGATAAAGTATTTGAATCCACATTCATCTTCCTTTTAATATAGTGTATCCTGAAGACAAAATCGGCTAGCTACCCATTTTTGGCAAGCAGTATCCAGCTGGGCAGAGGTCAAAATATGTTCATGGGCTATTGTCAACACACTTGGAACTTTATTCCATAGACATGGTCTTTAATTTTTTCGCTGATGGCCCACTTCAAAGCCAAGAACTCAAGCTTTGTGGTCAGGGGATGACTCTCACTCCCAGTCACATCTATGCTGGAGAACCAGATGGATGGCTGATGATTATCACTATTTAATTAGGGACCAACTCCTAATCTGGACAATTTGGCATCTGTGTGGAAGAAAGCAGCTCTGCTCGCTTCTCCGTCGATCAACCCTAGGGCCTCCGTAAGGGGCTGGGACATGTAAGCCCTTGGAACGTTTTGCACATTTGCCCGCCCAGAGCACTTATTTTAAGACAGCTTGGTACTTGTTGCTCTTTTGGTTCTGGATCTCCTCAACGATGTGTGCATGAATGACCTTTTTTTGGTGGGGAGGCAATTCAGATTAAGTGACTTGACCAGGGTCACACAACTAGTACATGTCTGAGTTTAAACTTGAACTCAGGTCCTCCTGACTTCAGCACTAGTGTTCCATCCACTGCTACAGTCAGCTACCCCTATTGCTGACAATAGGTCCCTGCCCAAGCTCCACTTAATGACTCTATTTTGGGCCCTCCTGGCTTAGAGTGAATGTCATTGGTAACTCTTTAGAACTGTAACCAGGAGGGTCTTCCTCTTCTAGTTTGACTTTTTTCCTTTCTTTTAATTAAAGGGGTCATCCCCTGACTCACTTCTTAAATAGGTCTATTCACTGAATGACTATTACCTCACTCTAAGTGAGCACCTGAAAAGGCCTTGGCCTAAAAGGGCCAGGGTCTCCCATAGCATCCTGGGCCACCTCCAGTCGTCCTGATGAATATCTGGCCATTGGAACCAGATAGCTCTGGAGGAGAAAGTGAGGCTGGGGACCTTGCACAGCCCTCCCTCACTCAAATCAAAGTCAACTGCAAGTCATGTCATCATTTCCCTGATGTCATGGTCCTCCAAAAACCAAGAAACCCAACAACAATGCATGAATGAGTTCATCTATTATTCAGCAATGGCAGCATAGTTCTTAATAAATTTGTGGTAATACCCAAAAGATCTTAGAGAAATCCTTAGACTCAAACATTGTTGAGGTGTGGCCAATTCTGAAGAACTTTTAACTGTTCCAAACGAGTGTTTCTACCTCACTACCATTCTATGTGATCCCTATTCTTAACAAAAGCTTGGCAAAACTGGCATTTGTCTATTGTCTGCTACAGACTAACTTCCTCTGGAGGATCCACTGTTTTCATCCATCTCCATTCATGTTGTTCCAGAGACTAATCAAGATGATGATGTCTTCGAGGTGCACTAACACTTCCATGTAGTGCATGTCTCCAACCACTTTTTCCTTTTAGTTATTGGAAAGTAGCGGGTGCCTCGAGACAAGTTTATACTGGTCAGATCTAGCAAGATAGATAAAAGTTGTCTTCTCCTTGAATTCCTCAGCCACAGGAATTTAATATCTATGACAAAAGCCCAAGACTGACAATCACTGTACAGCTAGCAGATAACAAGGGGGCATTTGGAATCCCTAGCAAAATGTACTGGTCCACATTTAATTCTTTTGTTTAAAGCTTTGGAGTCTATAACCATTCATTTCTTGCCATTTTTCTTAGGCATCACCACTGTGGACCATACACAAGGGCTACTGGACTCTGTAATGATGCCACTGAAACTCTGAAATAGCTTCTGAGGTCTTCCATAATAAGGAGAAGAATCTTCATAGATATCTCCTAGGATGGCCCCATGGCTTGCCCCTCAGGCACATGCTATATCCCACTCCTAAATCGAGAACATGCTTGTCCTTTTGCTCTCAGGAGACATCTGGCCATGTCTCCAGGAGGTTATTTAGTGCCACCTCAGTGGTTTCCTTTGGCTTTCTGGTAGTCTCATCACTTGGTCTGGCTCAGGGGTCTTCCAGAGTGTCGTATCTTTTGTCAAAATGTCAAACACAAGTTTCTTAATGTTTATGCCTGGGGGATATAGTTTAAGTCCAGAGAAATTCAGGCCAATTCAGGCCCTTTGGTATCTGCCTACCACACAGAGCCTGGGACTAAGCCTTAGATGAAGCAGAATTTTTGGATTTATTTGGGACATTACATTTCTCAGTAGTTATACCTCCTTTGATTACTAGGACTCCTACATTTTTAGGCAGTTCTTCACTGTCAGAGGGCAGACTAAATATGAAATTACCAAGGGATAATTCTATCTCCATGGACAAATTGCTCAAACAAGACCCGGAAAACTTCCTGAGTTTTCTCACCTGCCTTGACATTAGAGGTCTTAATTGCACATTCTTCCAGACCTTTCACTTTTCTGTCCAATGTCCTTAAAAAGCCATTTTAAGGTCTATGTCTCCTTCTAAAAATAGGAGAACTCTATGCTTTTCAGCTGCCAAAGCAATATAGGACCACTTAACTGTCTTTATACTCATCTCTTTTTTTTTCTAGAGACAGTGCCATGTACACCCACACTGTCACACAGACATAAAGGCAAATAATAAATGTGCAGCACCAGAGCAACAGTGGCCTATTAGATTAATATACCATACTTCAACAGCATTTGAAAGGAACAGACAAGCTTTCAATCCAGAGGTCTCCTATAAGAATTGCTTTTCCTGACACACTTTTGTCTCAGAGTAAGACCAAATAAATAAAGGTGGGGGCAATTTTCTATGAAAAATTAAGCACTGATTTTCTCTCTTTGTCTCAAATCAATCAGATTAATCAACATTTATTAAGTGCCCACTATGTTCCAGACATTTTGTTAGCACTTGGATACAAAGAAAAAGAATACAATAGTACTAATTTTGAAGAAGCTTACATTCAGTCTTGTCTTGAGCTATCTAGGGCAATATATCATCCATAAACTCTCCAAAGGTTTCTATAAAGAAGGGAACTAGAAACAAATAGTACAATTTTCATGCAAATAGTGATATCTACTGGTTATTTCATGGAATCAGTTGAATCTTAAGCATGGCAGAAGGGAGTGGTTCTCTAGAAATTCCTTATCTTGACTGGTGTTTCTGGGGCTCAGACATATCTTTAAAATTATAGTTTATGCATCAAGTGACAAGGCTTAGCTTAATTTTCCCTAAATGTAAGCAATTCATCTTATCATATATGTTTCTACACATTATTACTAATACAATAGGAAAGATTTTGCTCCTTAATTTTACACATCATCCATTTTCAATGCCAAAATGAAGTACTTCCATTCAGTCCTACATTTCTTGGCAATAGAAGTCAACTAACTACCATTTGCAGATGTGAATGCCAAGATAAGGCATATTCTTCCTACCAAGACTCTTCAATTTGGAGGTGGAAGGAACCTTTTGAGGCCGTATAATCTAACCTCCTCTTTTTTTCAGATTAGGAATAGAAGTTCAAAGAGGTTAAGAGCCTTGAATGAGTTCATACAGCTACTGAGTGGTATAACCAAGAATTGAACCTTGTTCCTCTGCCCCCACATACTTTTTTCCTTAAAAAAAAGGTATCTGAAGAAGGAAAAGAAGAGAAAAAGAAAAGCAGGAGAAGGAGTTTTTAACTTTTTTAACCTAATGCCCTAGGGAAAAAATCTTTTTGCCCTAGGAACAAAAGAATAAATCCACCAAATTGAATTACTTTGTTAAGTTTAATTGGTTTATGGATTGATGTTCCTTAATGAGAATTATTGTTGTTTAGTCATTTAGTCGTGTCTGACTTCATAATCCTTATGAGGTTTTCTTGGCAATGATATTGGAGTGGTTTGCCATTTCCTTCTCTGGTGGATTAAAACAAAGAGAAGTTAAGGCTTCTAGTGGTTGGGTAAATCACCACCTTCAGAAGGAGCTCATTCTGCTTCTTGTGACCTCAAATAACAAGGAAATTTTTCTTTAAATGGACCAGAAACTGGTGGAAGTTTTGCCCTTTGAAGATTCATCAAATATATTTAATCCCTCTTAAATATTATGGATTTTCAAGTGCTTGAAAATGCCTCTCATGTCCCACTCCTTCAGCCATGGTATACGGGCCATGCCTTTGGTGGAGGCAGAATGGGTAGACCTGGCTCCATATCCTTGTTCATCTCCTTCTAAACATTGTGTTTCATTAGACATTCAGACTTGAACAACTAGATTGGGAGTGATGCATGCCAAGGAAAGAGTGTAAACAAAGGTTTCAAAGTCACTGAGCTATGTCCTTACAACTGGACTCAATGAAGTGTCTGAGAGAGAATATTTGAATTGCAAGGGGATGTTAGAAACCATTTCATCCAAATCTTCCATCTCACTCATAAACCCTCTGAAATTCAGGGTATGAAGTGACTGGTGCTAGATCATACCTTGATAACCTAGTCAAAAGGCATGAGTATACACAAAGTAATGGAAAACATCCTGGTTATGGATACAGAGGTCCTGAGTTCAAATTCAAGCTCTGATATTTATTACCTGACCATGGGTAAGTAACAACTCTTTCTAAGTCTTGGGTATCTTGCTGGTAAAATGAGATCTTCAGACTAAGTCATCTCAAAGGGCCTTCTAGCTCTAGTTATAACACCTTCTAGCATCAATGGCCTTCTCTAAGAAACTCATCCTGAGAAAAAAGTGTGCTTTCTTTCTGAGTTGGAATGAAAGGGTGAAGTAATAGCAGCATTTTTTGTTATTCTCACCAAAAATAAATCAGAGTATCATATCATATATGAGTATTATATCAGATATCATATATCTCTATGTCTATGAGATATATTGGTAATTCAAGGATCTTCAATTTCATCAGGTCATTAGTGCATGAGTTAGAAGCCACATAATCCAATGCCCTCATTTTACTGATGAGGAAACTGAGGCCTAGAAAAGTGAAGCGATTTGCCCCATGTTCACATAAATAGAAAGGGTGGGATTTGACCTCCAGTTCTTTGCCACCCCCCCATCCAATGCTGTTTACAATAGCTCATAAAACAACAACAAATGTACCTAATATTTTCTAAAGTAGATGTCACTTGATATCATAGTCCTCATTCCCTTTCCTCCCCATACTTACAAGTCCTTGCCTTCTCCTCATGGATTTGAATGTGCGAGAGCCCTAAGAAGTCACCTGGATGGCCTTCCATTTGACAGAACCATAGCCCAGAGAGAATAGGATAAGTTTGACTTGCTTGCTGGTGTCTCAGCTAAGATTCAGAACCAGGTCTCCACAACCACAAGCCAAGTGCTATATAGGGCATCTATATCTCTATATCCCTCTGTATTCTGGAGACACTGACTTTGTGGCCATGGGGTCATAATGGAAATGCTGCATATTGGATTGAATCTAACATAGAGTCAGAAAACCTTTGTTCAAGCCTGAACTTTGACACATCTGTATGACCTTGGGTTAGTCAGTCACTTAGGGCCCCAGGTAATTCTCCTAGGCTACAACTTCCCAGAATCACAGTTTTTGAGTTGAAAGCGTCCTTAGGAGTCAGTCATCTAGTCCATCCCCCTCAATTTACAGATGTGGAAACTGAGTCCTGAGACATGGAGTGATTTGTCTAATGTCATAGGGATAGAAACTGAAGCAGGGTTCCAAGCTAGGTCTTCTGACCCCAGAGCCAATACTCATTCCATTGGGCCATGCTGCCTCTCCTCCCTCTTTCTATTTGCTAAATCATACTCACCTCTACATTCCAATCAACTCAACTAATCCAGGCTTCGGTCAGTAAGCATATGATAAGTAACCTATTGTGTTCCAGATGTATTGCTGACTATACAGGGACAATAATAAAGGAGTTCTTAGTCTCAGGGAGCTTAAACTCTATGAGAAAGCAACATGTACCCCCGAAAATACGTACATGGTAAAGGCAAAGAGGCAGTGAGGTGAGCACCAGGCCTGGAGTCAGGAACACTCATCTCCTCAAGTTCAAATCCAGGCTCAGACACTCCCCAGTTGTATGACCCTGGGCCAGTCACTTAACCCTGTTTGCCTTAATCCACTGGAGAAGGAAATGGCAAACCTTTGCCAAGAAAACCCAAAGGACAGGGGTGGCTAGGTGGTGCAGTGTATAGAGCGCCGGCCCTGGAGTCAGAAGGACCTGAGTTCGGATCCAGCCTCAGACACTCAACATACACAAACAAAAACCTAGCCATGTGACCTTGGGCATGTTACTTAACCCCAATTGCCCTGAAAAAAAAAAAAAAACAAAGGACACTATGGGGTTGAGAGTCAGACACGACTGACCAACAACAAGAATAAATGTAAGGCAATATTAGAGACATAACCTGATGTGGTGAAGTGGAGGAGGAGCTCCCAGCAGCTGGGCAAATCCGGTCTGGACTCATGTCCGCTGAGCTTGGAAGGGAGTTAGGCATTCAAAGAGGTGGAGGGTGGTGTAAAGTGGGGTGTTCACTAGGCAAGAACTGTGACTCCTAGAAAAAAAAGTGTGCTGTGAATTATGCATCTGTAATTAAAAAAAAACAAACAACAATCCAACAGTTAGAGCTTCCAAGGCTCATGGTTCATGTTCCTTAACTAGATTTAGAGATTTGTTGTTCAGTCCTTTCGAGTCTGACTCTTCAGGATCCCTTTTGGGTGTTTTTGGCAAAGACTCTGAAAAGGTTTGCCATTCCTTTCTCTAGCTAATTTCATAGATGAGGAAACTGAGGCAAGCAGGGTTAAGTGACTTGCCCAGGGTCATAAAGCTAGCAAGTGTCTCAGGCCAGATTTGAGTTCAAAAAAATGAGTCTTTTCTTGACTCCAAACCCAGTACACTCTCCAGCTTGCTGTCCCTAGATTTAGAAATGAAAAGAGAGATCAAGAAAGATAAGGGTTCAAGTTTTATCTCTGATACATACTGACTTTCAGGCTTTAAACTAGTAACTTAGCTTCTTGAGTCCCAGGTGACTTCTAAAACTTCTAAGTTTTAAATGAGTCATTGATATCCATGGGTAGAAGGAATTTCCACATAAAATATTCAATAAAATCACAAGTCCACGGCAAAAAAGGAGGGGGAGGGGAGTAAAAATGTATCAATATTCCTAGCAGGCACTAGCACCCAAAGGTACTTTTTCAAAAGGCTTGTTTAATTAAACTGAACCCCAGGGAGAAATACCATTTTATTCAGTAATATCAACAGGATAGCTAGTGTGCTTTCACTGGGAAGTCACACAGTCATTTTAAAAGATGAGATCTGATTTTCCAGGAAGCATCACCAGAATTGCTTCTGAATTGGCCCATCTCTTTAAAAAAACATTTTTCTTATTTTATTTATGAATTTAGAATAAACACCAAATAATATAGGATCTTTTTTTTCTTCTACTTTGTATGTTGGAGAGATCTTGTTTGTTAATGATTCTAAGTCCATTGTCTTAACACAGACTGAATCCTACCATTTTTCACTTTCTTTCTTCCTTCCCTCCCTTCCTCCCTTCTTCCTCCCTTCCTCCCTCCCTTCCTTCCTTCTTCCTCTCTCTCTCTCTCTCTCTCTCTCTCTCTCTCTCTCTCTCTCTCTCTCTCTCCAAGTCCTTTTGTACAAAATGACTAACATGGAAATGTTTTATATGATTGTGCATGTAGATTACTTACTGTCTCCAGGAAGGGGAGAATATAATTTAGAACTCAAAACTTTTTTTTAAAAATGTTTTAATATAATTGAAGGAAAATAAAATATTATTTTAAAATGTATATTAAATTTAATAAGACCTAGAAGAACCCTTGGGGATACCTGATTGAGACGTACTTCTGTTCACCATGAGGACTTGGTTGATGGGATGCTGGACTGGAACTCCATGGATCCACCTACAGCAGCAACCTCTGCCCCTCAGCTTTTCCTTCTTGTTGACCACAAATTACAAGGATGATTCTCTGAGCTCTGGAAAGAGAATGGTGCCCTTTACCCCATACAACCAGCCTGTGAGCACATGGCCTCCTGGGTAAGTCTAGGTTAATGGGATCAAACCAGTTCCTGTTTGGGACTTCTTTTTTCAGTACAAAACTTTGCCAGACATCTAAGGGCAGCCTGGCATCCTTCCCTTTTGGGTGCACCAGAGCACCCAGTGGATCAGCTCCCAGAGTAGTTGTAGCAGAATCACAGGCAATAACTGAAAGAGGGAAAGTAGCTGAGAGGGGGAAGAGAGAGGGGAAAGAGAGAGAGAGGGAGAGAGAAAGGGAGAGAGAGAGAGAGTGAGAGAGAGAGAGAGAGAGAGAGAGAGAGAGAGAGAGAGAGAGAGAAGAGGGGAGGCGAGGGGAGGAGAAGAAAGGAGAGGAGAGGAGAAGGAGGGGGAGACAGAGAGAGACAGAGACAGAGAACCCACTCGACAGCAATGAGTTCACTTGGCATTGATCAGTCTACACTCAGGACAAATATAAATAACTGAGCAACAATTCTACTTCAAATGTCCCAGTGAAGCTTCTCAAATCATGGGACTCATTCTCTGATTCTTTACTGCTTAGTATTCCCTTTCCTATGTGGGAAAATACATCTGCCTAACCCATATCTGATTCACATTTATACTCTGGGAGGAAAGATAGAAAGAAAAAAAGAAAGAAAGAAAGGAAGAAAGAAAGAAGGAAGGAAGGAAGGAAGGAAGGAAAGAAAGAAAGAAAGAAAGAAAGAAAGAAAGAAAGAAAGAAAGAAAGAAAGAAAGAAAGAAAGAAAGAAAGAAAGAAAAATAAAACCTTTTCCCCTGCTGGGGAGGGCCCCTTAGACAACCTTCAAAATAGAATCACTACTCTGGAATCTGGGTTGGGGGTAGAATTAAAACATGGGGGAGCCTCATTCTCCTAAGGAGGCAATAGAACATGGCTGCCAACTGTGCTGGAAAGGAAGAAACAAAATTGTCCTTTGTGGGGCCCCTTTTTATTTAATTTTTCATGTTTTACATGCTTGATCGATTTTTTTTTGTGGTGGTGGTTGTTTTGCAAATCCCTATCACTACCCATGAATGCCCAGCCCCTATCCCAAACCCTTCCTTATAGTAGTATATCGACCTAAGGCAAATGACCATGTTAGCTGTGTCTGAGACTGAAGGTAGAATTTGGAACCTTCACTGCAGCATCTCTCTGTGAGTGCTTGTTTATTCTTTGGTCTTCTGAAGTCAATATCTCCAGGAAAAGCCAACAACGATAAGCTGAAGCAGTGGGGCTACAGTGGAATGAGGGTCAGAACTGAGTCAACAGACAGAAACTCCAATGCTGTGTCCTGTGACATGGAGCTATAGATGACCTTGTTGAGCCTCCGTTTTCACATCAGCCAAAAAAGAGGGTTATTTTTAGGAAAGCATTTTGTAAATTTTCAAGTATGAGAGAAATGTGAGTTTTTGTTACTTACAAGCACTAGGCAGCCAGGTGGTGCAATGGATAGAGAGCTGGCCCTAGGGTCAGGAAGACCTGAGTTCAAATCCAGCCTCAGATACTTGCTAGCTGTGTGACCCTGGGTAAATCATTTAACCAGCTTTACCTCAGTTTCCTCATCTATAAAATGAACTGGAGAAGAAATGGCAAATCAGTCCCATTATCTCTGCCAAGAAAACTGGAGTCATGAAGAGACAGACATGAATGAAACAGCTTACAACAAAAGTGCTACAGAAATAGAGTGGATAAAAAGAAAACTTTGAGGGTTCGGCATTAGCAACTTTCCAGGAGGTAAACAGGAAAGACCATGCCTCCCACCCCTCCCACACCCACCCCCAGAGGTAGTGATACTTTAACTGAGTTTTTCAAGAAGCCAGTGGTTCTTAAAGCCAAAAGTTAGGAGTGAGAATTTTCCAGTTTTGGGGAAAATCCATTGCACAGTCACCCAGCAGGAAAACAGAGCGTCCCTGGTCAGTACCGTTGGATCATGGAGGGCAATAGGATGAATGAATATTAGAGAACTAGGAAGGAGATAGGATGGAAAATGCTTTAAAGGTCAAGAAAGGATTTTGTAATTGATCTTGAAATTTATTTACAGAGGATTGACTTGGTCATACAGGTTTTATGAAAATACTTAATCATCTATCTGGGGGATAGACTGGGATAAGAGAAGGAAGAAAGGGAGAAAGACCAACAATAGGCTATTTCAATAGTCCAGGTAAAAGGGGCCAAGAGTCTAAACTAGCATGGTGGTTATTAAATATAGAGAAGTGTGCATATTAAAGAGATGCTGTGCAGAAATAAGTTAGAAAGTTTGGCAACTGATTAGATATGTATGATAAGTAAGAGAAAGGGATGAAGAATGATGCTAAGGTTACAAATCTGGAGGATGGGAAGAATGACCATACCCTTGGCAATAACAGGAAAGATGGAGAGAAGGAAGGTATTGGGAAGGCATCAAAAAATAAGAAATTCTAGTTTTGACATGTTGAGTTTGAGACGCTCTTCTTCCAAAAGTCCAATAGGCAGTTGGTAATGTGGTACCGAAGGTCAGGTAATGGGCTAGAGAGAGATAAATAGAACTAGTAATCATATACATAGAGAGATGATTGAACTCATAGGAGTTGATGATATCACAAAGTGAGAGAGTATAGAGAGAAAAGAGAGGAAGACCCAGGCTAAAACACTAGGGCATGACACCCACCTCACTTAGGGGGTGTGATATGGAAGACGATCCAGCAGGAAAAGCTGAGATAGAATGGTCAGATGAGTAGGAGGAGAACCAGGAGAGAGGAACATCACAAAAACCTAGAGAGAAGGGAGTATCAAGGGGAAGAGAGTAATCAACAGTGTTAAAAGACAGAAAGAGGTCAAGAAGACTGGGGCTGGAAGAAAAGCCATTTGATTTGGCAAGTAAGAGCTCACTGGTAACTCTGGAGAGAGCAGTTTTGGGGTGAATAATGAGAATGGAATCCAAATTGCAAAAGTTCTGGAAGTGAATAAGAGGAAAAGTGAAGCCAGCAATTGTAGACAGCATCATCAAGGTGTTTAGCTGAGTCAGGGAAGAGAAATGTGATGATAATTGGTAGTCATGTTAAGATAGGGTGGTTAAGGGGTGGCTAGGTGGCGCAGTGAGTAGAGTGTTGGCCTTAGAGTCAGAAGGGCCTGAGTTCGGATCCAGCCTCAGACACTTAACGCACACACAAACAAAAACCTAGCTGTGTGACCTTGGGCAAGTTACTTAACCCCAATTGCCCTCCAAAAAAAAAAGTAAGATAGGATGGTTATAAAAAATAGAATAAAGGACACTTGGGTTTCTTCATAGACATCAGAGAAAGAGCCAATGAATAGATAAAGAGAGATTGAAGATTAGGGAGTGAATAAGGATGATGTTGGAGAAAATCTATTAGAGAAGACAGGAACTGATGTGAGCCAGGATGCATATGATCTGTATTGGCATAAGCAAGCAGAAAAGTGACCTCATCATCAAAAACTAGAGTGAAGGAAAAGATGGGTGGGTACTATCTCAGAAGGATGCAATATAGGAAGAAAGGAAAAAAAATAGTTTGGAAACAGTTGCTATAGTAAATGGGATGGGAAATCAATTGGGGAGGAAGAGAAGGCTTGCCTTGCTTTAGTCAGGACCCAGTTGAGATTAGCTAGTATAAAAGTGTAACAGACCCAGTCAGCATGGTTTCATGATCTTCTCCATTAATATTTAGAAGAACATGAGTAGGACTAAAGGAAGCAGATGAAAATAATCTCATGGTTATTGTTTGGCAATATGGGTGATAGGACAACATAACAAGGAATTCAAGAAGATAGGGTAGTGTAGAGTTGAACTGTTCATGCAGGGGCCAAAATTTTAAGGAACAGAATATAACCAGAGCAAGGGACAGGTACAGCTAGCATCTTGCTAAGAGATTCTTGGTCAAGGAGAGAATGAAGTTGAGGAGCAGGTAGGTATAGCCACATGGAAAGAGAAAAGATTATGAACAGATTTTTTTAAGAAAATCAGAAATCTGGAACATGGAATGAAACACTTATGGTTGATGATGAGATCATGGCTATGACCATCCCTGTGTGTGGCTGCAGTGGAATGGAGAACTGGGTTTTACAATATGAATAGACTGAGGAATTGGGAAATGGCTACTTGAAATAACATATGTCACAGCTCCCTAGAATAAGAGAAAGAGTTGTCGTGGAGAGGAAGAATGTGATCTAGGCACTTAACATGTTGAGAAAGGAAAGAGAATATCTTGGGCTTGAAGTGATGACCACTACCAGAATCTGGATTGGGTGATACATTTGGACTGAAAGAACCCCAATGGAAGAGAAATTCCTTGGTGGTGGTGATTGAGGGGCAGTCTGCAAATAACAATGGGAAGCAAGACATTTTCTAGGGTATCTAGGTGACCCAGTAGATAGAGAGCCAGGCCTGGAGTCAGAAAGACCTGAGTTTGAATCTAGTCTCAGACACTAATTGTATGACTAATTGCAAGTCGTTTAATCTGTTTGCCTCATTTTTCTCAGCTGTAAAATCGGGATAATAATAGCATCTACCTCCCAGAATTGTTATGAGGATCAAGTGATATAATGATTGCAAAGTGCTTGGCAGAGGGTTTGGCATTTGGTGATACGGTATATTGTTATCTATTGTTGTAGCTCCAGCTTTCTAGGCACAGTTAGAAATGGTTAGTCAATGGGTTCTGAAAGAATGAGGTATAAGATGAAAGGAATTTGGTTAAATGCCAGTCTGGCATTCCCAAAGGCACAATTTTATGGCAATCTGGAAAGGGACACATAGGGAAAGGGTCATAGAGGATGAGAATGAGGGAATGGACAGTTAGAGTTCAGGGGAGAGCTGTTCTAAGGCAGTCAGGGATTCTATATCACAAGGACTGGGAGTGTGTTAATTACTGGAGAATGAATGTAGACAAGCGTTGCAATTAGGTCTGCTGATGAAGGTAGGTGATTAAAGAATTCGAGGGTAATATTTTTGGTTGGTCCAACCCTCAGCAACAGCCAGAACTAAGTTTCTGGGCAAGCTCAGCCACCTTGGGAGGTAGTTTGACCTGGCCTGGCGTTCTGGCTGTCATGCCTTCCATGACTGATGGTTGGTCCAAAAACCTAGAAGAGAAATGTCTTATCTCTGCACTTCACCAACCAGAAGCAAGGCCTGATGATGTTGAGCCCTCTGGATAGTCTGGAAATCTAGCAAGAAGGAGGTGGTTTGTCCAAATCTGATTCCAGAGCTCTGTCAATCAAATTGGTTATTTACTGACAACAAATTAGGAAATAAGTTTATGTGGAAAGTGACTTGCCCAAGGTCACATAGGCAAGAAAGTGGCAGAAGCTCTCTCTATTAGTTCTTCTGACACACTCAGGGCTTCTGACTTCAACTCCAGGGCTCTTTTCCCATCTTTGTCATCATCAACTTAAAAATAGCTAGTATTTCTAGGTCACTTTAAGAGAGTCATTTCAGTAGAATTTAGGGACTAGTTTGCAAAGGATTGAGGAGCAGGAGGAGAGGAAGTAGAGACCATTGAGTAGTAAATGAGAGGACACATAGACCATGAAAATTTGATATAATATTCGAGGCAAATAAAAGGGTTTTTTTGTTTTGGTCTGGTTTGTTTTTTAAGGACTGGTTCAATGAGCAGATTCATAGGCAGTATGGAAGGGACTCACTGCTTCTTGGAACTGCTTTATATTATCTTGATGCCCTTTGTACTTAATTAAACTGTATATCCTTCCCCCATAAAATATTAAGCTCTTTGTGTCAGGGTTTGGGGTGTGTGGGGGGGGTAAGTACTGTTTAATTTTTGAATTTGTGTAAGGCCTTCCATTCCAGATGGAAGATTGGCCTGGACCCAAATAGACTGCTGGGATTTTTGAGTTTTCACTCATCTCTAGAGACAAAGAAATATTGTATGGATTGAGAGTAATACAGAATTTGGATGAGCCAGTGGAAAAGAGGGAGCCCCTCCCTCTAGAGGGTGTGGTAGTCTTATAAGTCAAGGTGTCATTAAGAAGGCCCAGGCTTGATGCTCTTAGTGAGCCAGACATCTGAGTTCCACAGAAAATATTATGTACTTACTTTTGTAGCCTGATGGGGTAGACTGAATGAAAGATCCAGATTATATTAATCCTGTCCTTGGGAGTTCAGTTATGAAACATGTAGTCCCTTATCACCAAGAGGATGATGAGAAGTGTGGTTTCATCTGGAAGGAGGGATTAAAGAATCATGGGTTTCAGAAAAAAAGATGAGTCATGCCAGGAATTTTTGGGTCACTCAGATAAATTTGACAAGGAGGAGGGTATTGGGGAGGGAGGGCAAAGGTACCCTCACATCACGGTCAGAGGCTCGGTGATTGCAAAGGAAAGGAAGCTGCTACCCAGGACCAAATATTATCACCAATAATTGTCAGCTTGGGTGGCTCGCTGACCTGCTTGAGGAGTGTTCTGCTTTGATAAAATGTGTTGCCAGCCTGTGAGCTGCTGAAATCATCTTCTCTCTCTGCTTCTTTCCCCTTCTCTTACTCATGACCACCTGGTAAATGGGCATGACTTATCCTGAAATCTTGTTTATTTCTTATCTGCACTTTTTATGCTGGGCTTATATCCTAATAAATATAAGTTGATTTCTCTAGTATTCTGAGTGTTTGTTATGAAGGAGCAGACCAAGCAAAGGAGAGGAGGTCAAAAAAGGGAACCTGAGAGCCACTGCCTCAGTTCTACCACAAACCTGTGTTCACTTCTCTCTCTGACTGCCCAGAGGGGCTTCAGGAATGAATGGATTATGATTTCTGCCCCCTCCCCCCATCAGAGAAAGTGAAACTGCACCAGGAAGTTACTATCTACCATATCTGGAGCTGTCCACTTAACACTCATAATATGAACCAACGGCCACAAGGAAATATACATTTGGGTTGGCCACAGTAGTTTATGAGAAACAAAATAAGACAGTAACATGCAGTCTTTAGGAGAATGAATGATATCAGATCTGGGTAAAATAGGGCTAGGGGCAGGGGAATAAGGAAAGGACATTCTTTGAAAAACATCTGCTTTTTACCAGCCTCTGGCCACCGAGGAAAGGGACTGATAAAAAGCAATCCAATACTTTATTGCTTACCTCTTCAGTTTTCACCATTCCTTGTGGACTTGGGGAGGGAAACATTTTGAGAAACTGTTTTCAGCTGCTTTCATCGGCTCCAGTATTGTTGGGCTGCAGCTGCTGCTACCACACTTTGGGGAGGGGTACCAGTCTTTTCCAACAGCTCTTCTACACTCCCCATCTCTCCAAAAACTATGCTCATATTTCCTTGCCTTGGGAATGAGAAATCAAAACCTGAACTGTCTATTCAATCATACATTTAACAGATACTTACAATATAATAGGCATTCTGCTCAGAGCTGGAGATGCAGATAAATTTAAACACAGGATCCACTGCCTTCAAAGAACTAATATTCTAATGGTGGGTCAAGATGCAAATAAGAATGTATAAAGAAGTTTACTGCTTAAAATGAAGGTAATCTCAGAAGTTGGGTGGGGAGGGAGAGAGAGGACAAAATCTATAAAACTCCCCTTTTCAAAGGGGCATTTGAGCTGTCTTGAAGGGGGCTTCAAGGAGGTCAAAAGTCATAAGTGAGGAGAGAGAGCATTCCAGGCATGGGATACAGCCAGGGAAAAGGCAGATGGAATGTCATGGAAGAGAAACAGCAAGCAAAGTGATGTAACTAGATTGCTGAATATGTGAATGGGAATAACTTAAAAAGACTGGAAGGGTGGGAAAAGTCTGGCTTGTGAAGGACTTTCAATGCCAGAATATTTCACCTTTGATCCTGAACATAATAGGGAGCATATGTGGTTTGATGAATAGAGAAGTGACCTGGTCAGAAATGTGCTTTAAGAAATTCATTTTGGTAGTTGAGTAGGGGCTGGACTAGAGTGGGGGAAGAAGAGGTGATATATGACAAATGTTATGAAGATAGAAATGACAAAACTTGATGACAGATTAGGTGGACATGTGAAATGAATGCCAGTTTACAATCAAGGATGACACTAATATTGTGAGCTTAATTGACTAAGATAATGTTAGTATCCTTGATGGGAGATTGGGAAGAGGGTTATGATATGTGAGTTGCTTTGGACATATTGAGTTTGAGATACTTATGGGATATCTAGTTTGAAATGTACAATGCAGCTGGAAATTCTAGATTAGAACTCAGCACTAGATATATAGATCTGGGAATTATGTGCATAGAGATAACTAATTAATATAATACAGAAGGAAAAGGGAAAGGGGTCCAGGGTACAGCCATGAGAGACACCCATGGTTGGTGGGTATGACTCTGATGATGGTCCACCAAAGGAGCCTGAGAAGGAGCCATCAGACCGATAGGAAGAGAATTAGGTGAGAACAGTGTCATGAAAACTTATAGAGAAGAGAATACCTCAGGAAGAGAGGGTGACAGTGCCAAAAGCTGCAGAGAAGTCAAGAAGGATATGGGCTAAAAAAGGTCATTAGATTTAACAAATAAGAGGTGAGGGTTTACTTTGGGAAAAGCAGTTTCATTTGAATGATGAGATTGGAAGCCAGGCTGCAGAGAGTTTAGGAGAAAATAAGGGGAGATTAAGTGGAGAAGCCTCGTGCATGTGGTTTTCTCTAGGAAGTTAGCCAAAAAGGAGAGACACAGGATGGCATCAGGGATGGCCACATCAGATGAGGCGTTGGGTGGGGGTTGGATAAGAGAGACACGAGCATTTTTGCCGGGAACCAGCCAGTAGACAGGAAAGACTGGACATTTGAGAGAGAGTGGGAATAATATAGGGGATGATCTTCTGGAGAACAAATGGAATGGGATCAGAGGGTTTTACCTTGCCAAAGAGATGAGCCAGTATTTGTCCATTTGGACCTCATCCATTCTCTCTCCTTTCAGAGGAGGCATTATATTCCTAACCTTAGTGCCTAGTGAGGGGTCTATTGATAATCACATAATAAGCACCTAATAAATATGCACTGAACTGACAGTGGAAGATGAGAGGGGGGAGGGAGGGAGGGAGGAAGAGAGAGAGAGAGAGAATAACGTAGAAGACAAAGTGCTGGAAGAAATGAGATAGATGAGTTGATGGGTATAGAAGAAGGATTAGCCTTGTCAAGGAAAAGGGCCTCCTGTTCCTCAGAGTCTAAAATGAAAGAAGAAAGGTTGGATAAGGATCTAGCTGTGTGTTGAGGTGCAGAGTAAAGAATAATAACAGCTAATACTTATATAGCTCTCATCATATGCCAGGCACTATGCTAAGCACTTTACAAATATTACCTCATTTTCTCCTCACAACCCAAGCAGGTAGGTGCTATTATTATCCCAATTTTGTAGATAAGGAAACTGAGGCAGACAGCACTTAAGCAGCTTGCCTAGGGTCACACAGCTGACAAGACCAGATTTGATTTCCAAGTTGGCCTAGGGTCACACAGCTGGCAAGGCCAGATTTGATTTCCAAGTTGAGGTTTTAAGGAACCACTGTGGGGTGTCAGAGTTAATAGGGAAAGAATAAATGAGTTGCTGTGTTCAATAATCAACAACAAATTTCAGAGGACTGGTGACGAAGCAAGCTACCTACCTCTTCATAGAGAGATGATAGATTCAGGGAGCAGAATGAATCATATAAAGTTTTTGGACATGGTCAATGTAGGAATTGAATTTGCTTGACCATGCATATTTATTATGAGTGATTGTTTTTTTCCACCTTGATTGAGGAGAAGGAAGGAGGGAGAAAAATGGGAAGTATTTTTTTGTTAGTTGAAAAATCCAATTTAGAAAAATAATTAATAGAGCCAGAAATGCCCGCCCCCCAAATTCTGTACAGAAATAAGGACCCAAGTGCCATTAAAAACATGAATGGATCCAGTTGCAAGGATTATATTATTTCCTTCACTGGAGTTCAGAAGCATGGGATTGGGATCAGAAAAGGCAAATGGTGAGAGTGACCAAGGGTTGAAGATTGGTAGGTGGTGCAAAGCAGGATGATGGGATAAGGGAATCAAACTGGTACTTTTATTGCCTATATTTTTACAGCTGCTTGTCCAGACTTTTTCCTGGGACCCTGTCCTTTCCCCACATCCTTTCTTGATGTAGTAACTCTCTCAGCTCCAATGGGTTCTAATAATACCTCTCTGCATATGACTCTATGATCTATATATCCAGACTTAATCTCTCCCCTGAGTCAGTACTGCATTACCAACTGCCTTTGGAAAGTCTTATACTGAATATCCCAAAGACATCTCAAATTCAACATGTGCAAAATCGAATTCATATCTTTCTCCTCAAACCCGTCCCCCTTCTGGCCTTCCCCATCTCTATTGAGGACACAACATTTCCAATCACCAAGGTGATAGCCTCACCTTTCTACCCTATGATGTACCAAGTCTTGTCAATTTTTCCACCGCCATCTCTCTCATGTACATCCCTTTGGGCACTGCCCTAGTACAGGCTCTACTCATCCCTGGAATTGATTACCGGGTCACTTTAGGTGAACTCTACCTCTGCTCTCTTCCCTCTTCATTCCATCCTTCAGACAGCTGCCTAAATAATTTTCTTAAAGCCTAAATTTGACTGTATCATTCCTCTGCCCAGGAAATTTCAATGGATTTTTCCTGGCTTTGATATAAAATATAAAATCTGTAGCTTGGTATTAAACTTCTTTCCAGTTTGATTCTTTCCTGCCTTTCTAAACTTATTGTACATAACTCCCCTTGACACACTAGATGTCTCAGTCAAACTTATTTGCTGATATCTGAACTCTGCACTCCCCTTCCCTCTTTTGTGCTTTATGCTATCTGTCCCCCATGCCTAGGATGCTGTCCCTCCTCACCTCTGCCTCTTAGAATCCATAGCTTCCTTTAAGGATCAACTCATCTGCCATTTTGGATCATGGGATCATAAATTTAGAATGGAAAGGATTCTAGAGGCCTTTGGGTCTAAACCCCTTCATTTGATATATGAAGATACTGAGACACAGAGAGATCATGATCTAGATGCTAAGATCACACATCTAGTAAGTGTTCAAAGTGGGAGCAGAATCCAGATCTTCCTTTCTACACTGCCTGAGGCTATACTACCTCTCCAATAGTGGGGACCTTCCATGATACCCAGAGCTCTCCCCTTCCCTCTAATATTATCAGCTATACCCTTATCTGTTTAATCTCATATCTCCCAGAATAATGTAATAAGCTTGGGTGCAGTGGATATTCTTCATTTTGATTTTGTCCCTTACTGAGCCCCTGCCCAGTGCACTGTGGAGGGGCCATCCCTTGACTCCTTCCTTAAAGAGGCCTCTTTGCTGAATGGGCATTACCTCACTCAAAGTGAGAACCTGAAAAAGCCTTAGCCTAGAAGGGCCATGGTCTCCCATTGCATCCTGGGCCATTTCCAGTTGTCCTGATGAATATCTGGCCACTGAACCCAGATGTCTCTGGAGGAGAAAGGGGGGCTGATGACCTTGAACAGTCCTCCATCACTCAAATCAAAGTCAATTGCAAGTCATGCCATCATTTCCCTGAAGTCATGGTCCTCTTCGAGAATGAAAGACAAGCACATTAAGAAACAAAACAACAAACAAATGAATAAATAAATGATAGATATATAGATAGATAGACAGATAGATGCTTGCTGCATTTAACTGGACAGACTTATTACTACTGATGGGATCAGAAAGAGATGGTAAAATCCCTTTAATGAATTTATAGAAAAACCTTGCAACCTAAAGGTTACTGCATTTCATTTCTATTTAACATAATTCTTTATTTGTTTTACTAATGGCCAAGAACAATCCATTAGTGATCCATAGCATTTAATACAGAGTCCAGCACATAGTAGGTACTTAATAAACGCTTATTGACTTGGCTTGGCCAGTACCCTCATGAGACAATTGGGTAATTCCATGTATTCTTTAATATTCTGGTGCCATAACTAAGCTGTTCCTTAAGAAGTAAGTGCTGAAGAATGTATGACTGATATCTATTAGCTAATAAGTCACTATAAACAAATTGTATAGTTTGGTGACAGTTCAGTTACCTCACAAAGACTGATTTTCTATCATGGACCCCAAGAAGTCATCGTTCTTGTTGCTGTTGGAATTAGCTTCTAATAGAAACTATCCACTGGGTTCAAATCTGGAAATTTCCTTCAGAAAAATGGTTCACTTTGAGTTAGGAAGAAAGGAAAAGTCTTCTACTTTTATGTCTAATAAATTTATGATCTTCCCCATTACACCATGGAGCAGGTAGGAAGTGCAGAGAATAGAGCATTGAACTTGGAATTAGGAATATTCATTTTCCTGAGCTCAAATCTGGCTTCAGACAGCTGTGTGACCCTTGGCAGGACACTTAACCCTTTTTGCCTCAGTTCCTTAACTATAAAATGATTTGGAGAAGAAAACAGCAAACCACTTCAGTGTCTTTGTCAAGGAAACCTCAAAATGGAGTCACAGAGAGTCAAACATGACCAAAACAATTGAACAATAGCAGCCATTACCTTCATAATGACATTAAAATAAAGTTTATAGAGTTTGTCAATTTCCACTTGCTGAAGTGTTTCTTTCTGAACAGATTAGTAGTCAATAGATATGAATAATTAATCCAAAAAAAGAGCTACTAATTTAATAAGTCTATGAAAAGATTGTTCCAAAAAACTAGTGATGACAAGTGTAAATCCAGACAGCTTTCAGGCTTCACTTTATACCAAATTGCCAATGTTCAGAGGAAGGAATCAGTACTGACGGAGTTGTAGGAAGATGGCTACATTAACATGTGGTTGGTAAAACTGTGATTACCGTGGCTCTTCCCTAACCCCATGTCTTTTCTTTATTTTAACATCCTCAGTCTTGGTGTAGTAGCTCTCCTAGCTCTGATAGGTTCAGTTAATATCTCTCTATAGTTGATTCTCAAATATTTTTTTAATCCTTATCTCTCCTGAACTCCAGCATCACTAACATCTAATAATTCTGGAAAACTATTTAGAATTATGTCCAGAAAATGACTAAATTTTTGCTAATGAGCATACTCCCATAAGGAGATCAAAGACAGAAAGTAAGGTCTCACATACAACATTTTTTTTTACAACAGCACTTTTTCTAGTATTGAAGAACTGGGGAGTTGTTGATTGTGCTGCCAAAATGGAAGAAACTAAGAAGGTAATGGAAGCATTTCTCCTTAAATCCCAAAAAAGAGAATAGAAGGAAGTTCAGAAGGAAAGTCAGATAAGCAAGACAGTTTTGAAAGTAACAAGTTGAATTTGTTACATATAATAGTGATATGTGGTTTCTCACACAATGTTCTTTATCTTTTCTACTTTGTATTTGGAAAACTTTGTCTTTTTTGGTGCTCATTAAATTCACAAAGGAAAAAACAAAAACTCAAAAATGACACATTTTAATGTGCTTAATTTTATCTAATTTAATATGTAAATTTAAAAATTTAAGGTTTATAAGGAGCTTCCCTCAAGATAACTGTTGAGGTAGTCAGTAAAAGAATGATTGTCTCCATTTTAGAAATGAGAAAGTGAGGTCTAGAAAGGACAAATTATTTCTCTGCAGCTAGTTACACAGCTGGTCGATGCTGGAGCTCAAAGGTCCTCTGTGTCTGAGTCCTGTGCCTTTTTCACTATATAAAGGTGAGAACGTATTCCGTAGGATGCTCTACACAACTATGTGGGGAGGGAAAAAAGAAGGAAGGAAGGAAGCAGGGAGGGAGAGGGGGGAGAGAAGAAAGGAAACAAGCATTTACTAGGGAACTACTATGTTGTAGGAATTGTGCTACCATCTCATTTGATCTTTGCAACACTCCTGTGAGGTAGGTGCTATTATCAGCTTCATTTCATTTTACAGTTGAGGAAACTGTGGGAGACAGGTGTGGAGAAAGCAGACCAGGATTTAGTGACATTGTGTTGAAATAAAGGATGTGAAAGTGTAATCTAAGAGTCCCCAGACCCTTTCAGGGGGTCTGGGAGGTCAAAATTATATTCATATCAATACTAAGACACTTTAATTTTTAATATGGTAAATGTCATAATAACTCTAAAACCAAAAAGACTTGAGAGGTGCTGCCTTAAGGCATGCCAATTTGAAGTATAAAGAATATGATTTTAAGGTGGACATTTACTCCATCTGCTTGTCAGTAGCACTTAGAAAATTGACTTTCCAAGGAAATCCAGGCCCTGCTTATCTTGGCACCCGTAATCTCAAACCTTTTAGTTATTGAAAATCCGGGTGGGGGGGAATGTCTAATTTCTGATCCCCTTTCAAATGAAAGGGTTGGATTCAATCAGTTTGAAGGCATTTTCTTCTGGCTCTAAAAACCCATGAGGCCATTTTATATGTGAAAAGATCTAGAAAACATTTGCTTAAACATCGGTTCCTGAATTCATTGACAAGGACATACCCTCCAACCATTGCTAATCACCCTCCCTCCCTTTGTAGTTTTTGCTGTTGTTGCTTGATTGTTGTGGGGGGTTTTTTACGTTATAAACATTTATAGATTATTTCCATTTCTCAAGTTCTCTTTTAACAAAGTAAAATAATTAACATTATTTAATTAACATTAATTATAAAATTATTAACACAGATCTCATCTGAAAGTACATGCAGTATTCCACATCTGTAGCAACACTTATGTCCCTATTAAAAAAAAAAACCAATATAAATCTGTTTTCTCTCTTTCTCCTCTCCTACCCAATGGTGAAAAAGAGAGGAGAGACAATATTTTGTTTTGTTTTTTATTATTATTATATCAAGTAGTTGGTCTTAATGAATTACTTTGTCTTTTTTATTTTTCTTTAAATCATCACTTGGCGATGTCTCCTAGTAGCCAGATTAGTCAAAGTTCAAAGCCCTTCCAGCTGAGTGAGGCCAGCCAGCATTCTCCCTGTATTGTAATAGCCTTAGAGAAGGCCAGATCTCTGACACACAGGTTCAATCAATCCACCAACAGTCATGTACTGAACATTGGCTAAGTGCCAGGTCTGATGCTAGGTGATGAAAATGCAAATACAATGAATGAAAGACTCCCTGGTCTCATGGAGCCTACATTTTAATGAGAGACAACAATTACATGTAAAAGGAATAATTAGAAAGAGAAAAAATACAATGTAGAAAATAATACCAACTACGATGTAGTCTTCAAGAGAGGGAGACTTTAGTGGGAGGGAGCAGAGACACACTCACACAAATACATCTTTTTTTTGTTTTTTTAAGGCCTTCAGTACACAAGAAAGCCAAAGTCCCAGGTGCCTTGAATTAGAGCCTTGCAGGCCCCCATACAACTTTAGAGCAAACCTGCCCTGGGCACATATGAATTTGAGTTTAGTAAACATCTCTGAAAAGCCCATTAAAATGTAAACTTGAAAGTATGCTCGGTCCAGCTGTTGTCTCATCATTTGCCCTGAGCTGCACATCTGGCGGAAGCTGGCCCAGAATGCATCATGGGCAGGCTGGCTGGAGGGAACAATAAAACATCAGGCTGGTAAGGCCAACTTCAAAGGGCATGGGAGTGGCCCATTGGAATTGGATTAGAAGATGCATCTTTGATGACGCAGGCCCTCCAGAAGCAGCCTCAGCCCCGTCCTGCTAGATACTCTTCCCGTGGATCCCCCACCCCCACCTTCCTGCCAAACGCCCACACTGCACAAATTTGGCTGAGAGGTTCCAGGGCTTTTAGTGTAGGAGCTTTAGCTACGTTCTACAGATGTGCGGCAGAAAGATAAAGTTAGACCTTACTAGAGCCCCAAGGCACCCACTCTCCTCTGCTGCCTCTGCAGTCAACAGAGAAGCTGCTGTAGCCTTAACCCTGAAGGGGATGAGGAGACTGACACAGAGGCTTGGCACCCAGTGGTATTTCAGATGCTTTTAGATGGTTCTCAGGATGATATGGAAGGCATCGAAGCCAGACCATGCTGTGCCCTATAGAAGAGGGGAAGCCAGGGAAAATGTCGGCTCTATAGAAACTTATGTTGTTGTTCAGTCATCACGGTTGCATTTGATTCCTCGTGGCCCCATTGAGGGTTTTCTTGGCAGGAGAGACTTGCCATTTCCTTCTCCAGTTCATTTTACAGATGAGAAAACTGCAGCAAACAGGATGAAGTGACTTGCCCAGGGTCACCCAGCTAGTAAGTGTCTGAGGCCGGATTTGAATTCAGGAAAATGAGGACCAGCACTCTAGTCTAGCCACTGCACCACCTTTCTTCCCCTTATGTTGGTAATGCATCCCATTAAATTCTAGTGACAGACTCAGTCCAAGGGCCAACCAAGTCAAGTAGAGTCCAAAGTATATGGTGAGTGAGGTATTGGACTTAGGTTCAGGAAGATGTTGGTTAAATCCCATCACAGACCTGATCTTGAGCAAGTAATGTAAACTCACTGGGCCTCTGTTCTTTCATCTACAAAATGAGAAAATGGCTTGTAATCTCCCTTCCAGCTCTAAAGCTATGAATTTATGAGTCTGTCTAGGAGAATCACCACCACTTGTTTGTATGTGAAGTGATTAATTCTTTGACCATGCCATGGTCAAATTTCCTGAATTATCAATTCAGGAAATGTAAAAAAAAAAAAAAGGTGCAAAATTTGTCCCAGTCATATGTGGCCCCTTCTACTTGTGCACGGACAATGGTGGGAAGTGGACAGAGGATGGGAAGAATTACTTTTATGACCAACTGTATACATTCTCTTAACAGAGTACTCTACTTCCAATTATTAACAAATTGATATATTACTGGGAAAGAGCAGCTAGAGGCACAGTGGATAGAATTCTGGGCTTAAGAGTGAGAAGACTTATCTGCCTGAGTTCAAAGCTGCCCTCAAACACTTACTAGCTATGTTACCCTAGGCAAGTTACTTAACCTTATTTGCCTCATTTTTCTCATCTATCAAATAAGCTAGAGAAGGACATAGCAAACCACTTTATTATCTTTGCTGAGAAAACCCCAAATGGCATCATGAGGAGTCAGAAATGACTGAACAGCAACAAATATTACTGGGAATCAGTGAGCTACATTAGTATTGATATCATTTCAATAAATGAAACCAAAAGGTGTCACCAAACAGAAAGATGGCTCCAAGTTTCTCTTTGGAAAAAGCAATATGGTGCAGTAGAAAGAATGCTGGACATATACCTAATCTGGGTTTCAATCTCAGCTCTGTCATTAATTCCCATGTAACCTTGAATAAGATACTTCCTCTCTCTGGGCTTCAGCATCTTCATGTGTTAAATGAGGAGGTTGGAAAGAAAGGAAGGGGGGGTTATCTCTGGTCATCCTTATTGATATCAGGCCACTGGATCCAGATGGCTCTAGAGGAGAAGCTGAGGCTGGAGACTTTGCACAGCCCCCCCTAACTTCAATCCAATTCACTTCTGTGTCATGACATCACCTCCCTGTCCTCCTCGAGAAGGACAAACAACAGCTACAATTACTTCCAGGAAAAAAACTAAAATCTAGAACCAGAAAGAACCTTAGTGAACCTTACCTTTCTCACACAAACCCAATTTTGCATCTGAGTTGATTGAGGCCCAAAGAGATTCCTGATCTAGGAAATAATTCTCTCTCCTGTTTTCATTCTCATAGACTGCACTACCTATGCAGCAAGCCTCAGAGACATACAGTTCCCCCTTTCCCCTCATGGGGGTTAGGGGAGAGGCACACCCATAATCCAGAAGATCCACAGAAAATGTTTTGGCCCTCCCTTCATTCTAGAGAAGGTTGATTTTTTCCTTTTTCTTCTACTGTTGCTTACAGTACCTTATTGTAAAAATTGGGTTGATGATACACACATTTCATGCATTTCTGAGTTTCTAAACTTTTTCTGTGTTATCTGCTGGACTTTGTGTCTCATCTGCAGCTTCTGCAAAACTCAAAAAAAATCCCATTTAATTTCTTAATGTCAACCTGCGATATAGTGAAACCCCAGTGGGGAAAGTTGCAGTATGTAAGGGGTAACTATAGTTTAAAAGGGTGTCTCTGGACACTAGAGAATTCTAAAATATGGACATTACTTCATAGTTATTTGAAGAAATCATCTCTTACCCACAATACTGGATGCAAACAGATTTTCTCATTCTTCTATCTAAATGTTCTCTGTTCCTTTTTTTATCCCACAAGCTAGCTAGAAAGGAGAGTGAAGCTGTAAGAGTCTTTGTATTTCCCTTCAAACAAATCTTCATTTATTCCTAAACCAAAGCTTGTTAAACATGTGAATGTTGAATCTTCTCCTTGGATCTGTAACATAAGTCAAGGGTGCCCTTATTTTCTGTTGATGAAGAGGAATGTAAAGAGATTGGAGACATTTATTAGAGTTTTCCAGAAATTATTAGATGCCATTTTGAATCCAGAAACTAAAGGAAGGATGAAAAACAGAAAATCCCTTGCATTTACAATGACTGAGGGATTGTTGAAATGTCCTTGTTGTACTGAGATGTGGTGGTTTGGAGTAGAGTATGGATACTCAGCCCATTCCCTGAGGCTGGGGAAGCCTTCTTAGTAAAGAGGTTTCTGTGCTAATGATAACCTGGAATGCTGGACCTCTCCTAATTGAAAGTGAGAGCCTGACAAACTCTTAGCATGGGGTGAATGTCTTCTACCCATCAATAAAGATTTGAAGGACCCAGACCTTGTTACTCTTGGTCAGAAATGAATAATGTCCTGGCCTTATGACTGACCTTTCAAAAGTCAGATTCTTCAGGGCTAGGAAGTGCAGGAGGGGAGACCTAAATCGATATCTGGATCTTAATAGCTCACAGTTTCACTTTTCCTCTTAATGAAAAAAATAAAATCAAGGAGTTACAGGCAGTGTTTCTATGGCTAACTGGAAAGTAAGCAGAGAGAAAGGGTACAGGGCTGAGGGTGACAATGGGTGGCAGGAGGAAGAATCCAATAGAACAAAAGGAAAGACATCTACAGGAATCAGGGTCAAACATGAGGTCAACTCTAAGATGCTGATTAAATAAGATGGCATCCTCCTGCCTGAGGAGCCATTATCATCTGTCTTGTGAAGACCTGGGCAAATGCAACTTCAGGAGTTTCTGTGGACACCCTCAGGGTTTCTCCAGGAAGACTTCAGGCACCATTGCCCTTGAAGGCTCTTGGTATAACTGAAAACACGCAGGAGGAAAGCTCAAGAAAAAAAAAAAGTCAAATTGAGGGAAAATCTACTATTTCCCTCATGGATAAAGGTCCTGATTACAAAGCAAAATGAAGACAATTGTAGAGGCAAATATGTACATCCATAGGGAAAGAAACAGGAAACAGGCAGAAACTTGCCATAGAGGAGAAAATAAAGAAAAGTTTGGGTATCAGGTGTCCACAGTAACTACTTCATGGATTCAACCCAAATGGAATCCAACTGAATGTCCATTTTGTTTGATCTGGCCAAAACTTCACCATTGAGACTAAGCAGAGTTATTCATTTTCCCTGGAGCCCTTTGTTAACTTCTAAACTTGATGAACATTTCAAAATATATTTAAATCTATTTTGGTCTTGAGACATTAATAGTCATAAAAGGTTAGTGCAAGTTCACGATTGCAAAAGGGGGATGCAAAAATACTTACAATCATAGATAGTATCATGGCCTTAGAACTGGAAAGGTCCCAGAGGTTAGGTAGTCCAAGACCTTTATTTTACAGAAGAGGAAACTAAACACAGAGAGGATAAAGGATACAGGCAATATGTAACAGAGTCAGGGCTCAAACCTAGGATGCATGGCAACCTCTAATTTTGCCTTTACTAAACTGATTTTTAAAACTTACCCCAAACCTAAATGTTTTGTCTTTCTGGAATTTCAGAATAATCACCTGATGAAACAGCCAACAAGTATTAATTAAATGACTAATGTTCAATTTATTCCTAGATAGGGATTCCAAAGACATCATGGTACAGTGTGGTGAGAACCTTACACTCAAGTCAGGCTTTTTAAAAGTCTTAATATGACACTTCCCAGCTTTGCTATTTAGCCTTTCTGAGCAGTTGGGACCCTTTGATCTCTGAGACAAATACGGAGACTGCAGTTGCAAGTCAAAAGGCAGAAGGGAGGAGGGCAGCACTATCTGTCTCCAGGAGGTGGGCATTGTTCTGGGTGAAGATAAAGAGCTACACAGAAAGATGCCTGTTCAACATAACAAAACAGCTTTTCATCATCATGATCTCATTGAAGTTGTAGCCTCTTTGCAGAATCAGTTCTGGTGTGTTTCTGATTTAAATTAGCCAAAGGATACTAGTTTGAGTTAGAGGCATCACTTCATCTCCAGGGGTTTCTGTACCCTCATATGTAAAATGCAGGGGAGGTACTCAATGGCCTCTCAGGTCCCTTCTAACACTAAATCTTTGGTACAATGAAGTATGGAAGAAAGGGTGGAAATATGGAAGCTTTGCTGATGCCTAGGACACCAAATGAACAGTTTCAAAATGAGCAATGGACCAAAAATGAGACTTCCAGGACTTGAAATGTGTTCGGTGTGGGCAGTGCCTCCCTCTACTGCCACAGTCACACCCCCTTTACAGCCTGGCTAACAACTGATGAGCATGTGGGCAGTGAGGGGAGGAGTCTGTTTGAAAAGAGGTAGGCTGGTCCTCAGAGAAGGAACACACACTTCTTCACTAGGATCTTGCTTTAAGATTTTGTGACATTTTCTTTCCTTTTTTGTCTTTATTAATATGTTTGTTTACTTTTAGTTTACAACATTCAGTTCCACAATCCATTGAGTTTCATTTTTTTCCATGAGCAGCTACAATCAAGTATAGATCTGCACATACTTTCACAGTAGACATTAGTCAGGTTATAAAGAAGACTTGTAACCAGATGGAATGAGCAGGTAGGTTGCTTCAGTCTGCATTCAAACTGTGTTCTTTCCATTTCTTTCTCTGGATGTAGACATCTCTCTCCATCATGAGTCTTTTGGAATTGTCTTATAACCTTGCATTGCTGAGAAGAGTCCAGTCTATCAAAGTTGGTCTTCACACATACATTGTGTCTGTAATTGCGTACAAATTTCTCCTGGTTCTGCTCTTCTCACTCAATATCATTTTGTATAAGTCTCTCCAGGTAAATATGAAGTCCATCTGCTCCTCATTTCTTACAGTACAATAGCATTCCATTGCATTCATATACCACAATGTGTTTAGCCATTCCCCAATTGATGTGCATCCCCTTAATTTCCAATTCTTTGCCACCACAGAAAGAGCTGCTCTAAATATTTTTGTACATACAGGTCTTCCTCCCACTCCTATGATCTCTCTGGGATAAAACCCTAGAAGTGGTATTGCTGGGTCAAAGGGTATGAAATTATTTATAGCCCTTTGGGCATAGCTCCAGATTGCTCTCCAGAATGGCTGGATCAGTTTACTGCTCCAACAACAATGCATTAGTGTTCCAATTTTTCCACATCCTCTCCAGCATTTGCCATTTTCCTGTTTTGTCATCTTAGCCAATCTGACTGGTGAGATGTACCTCAGAGTTGTTTTGATTTGCATTTCTCTAATCAATAGTGGTTTAGAGCATTTTTTCATATGCTTATAGATATCTTTAACTTCTTCCTCTGAAAACTTCCTGTGCATATCCTTTGACCATTTATCATTTGGGGAATGACTTGTATTCTTATAGATTTGACTCAATTGTCTGTACACTTTAGAAATGAGGCATTTATCAAAGACATTGGTTGTAAAAATTCTTTTCCAATTATACACTTTCCTCTTAATCTTGGTTACTTGGCTTTGTTTGTACAGAAACTTTTCAATTTAACATAATCAAAATTATCCATTTTGCATTTTATAGTGCTCTCTAACTCTTGTTTGGTCATAAAGTTTTCCCTTCTCCATAAATCTGACAGTTAAATTCTTCCTTGCTTTCCCAGATTGCTTACAGTATCAGCCTTTATACCTAGATCATGCACCCGTTTAGACTTGATTTTGGTATACTGAGTTATTTCTGCCATACTAGGTTCCAGTTTTCCCAGCAGTTTTTGTCAAATAGTGAGTTCTTATCCCCCAAACTGGGGTCTTTGGGTTTATCAAACAGTAGATTACAATAGTCATTGACTGCTGAGTCTTGTGTACCCAATCTATTCCATTGATCCACTACTCTCTTCCTCAGCCAATACCAATACTGCTGCTTTATAAAACAGATTAAAATCTGGCATACCTAGACCACCTTCCCTAGCATTTCTTTTCATTAATTCCCTTGCTATTCTGGACCTTTTGTTCTTCCAAATGAATTTTGTTACTATTTTTTCTACCTCTATAATTTTTGATAGATTGATTGGTATGTCACTAAATATGTAATTTAATTTAGGTAAAATTGTCATTTTAATTATATTAGCTCAACCCAGCCATAAGCAGCTCATGTTTTTCCAATTAGTTAGATCTGACTTAATTTTTGTGAAAAGTGTTTTGTAGCTGTGTTCATACAGGTCCTGGGTTTGTTTTGGCAGGTAGACTTCCAAATATTTTATAATTTCTATAGTAACTTTAGAATTTTTAAATTGAGTTTTATTTTTATTTTTAGTTTACAACATTCATTTCAGCAAGATTTTGAGTTACAAATTTTCTCCCCGTCTTTTCCTGCCCACCACCCCAAAACAGCTATCCCATTGTGTACCCCCCCCCCCAGTCTGCTCTCTCCTATATCCTCCCCCATTCTCCCTCTGATTTTCCAGTAGGGCAAGATGGATCTCCATTCCCCAGAGTGTATATCTTATTTCCCAGTTGCATGTAAAATAATTATAATAATAATATTTTTAAACATTTAATTTTAAAACTTTGGATTCCAGGTTCTTTCCTTTCCTCCCTCATCACCCACCATTACTAGGAAGATAAGCACTTCAATATATGTTGTACATGTGTAGCTATGTAAAACATTCCCATAGAGGATATATTGTGAAAGACTGACTCTATTTCCCTCCATCCAATCCCGCCCACCACCTTGTTCTATTCTCTACTTTGACTCTGTCCCTTTTCAAAAGTGTGTGCTTCTAACTACACTCCCCCCAACCTGCCCTCCACACCATCATTCCCTTCCCCACTACTCTCCTGTAGGGAAAGATACTCTATTTAGTGTGTATGTAATTCCCTCCCTAAGACACATTCAATGAGCATGTTTGACCCATTCCCCTTTGCCTTCCTGTTCTTCCCTCCATTGTAACAGTTTTCCCTTGCCTCTTTTTTTTTTTTTTTTGGAGGGAAGGCAGGGCAATTGGTGTTAAGTGACTTGCCTAAGGTCACATGGATAGTTTTTTGTGTTAAATGTCTGAGGCCACATTTGAACTCAGGTCCTCATGACTCCAGGGCCAGTGCTCTATTCACTGTGCCACCTAGCCACCCTTCCCTTGCCTCTTCTATATGAGATAATTTACCCCATTCTGTCTCTCCCCATCTCCTCTCATTATGTTCCTTTCTCACTTCTCAATTTCACCTTTTAAATAGCATCCCTTCCTATTCAATTGATCCTGTGCCCTCTGCCTATTTATACATTTACACATATATACACACACTCACATGTGTATTCATATGCACATATGCCCTCCTATATAGACATATATGCATGTACACATTTATATTCCCTTCAACTATCCTCATACTGAGAAAAGCTTCATAAGTTACAATTATCTTTTTTTTTCCATGTGGGCATATAAATAGTTCCTTATTATTTCTTTTCCCTGTTTAGCTTCTCATGCTTCACTTGCTTCTTGTATTTAAAAGTCACATTTTCTGTCCAATTCTGTTTTTTTCATCAAGAAAGCTTGAAAGTTCCCTATTTCATTGAATGACCATATTTTCCCCTGAAACATGATACTCAATTTTGCTAGGTAGGTGATTCTTGGTTTTAATCCCAGCTCCTTTGTCCTCTGGAATATCATATTCCAAGCCCTTTGATCCCTCAGTGTAGAAGCTGCCAGACCCTGTGTTATCCCGATTGTGTTTCCACAATATTCAAATTGTTTCTTCTTGGCTGCTTGTAATATTTTCTCCTTGATCTGGGCACTCCAGAATCTGGCTATAATATTGTAAGGAGTTTTCTTTTGGGGATCTTTTTCAAGAGGTGACTGGTGAATTCTTTCAATTTCTGGTTTGCCTTCTGGTTCTAAAACTTCAGGGCAATTTTCCTTGAGAATTTTTTGAAGGATGATTTCTAGGGTTTTTTTTGGTTTGTTTTTTTTATCATGGCTTTCAGATAGTCCAATAAATTTTAAATTATCTCTCCTGGATTTATTTTCCAGGTCAGTGGTTTTTTTCCAATGAGATTTCTCATTTCCAATGAGATATTTCACATTTTTTTCATTTGTTTGGATCTGTTTTTGATTTGTATTTTGATTTTCTTATAAAGTCTTTTTATCTTGATTTCTTATAAAGTCATTAGCTTCCATTTGCTCCAATCTAATTCTGAAGGAATTATTCTCTCTAGTGAGCTTTTGAAATTCTTTTTCCATCTGGCAAATTTGGCTTTTTAAGGTTTTCTTCTCCTCATTGGCTTTTTGGGCCTCTGGCTATTCGAGTTAGTCTATTTTTTAAGGTGTTATTTTCTTCAGTCAGTCTGTTGACTCACTTTTCATGATTTTCTTGCATCATACTCATTTCTCATCCCAATTTTTCCTCTTACTTGATTTTCAAAATCCTTCTTAAGCTCCTCCATGACCTATAGTCAATTCATATTTTTCTTAGAGGCTTTTGATGAAGGAGTTCTGACTTCATTGTCGTTCTCCTGTTCCATGCTTTGACCCTTTTTGTCCCCCAAAAAGGAATCTAAAGTTGGATTGTAGTGCTAACTTTGCTTGCTCATGTTGCCACTCAATTACTTGACTTTTGAGCTCTTTGTCACAGTAGAACTCTGCTTCCAGAGAAGAAAGCATTTTCCCAAATCACTGGGGTTTTCACAGTTGCCAGAGCTATTAGGAGGGCACTGTCTCTACAGCCCCCACAAGTTCTGGCTCACAGGTCACACACCTCAGGACCACCACCCAAGACCTCGATCCAGATCCAGGCAGGTTAAAGCAAGAGTGATTACCCTTTGAATGGTGGCTCGAATTGATTAAGAGCAAAGTGAACAGAACCAAGATAACAATTGTATACAGTTATAGCAATATTGTTTTAAGAATGACCTTAAATGAATGTTATTTTTGACTATTATAAATACCAAAATTAACTGTAAAGGACATATAAAGAAAGATGCTATCTGCATCCAGAGAAGAGACTGATAGATATATAGAATAATTTTACATAAACACATATACATATGTGTGTATACCTATTTGTGTCTAATGGTAACCATCTCTATGGAGAGGGGGAAGGAAGAAAAAAAGAAGAAGAAATTTACCTGATAATTTTTGGTGTATGTTTGAAAGTAACAGCAAGTTGTGCACGGTAGATTTGCAGTTTCTTGTTCAATCATCTTTTTTTTATTAATTTTGCTATAGTATGGAAATGCTTCTTTTATTCCATAAATTAAAAATAAAATAATTTTTAAAAAGCATAAATATTTGCTGATTTGAATTGAATCAACTTGGAATCAGTCATTGATAGAATAAATAAAAGAGAAAATAAATGTTTTTGTCTATAAAATGTAGACATGCTGTAATGGAAATGCAGATGTAAAGATCTTCCCTGCCCCCAGCTTAAGTGCACCTGGAGCCTGTGGTGGGAGGTTTGTTTTTCAGGAAAGCCCACACCTTGATACTTTGTGATTGGGCAGTGGGTCAAGGAGGTTGTTACATTCTCTGAGCCAAGAGAAGGCTATATAAGCCCTGAGGAGAGGCTTTGCTTTGGGGCTCACTTTGAGAAGTGTTGTGTGATTTGACCAGATGAGACTCTGGGAAGCCGTTGTTGAGAGCCTCCCGGCTTTGAAAACTCAGACGTTGATGCTTCGCTCTCTGGTAACTGTGATTTGGTATTGATATAATGGTAGGACAGTTTGGAAGCCTTGTCTGTTTGATCTGTAAGTTCTGTAACTCTGAAGTTCGGGGTGCTGACCTTTTTCCCCTGAACTAGGTAATGTATGTTTGTTTGATTAAAGTAAGCTTGTTAACCCATTTTGAGTTGCTTTCCTTTTGAAAAGCAGATCTAAGAACCTGTGTTGGCAGTCACCCTGGGGATATTGGGGTGCTTGCCGCTACACATGCATTCCTCATATCTAAAGGTTTGCACTTAAAAGTCCCTTGACTGTACCAGACAACTTCGGAGACTCAGTAGAAAAGATGAGTAGTTCAGCTTTCATGTGACCAAGATAAATAATCGAGAAAAGATGAAAAAGGTTGTATTCTGTAAGTAGGTTGGAATCCAGTGTCTTGGGCAAGTCTTCCATTTACTTACCTAAATGAAATCTCCAATCACTTCTCATCTCTTGACAACAGAGCTTCAGAATGATTTCATCCCAGGTGCTGACCTCCCATAAAATCCACAGTCCGATGTTGGAAGCCAGAAAGTCCAGGGCTGTATGGGGGAAAAAAGTGATAAAATAACAATAAAATCCACATGTGCTGGCAAGGGCTGTCTTGTCATAACTCATACCTGAGAATTCAATCTGTCCACCTGGAATTGGGAAGTGGCATTCATCTTCTATAACTCTACTTTCTCTTGATTAAGCTTTTCAGGATCAGATCTCTTCCCTTTGAAGTTTTCTTCAGAGGTTTGTACCTGGGATGTCACACTAAGCTGTGACTGGTTGATTCCCTTTTTTTAACCACTTGCTAAATAGATTTTAGAAAAAGATTCTCTCTATAGCCATATACCTCCTGTCATTCTTAGGCCCTTTTCATGTCCATTTTCCCATGCCATCAATACATCTGATTCAACACTTTGAATTTAATATCCACTCTTCATCTTTTGTGTTATGTTTTAAATAACAGGCATTCTTATCAGATCACTGGGATTAAGTATTTGTATGTACAGATTTCCTGGTGAAAGTGTAGCACTGAGTCAAAAATCGAAAGTTTGGGATTTAATATGAGAAAGGAAGAAGGAAGGAAGATGGAAGAAGGAAGGAAGGAAGGAAGGAAGGAAGGAAGGAAGGAAGGAAGGAAGGAAGGAAATAAGGAAGAAAGGAAGGAAGGAAGGATAGAGGAAAGAAGGAAGAAAAAGTGAAAATGGATGAAAGATGGGGAGAAAGAAAAGGAAATAGGGAAAGGAAGGGAGGAAGGAAGGAAGGAAAAAGGAAGGAAGTAGGAAGGTAAAGGGAGGAAGGAAAAAAAGGAAATATGAATGGTACCAAGATGACATTCTTGCTGAGTAATTGTGATTTAGTAGACATGCAGGAGAGTGGGGAGTGATTTGTTGTATTCTTGGTGAAGAAGCTCTGGGACATAAAAGAAGAAAATGTGGTGCTATAGGACTGACTCCCTGTGATCAGGGCCCATTTTCCCCTTTCTTTATGTCTCTAATACCTGGATATAGTAGGTGCTTAATAAATGCCAGTTGGCTGACTGACCATGAGAAGCAGCATGGTGGAATGGATGGAGACTCAGTCTCAAGGCCAGGAAGGCCTGTTTTCAAATCCTGCCTCTGGTACCTCCTGGTTAGATGACCCTTGGCAAGTCATGTCACTTCTCATTGTGCTAGGCAGCCCTCTATCACCTACAGTTGGTAGATGGAGTTTCTTCACCTGGGACTTCTTTCTGTCTGTTAAATCACAGATCCAGGCCCTATCCCTTTACATACCTAGGTTCATTTGAGCCTCTCAACAACTTTGTGGGATAGGAACTACAGAGGTCCTAAGACATGATGGCACAGGCCCATAGCTAGTCAGAGTTGAAAACAGGATTTGAGCCTAGGTCTCCATGAATTCAGGTTCAGCACACATTTACTCTTCCCTTTATGTGCTCACATTTTTCCAATTCTAATTCTAGAACTATAAAGAAATCCCAGATCCTAGAACAGGGCTCACATGAAACAGAGGATCCATTGCAAAGATGCATGGCTAGGGTGTATGTGGGGGGAGGGAATCTTATGAGGATGGACATCTCACCTTTGAGGAGAAAATTGTGACTGGGAATGATGATAGGGAAATCAAGAGGATCTGTGACTACTAGCAAGAACAAATTGGGAACAATCATCTCAATGAAAAGTAGCTGCAGTCTATACACTTAGGGAGTGTTTGATGTTTAGTCATTTTTCCCATTTGGAGTTATCTTGGCAAAGATCCTGGCAGTGGTTTGCCATTTCCTCCTACAGCTCATTTGACAGATGGGGAAACTGAGGCAAACAGGGTGAAGTGACTTGCCCAGGGTCACATAGCTAGTAAGTCTCTGAGGCTGATTCAGGAATACACTTCATCCAAACCACCATGTTATTATTTGAGGGCCATTAGTTATATTCATGGCCAAACTATCATTCTAGAAACCAAGCAGAGAATCAGCAGAGCTGGGTTTCAATCCTATCACTATGTGTGACTTTGGGCAAGTAACCCAACCTTCAGTTTCCTCATCTGCAAAATATTTATACTCGATGCTCTCTGAAATCCCTTTTCCTTCTAAATCTATGCTGCTTTCATCATACTACTCCCTTGGTCAAAAATCTTCAGTGGCTCCCTATTACTTCTTGGATAAAATACACAATTCTGAGTCAGTCATGTAAGATCCTTTCTAATCTAGCTGCTTCTTCCTTTCCAGGCTTATTTTACATCACTCTGTTCCATGCAGTCTATTGCAATCAAACTGGCCTACTTTCCATCCCATATAGATATAGATATAGATATAGATATAGATATAGATATAGATATAGATATAGATATAGGAGAGCAAGCAAAAGTTTAGCAAAAAACTCTTTCTAAAAAAATGTACCCCTGTCACACTGCATAATTGATATTTCTCCATCACTTTTTAAAAATATAGAAACTCAACAAAACAATACAGCAAGGCCTGATTTGGAGCATTTGCTAATTCCGAGGGGTAAATGCTTACACTGGAATTTTAACACTCAACTCTCTTTCAAGCGGGTTCCAGCCCACCTCTGCCAGTAAAAAACATTGTGTCTCTACTTTCATATCTTTTCTTTATTTGGAGGGCAATTGGGGTTAAGTAACTTGCCCAAGGTCACATGGCTAGGTTTTTTTGTTTGTGTGTGCATTAAGTGTCTGAGGCTGGATCTGAACTCAGGTTCTTCTGACTCCAGGGCCGGCGCTCTACTCACTGCGCCACCCAGCCGCCCTGTATTTTCATCTTTTGACATGCACATCTGGACTTCCAGCACCAATCTGCCAATCCATTAGGCATTATTCTTCTTTCCAAAGGTCTAGCCAAACACAAACAACATTGCATTTCCCCATCTCCATCCCTTTGCCTGGGCTGTCCCTCATTCTAGGAATGCCCTTCCTCCTCGCCTCAGCCTCTTAGAATCACTGGCTTCTTTCAAAGCTCAGATATCATCTCCTACATGCGATTTTTCCTGATTCCCTAGATGCTAGTCCCCCCCTCCCAAATGCCTTGTATTTACTTTGTATAGTCTTGCATCTGTATATCTTGTGACCTCCAATAGATTAGAAGTCCCTTTAAGACAGAGACTGGTTTGCTGTGTTTTCCCTTCCTAGCACCACGTTGTCCCTTAATAAATGCTTGTTGATTTAGTGTTAGAATAGACTCCTTTCCTCATGCCCTCCACTTAGATCCATAGCTTTTCTCACATGCCACTGCCTATGTGAAGCCTTCCCTGATCCATTCAGTTAATAATGCTCTCTTACTTGCAGTTACTTGGTACTAGAGGCAGCTAGGTGGTGCAGTGTCTCCAGCAAAGGATCTGCTGTCACCTGCCTCAGACACCTTGCAACTATGTGACTCTCAGTAAGTCACTCAGTGCCCTACCATAGATAGATCATTAAATTTGAGATGATAATCAGGGTTGTTGTAAGAATCAAACGAGATACTTTGTAAAGATGCCATTTTCTTATTGGCAAAGTGGGGATAATAATAATTCTTACTTCCCAGAGTTGGGAGAATTAAGGTAGATGAAATTGGTAAGCATCTTGTAAACTTTAAAGTGTTATATAAATACTGGTTATTCTTATTATTTACTTTGTATTTTTATTTATATATGCATATAGATATATATTTTATCCTAATATAATGTAATTACCTTAAAAGCAGAGAAGATTTTGTTTTATCTTCTTATCTTCATCTTAGCCCTGCACCTGGCATACAGCAATCACTTAATAAATGCTCATCCATTTGAACTTAATTGGATCAACCTGAAATGAATCATTGATAGAATAAAAATAGAATAGGGAAGATAGGGAAAAGAAATGTTTAACTTCTAGCTGGAGAAGTAGCCTTGCATTTCTTATATATTTAGGTTCAAGCTATAATACCACATAGGCACACAGATAGCCTCAGTGAGATAATTTTATGCCGTCTAGGTTATTTCTGCTAATGGAAAAGTGAGGCTCATCTCCAGGAAGTGTTGACCTGGAGTTCTGTATAATATCACCAGTCATGTTGGTGGAAGCCATCAATCCAAAGAGCTGGGAACACTGTTGATAAAGCAGAACACTGTGGAGAAAAGAGCTTTGTGGTTAGGAAGGGGCAAGTCTAAATCAATGTGTCTGCCTGGAGACCCGAGGCAACTGAGCTCATTTGGATGCCAAGAGCATTCTAGAAAATTATTGTCTATATAAAAGCAAGCAGAGTAAAAACAAAAAAAAGGAAGGAGGGAGGGAGGGAGGAAGAGAGGGGGAGAGAGAGAGAGAGAGAGAGAGAGAGAGAGAGAGAGAGAGAGAGAGAGAGAGAGAGAGAGAGAGTTTAGGTTCAAAGATACAACCTGTGAAAACTCACGGAGTTATGTTACAATCCACCCAAGGGGAAGATGAGAAATAAGAGTACTGTTTTGTATCATGCACGAGTCAGGCAATTACTGCAAACTCCTAAGAACAATTGGTGGGATTCTCTCACATGTGGTGCACATTACAGGGAAGTTTGAAAGCTAAGTTGAGGGTTGACCAGGAATACAGAGGGCTTCTGGCCACAGCCAGTAGTGCTTTAGGGGACAAGGAATCTGGAATTACTGTTCAACTTCAAAGCTGATTCTCTTCAGCTCCACAGTGACCTCCTCAGTCCTGGAAAAGCTGAATCAGATGGTCTGAACAGAGATGGCAGAGCCAGGATCCCAAGTGCACTAGCTGCTAAGCAGCCCAGGGCTTCTTCTTGGGCTTCAAGGGCTTCCTCCTGAAAGGATTGTTCCAATGCACCCATGCCCACATACCCCTCTCAAATACTCCATATTAATTTCAATATATATTTGGTATCTATTCATCTAGTATGTGCTGTTCTCTTGTTTTCTTTTTGTCTCTGGATATCAAGTGCCTACCCCTTAAATACCTGTTGAATGGAAAAGAGAAAGGAAAGGAAGTCAAGGGAAAGGGAAGGAAATGAAAGAAAGGAAGAGAAGGCAGGAAAAGGGATCTATGGACCAGTAGAGGCTTGACTATTCTTTGCCTCTGTGATAAAAGACCAAGACAAAAAACTCATTCTCTTTTGGAGTTTGTTGTAGCCAGTATGAACAAAAACAGTCTTTTCTCTGCTTGACATAGAGAAGACACCCTTCACCTTTGAAATGTGAAAGAATAAAGGAGATGTAGGATGGTATATTGGAGAACACAAAACTTGGAGACAACAGAGACCTGGCCTTCTCTTCCGACTTGTACACTAACTAGCTATGTGATCATGGCTACATCATTCAACTGCTCTGAAACTCAATTTCCTCTTTGATTAAATGGTGGTAATAATGCCCTTTTTTGGTGAGAATCAAGGGAGATAATGTGTGAAAAACGCTTCATTATATAAATGACAGTTATATAATAAAAGCCCAAATACACACATATGCCCCTCTCTCTAGCCTTCATATGCCAGTAAACCTGGAATCAGAAGACGTGGGTTCGAATTCTGACTTTGCCCCTTAATTGTTGTTGCTTCTCATTCCTTTTTGGAGAGGACCAGTGGCATCACAGGACAATGTCTAATGCATAAATTAGATCTCAGTGAGGCAGGTTGCACAAAGTCATCAGCCTTATTCTCTCTTCCAGAGTCATTGAAGTCTGATGGCAGGACAAAAGTTGGGATGACTGGTGATAGCCCAGGATGCAGTGGGTGTGACCTTGGCTTCTTCAATATCTCACCAAGCTCTAAGTGCTCAGCCGTCTTCATGCCCATTGGAAAAAAATGTTCATATCTGCCCATTCCAACTGGGTGAAGTCTTCATGTGCTTAGGGTAGACAGATACCCCAAGTGTAGACAGACACTCACTGATGGGACTGAGGCCTGTCAGTTACTTTCAATGTGGTTCAGCCCATCTGCCGAGACAATTTACTGGGATGTAGACACCCTGCATGCTACAGCTTCTTGGGACCACAGGTGACACTGGCAAGAGATGGATGCCAGAGGTGGGTGAGCAGCCCTGAAAAGGGCTCCCCAAGCCCTCTTACCAGAGGCACTAGTCCATATGAACACCCAAACTCCCCTGCCACCTGTGTAACTTTAGACAAGTGCCTTCCCCTGCCTACAGCTCAGTTTCCTCAAGTATGAAATGAAAATAGAATGGAAACAATGGAAAAAGTGCTAGGTTTGAAGTCACCGGACTAGGTTTGAATCCCACCATTATAATTTACAAGCTGTGTGACCTTAGGAAAGTCACTGCATTTCTCTGGACCTCAGTTTTCTTTTTTCTTAAATAAAATAAATGGGCTAATGAACCTTCCAGGGTCACTTCTGGATTCATATCTATGATCCTACGAGAAGAGGTTGTAATCTATGATCGCTAAATTCCCTCCCTATTCAATCAATGATTCTTAAATTAAACAAACACTTGCATTTAAAAAGAGCCCTATGATTCTAATGGATCATCTCCAATGGTGGGTGACCACTTGTAAGATCACATAGAAGATGGATCCTATATGCCATTTAGGGATCAAAAATCTAGATTGGAAGGGATCTTAGAAGTTACTTAGACCAACCCTCCTATTTCACAGGTGAGGAAACTGAGGACTGTGGTAGTAAAGTCACTTAGTCAGCATCAGAAGGTAGTAAATAATAGACAAGATTATAAATCTTCTTTGCCTCCAAAGGCATTATTCTTCCACTATTATGGTCAGACCATTCTCCCAAACTGTTGACCTGCTGTTTGAGCATTTCCAGTTCTCTCCTCTCCTCATCTCATCATCGATGGAATTTACATTCTATCTTCTTGAAGAGTCTGTTTTAAAAGACAATCTACTTTGGCTCAAGGCCCACAATATCAAATGAATTCCAAGGTAATTGTTCCAATCCCCATATCAAAGACTCAAACAGCAAGTCCAAATGACTTCATTTGTAAGGCTGTCTCATGTGACTGAAGACCTCACTTCTCCTTCTGTCTTTGGCATGGGCACATCTACATCTGCCTTTCCCACACTGTATAATATCAATATGCCCTTTCCCATAGGTGATGGAGAGATATGTGGTATGTGTAGGGGCAGCTAAAGTGCTAGGTCACCACAAAAAGATATTTTTTCTATTGTAAAAAGGGAATCATAGATTTTGAGTGGAAAGGAACCTGAGAGGTCATCTACCCTCAATTTTAGATAAGAAAATGGTTCTGAGAGAAGGGGCATGACCTGAATAATGTTACAGAGGTATTAGCTGGTAATAGAACTGAGGTATGAACCGAGAGGTTTGAACTCTGGTCCCCAATCCAGCTCTCTGACTACTGTTGTACTGCCTCCCAAAATCTCTAGAAGGGATTTGAATTCCCAACCTCATGGGGTCACTATTAGGAAAAAATGTTCTGTACATCTTATAAAGTCCAACAAAATATTAATTTTTATTACATTCAAAGGCACTATATGCTAGGTTGCCTATGTGATAAAAATTATAGTTTACTAAATGGCTTAAGGCACATCTACACAACCACAATAAAAGTCACCATGTACTCTCAGGTATAGACTATACAAGAGTATACAAAAATAATAAAAATTCACATATAACACTGTATTTACAAAGAGCTTTCCTTATAATAATCCTGTTCAATGGGTCAAATTTAAGATGAATAAACGGAGGCTCTGTTTCTTCAGGGCTTCTCTTTAGGCATTCTTTTTATTTGTTTTTTGGGTTGTTTTTTTGGTTGTTTTTTAAGTGACTTGCCCAGGGTCACACAGATGGTAAGTGCCTGAGGCTAAGTTTTAGCTCAGATTTTCCTGACTCCAGGGCCAGTGCTCTATTCACTGTGCCACCTAGTATCCCCTTCTTGTTTAATTGTAAGGAGTATTTGTCAATAAGTTTTTACTTCTTGACCCTCTAAAGCTCTTTGAGGACAATTAATCAATAAACAAAGTGTCACCAATGCCCTCTCTGAAGAAAGTTGGGGAAAAACTGTTCCTCTCCCAGCTTCAGGAATAGTCACCATATCAATGTCCATGTTTTAGTGAGTGTCTAATGGAGCCCTGTAGATAAAGAGACTCTCTTTATCCCTACATAGTTAGTCCTTAGAGATCCAGGGTCTCACATTTTGTTAGGATTTGCTAGGAAAGAACCTACCCTAAGCATTACCTGAAAAATCAGAAAAGCCAGTAAAATGAAATCTGAAATTGGGATTTCCCATAATCTACATTTTAATTCTGTTCTAAGGAAATGGTTTCCTTGACTTTAGGCATGAATGCAGCTACTGACGTCTGAAAGCAAGTCAAAGATATTGATAGAAATAAAATCAAGTGAAAAAATGACTTTTTATCATTTTTGAAAAAGTACCCAGAAACATAGGACACTGAAAAACTGAAAAAACAGAACTGTTAAAAATTAGGCAGGCACTAGAAAAATCATTCTTCTTGTTCAGTCCATCCAACTATTCATGACCCCATTTAGGGTTTCTTTGGCAAAGATACTGAAGTGGTTTGGCATTTTCCTCTCCAGCTCATTTGACAGATGAGGAAACTAAGGTGACTTGCCCAGGGTCACACAGCTAATAAGTGTCTGTGGCTAGATTTGAACTCAAGAAAAGGAGGCTTCCTGACTCCAGGTCTGGCCCTCTATCCACTGTATCATCTACCTGCTGAGAAAGGAAAAAAATAGAACCATTTCCCTTTAAATACATACATATATAATTACCTACCAACATAATGATTATTCTCATAAATATTAATTATCATTAATAATACTAATATTTATGTAGTTCTTATTGCATGCTAGGCACTATGCTAAATGCATTATAATTGTTATCTCATTTGATTCTCATGACAACCCTGAGAGGTAGGTACTATTATTATCCCTATTTTATAGATGAGGAAACTGAGACAAACAAGAGTTAAGTGACTTGCCCAACATCACATTTATAGTAAGTATCTGAGGCTGTATTTGAACTCAAGTCTTCCTGGTTTCAGCCTCAGTGTTCTACTCACTGGGCCACCTAGTTGCCTTATTGATTGACCAGTCAATTAACAACAAATGTTTACTAAGTGGGGCAGCTAGATAGAGCAGTGGATAGACTGCCCAGCCTGAAGGCCAGAAGACTTAACTTCCTGAATTCAAATCTGACCTCAAATGCTTACTAACTGTGTTACCCTGCACAAGTCACTTAACTCTGCCATGAGTTCTTCATCTCTAAAATGATCTGGAGAAGAAAATGGAAAAGCACTCCACTACATTTGCCAAGAAAATGCCATAAGAGATCACAGAGAGTGACTAAAAATGACTAAACAACATTGATTAAATGGCCTCTAAACACTGGGGGAACAAAGAAAGGCCAATACAGTTCCTGACCTCAGGGAGTTTATATTTTAATGGGAGATATAAACATGTAAATAAAGAAGAACCTGAGATGACCTACACAGTAAACAGAAGGAAACCTTCCAGGGAATAATGGCTTGTCCTTTCTTGATCCACAGGTTTCCTCCCCTGAGAGCTTCCTCATTTTTCTGGTATAATGGCAATGGACCTGAAGGATAACTGAGGGACACAGTGTTCTCCACTGATTTCCTTGTAATGTCAAGGCCAAGGGAGAAAGGCCCCCAGTGTGCTGGGTGGCCCCTCTACAGTGAACTTGTGGGAAGTGAGTTGTGCTGGATGAATGGGCCTGGAAAGAATTTGATCTACGTCATTGGAGGAAATATACTCATGGCTATAGTCAGTAAGTATTAATGACTAAGGTCACTGAGTATTTGAATAATAATAACAAGAATAATCATAACTGACACATATATAGCAATTAAGTGCTTTATTTACATATGGAGTTGCAGAAGACTTAAAATATTGCCCTCCTGTGATTTGTCTTCCCTTTAGATAAAGCCTTCACTTCAAATTAATAACATGTGTTGCTGTTTTTTATTGTGAAGAATTATGGAATGCTTTTGTATTTTTTACTGTTTGTTTTTCCATTCAGAAGGTTCACAAAAGCTTGGAAACCACTGCCACCCATTTTGAAAGAAGTACAAATTGACCAACCAAACTCATGTGAGTAAACAACTGTGTTCTCTTTGGTAATTGGATTTCCTTTGAACCAGCTCAACCCTTGGTAGGGGGAGCAAATTTTCTTTCCTACCCCCAGCCCTAGAAAAACAACTGCTAAGTCCAGTCCTTTTCACTGATGGGGGATAGGTTAATGAATTACCTATGTAAATCTAGGGCCACATCTTGGCCTCAGTCATTACTCCTGACCAAGAAACTGTAGCGGGGGCATTGATTCTTCAGGAATTAAATAATATTCCCCAGTCCTGATGACTCTTGGCAGAATGTTGTCATTATAGGACCAGTCCCACTTCAGTTATTTTTCATCTTTAGCTAGGTGGTGCAGTGGATAGAGCACGAGGAGGGCCTGAGTACAAATCTAGCCTTTGCCAAAATCCTAGCTATGTGACATCGGGCAAGTCACTTAACCCTGTTTAAGCTCAGTTTCCTCATCTGTAACATGAACTGTAGAAGGAAATGGGAAACTAGTCCAGTACATTTTCCAAGAAAACCGCAAATAGGGTCATGAAGAGTCAGACATGACTAGAAACAACTCAACAACAGCAAAAAGAAAGAAGATGTTATAATATGATATTCAAAAAGGTAAAATACCAAGGGTTCTCACCAAAGATAACTTACCTGGGACAACTGGACATAATCCTGAGTCCATGGAAAAAGGACTTTTAATGAAGGAGGACTTCCAAGTACTCTTGATAAAAATGACCAGAGCTGAAAAGACTCTTTGAAATGTAAACACAAATCAAGAGAAACCAGAAAGGCAAATATATTGGACAAATTGAGAGAGATGATAGAATGAGGAAATGATTACTTTCTACTACTAAAGGGAGAAGAAGCAAGTATCCTCTTATGACTCCTCAGTCTCCCAGTGAGAGAGATGAAGTTAAATTAGAAAATCTAAAGCCCTGGGGGTGGGGACAGGGCTGAGAGTGGGATGTTCTATTCCGAAGACCTTAAAGTAAGAAAAAAAAAGAGGTGGAAAGAAGACACTAATGAAGAAAGGTGAATGAAGGGGTGGAACTTATCATTTCTAGCTGCATAGAAACAAAACACTACATCAATATGGAGGAAGGAGTGGGGGAAGCAGGACTCACATAGCCCTGGCTTCCATTTGACCTGGCCAAAAGATCCTTCAACAGTGCCCTGAATCCAGATCATCCCTTCACTCCTGGGACTTCCCAGGGAGTCCTTAGCCCCAGATCCGGGCTGCCTTTCTGTGACCTCTGTTTTCAGCCCAACTACATTATCAAATCTGATTCCGGCCCCCACCCCAGCCCACCCCGAATCACCAGCTTCTGCCTCTTGCTGAGACTCCCCCTGGACTTGCAATTGCCAGTTCCTGTCTGCTGTGAGTTTGTCTTCTTGGACCCCACAGGACACATCACCATTGGCCATGAGGTTGGATCTTGAGGGAAGATGTAGAATAATCCTTCGAATCCACTGCTATTCTGCTGAGATTCACTCCTCAGTGATTAACATGCTCAAAATTCCCTTTTCATACTGATTCCAAAACGCTGGTTGGCATTGTACAAACCCATTTCCCATCTCCCATTGCCCATTCCCTTACTCCCATCACCCTCAACCCTCTTCCACAAAGTCCTAATCATGACCATACTCGTCCCTTTCATTGTGTTCTCTGGAATTCCTGTTCCATAGTTAAACTTGCCTTCATCTTAAAACTTCTTTCCCAGTCATACCAAATCCAAAATTATATTATAAAGCAGCAATCATCAAAACAATTTGGTACTGGCTAAGAAATAGGGTAGAATAGTAGAATAGGTTAGGTACACAAGACAGTAGTCAATGACAATTGTAATCTATTGTGTGATAAATCCAAAGACACCAGCTTCTGGGATGAGAACTTACTATTTGAAAAAAACTGCTGGGAAAATTGAAAAACAGTACGGCAAAAAGTAGGCATATACCAATATCTCACATCCTATACCAAGATAAGGTCAAAATGGGTATGTGATTTAGACAAGAAAGGATGATGCTATAAGCAAATTAGGAAAGCAAAGCAAAGTTAATCTGACAGATCTATGGAGAAGGGAAGAATTTATGACCAAACAAAAGATAGAAAACATTATAAAATACAAAATGTATAATTTTGGTCATATTAAATTAAAAAGATTTTGCAGAAATAAAGCCAATGCAACCAAGATTAGAAGGAAAGCAGAGGGCAGAGTCAAGACGGCAGAGTAGAAACAGCACTTCCATGGAGCTCCAACTCACACCACTGCAAAATTATGTTATAGGGGGACTCCAAATGACCTCTGGAGCTGTAGAACCCACAAAAATGACACAGAGAAGCTAACCTCCCACTGAGGACAGCCCAGCAGCCCCACAGCAAGCAGCCGGCCCAGCACTCTGGGAGACAAGCACAGGAACCCATGACTTGGAGCTTTTAGCCCTAGGGCAGGTGGACCAGCAAGCAGCTGGAGGGACCCCAAAATACCAGCAGCTGTGGTGCTTCCGGAATTATCAACACATAGATGCCTAGGACAAAGTGAAAGGTCAGTGCCCTATGGACTTTGGGACTGGTTGGGAGAGTGTGTCAGCTTCTTCCCCGGGGGTGAGAAGCCTGAGGAGCTGGCACAGCTTGCAACACACTGCCACATTGCAGCTTCAGCTCCTGGCCTGCAAACTGTAGGGGGATCCAGCAATCAGTCTGGGGGGGGGGGTAGCTATTGCTTTAACCTCCTTGGATCTGGATTGTGGTCTGGGGTGGAGGTCTTGGGGTGTGTGGAGGCTTCAGAGAGGCCACCCAACTAATACATCCAGCAGTTGAGAAAACCTCAATGTTTGGGACAGAAGTTCCCCTGGCTGGTGGCAAAGTCCTACTGTGGCAACAAGCCCAAAAGTCAAGTAATTGAGTGGTAACATGCCTAGGCAAAGGAAACAAAATAAACAGAATATTGCAACATTAGACTCCTATTTAGGGGGCAAAGAGGATCAAAGCATGGAACAGGAGGAGGACTGGGAGGTCAGAAATCCTGCACCAAAAGCCCCAAATGAAAATACAAGAGGGTTACAGGCCATAGAGGACCTTAAAAATCAGACAAGAGAAGTGGGGGAAAACTTAGGAAGAGAAATGAGAAAGATGCAAGAAAAGTATGAAATGACAGTCAACAGCCTGACTGAGGAAAATAACACCTTAAAAAACAGACTAACTCAAATGGCAAAAGAGGCTCAAAAAAGCAATGAGGAGAAGAATGCCTTAAAAAGCTGAATTTGCCAGATGGAAAAAGAATCTCAAAAGCTCACTGAGGAGAATCATTCCTTCAGAATTAGATTGAAGCAAATGGAAGCTAGTGACTTTATGAGAAATCAAGATGCTATTAAGCAGATCCAAACAAATGAAAGAATAGAAGGCAATGTGAAATATCTCATGTGAAAAACCACTGACCTGGAAAATAGATCCAGGACAGACAATGTAAAATTATTGGACTGCCTGAAAACCATGATCAAAGAAAGAATATAGAAACCATCCTTCAAGAAATTCTCAATAAAAATCACCCTGATGTTTTAGATCCAGAGGGCAAAATAGAGATCGAAAGAATCTACTGATTACCTCCTTAAAAAGATCCCAAAAAGAAAACTCCTAGGAAAAAACTCCTAGCCAGGTTCCAGAATTCCCAGATCAAGGAGAGAATATTACAAACAGCCAGGAAGAAACAATTTCAATATTGTGGAAACACAATCAGGATAGCTCAGTCTCTGGCAGCTTCTACACTGAGAGATCAAAGGGCATGGAATATGATATTCCAGAGGTCAAAGGACGTGGGATTAAAACCAAGAATCACCTACCCAGCAAAACTGAGTATCATGTTTCAGGAGAAAATTTGGTTATTCAGTGGAATAGAGGACTTTCAAGCATTCTTGAGGAAAAAACCAGAGTTGAATAGAAAATTTGACATTCAGATACAGGAAGCAAGAGATGTTTGAGAAGGTAAACAGGGAAAATAAATCATAAGGAACTTATCAAAGTTGAACTATTTACATTCCTACAGGGAAAACCAATAACTGTAACTCATGAAACCTTTCTCAGTATGAAAATAGTTGAAGAAGGGTATATGGGCATATGAATGCATATGTGAATGTGTGTATATATGTTTTCAGGTATACATGGATAGAGGGCAGAAGTTGAATTTAATAGGAAGGGATGATAATTAAAAGGTGAAGTTAAGAGGTGAGAGAGTAATGTGGTGAGGGGAAATGGGGAAAGACAATGGGGTGAGACAATGGGGTGAACTGTCTCCTGTAAAGGAGGCAAGGGAAAGTGGTTGCAGGGGAGGGGAAGAACAGACAGGCAAAAAGGCAAAATCTTATTCGCATTGAATTTGGCTCAGGAAGAGAATGACATACATACTAAATGGGATATCTCACCCTACACGAGAGTGGCGGGGGGGAGGTATGGGGGGGAATGATGGAAGGGAGAGCAGGCTGGGGGGGAGTTCGAAGCACCCACTTTTGAAAAGGGACAGGATCAAGGTGGGGAGTGGACCAGGCTGAAGGTGGGATGGGAGGGAGGGAAATATAGTCAGTCTTTTACAATATATCTATTATGGCAATGTTTTGCATAGCTACACATGTACAGCATATACTGAGTTGCTTATCTTCCTTTTAAAATCAAAATTAAAAAAATATATATAAATACTATGATTAATACTATTTTGCATATAACTGGGAGATAAGATGTGTAGGCAATGGGGCTTGGGGATTCACCTCGCCCTACTGGAAAAGTCGAAGGGGGTATGGGAGAAGAGATGGGAGAGAGAAAATTGGATGAGTGGATATCCTGTATGACTGTTTTTCTGGGGTGGTGGGTAGGGGAAAAATGGGGAAAAATTGTAACTCAAAATCTGACAGAAATGAATGATGTAAACCAGAACTTAATAAAGCATTTGAAAAAAAAAAGGAAAAGCAGAAAGTTGGGAAATTTTTTTATAGCCAGTGTTTCTTAGAAAAGCCTCTTTTCTCAAATATTTAGAGAAATCAAGTCATATTTATAATCCAAGTCATTCCCCAAATGATGAATGCATAAATAAACAGGCAGTTTTCACATGAAGAAATTAAAGCTATCTATAGCTAGGAAAAAAAAAAAACACTCTAAATCCCTATTGATTAGAGAAATGCAAATTAAAACCACTTTGAAGTACCACCTCACTTGGCTAATGTTATTGGAATGGGAATCTAAGATCTTGACTGCCCCTAGGCCTTTTGACAGGCTTAAGTGACTCTGAGAACCTTCCTTGATTTGGAAATATACTCTGCCCCCTGATAGGCTGAATGTGGTCACATGGAGCCTGTGGTGGGAGACTTGTTTTTCGGGAATGTCCACACCTTGATACTTTGTTATTGGGCAGTTGGTCAAGAGGGTTGTTACATTCTCTCATCCAGGTATATATATCCCTTGATGTGAGGTTTTGCTTTGGGGCTCACTTTGAGAAGAGTTGTATGATTTGACCAGACAAGACTTTGGGCAGCCATTGAGCACCCCAGCTTTGAAAACCCATATGTTGGTGCTCCCCTCTTTGGTAACTGACTCAGTATGGATGTAATGGTCAGACAACTGGAAGCCTGTCTGCTGATCTGTTTCTCTGCTTGTACCTTGTTTGTAGTCTCTGAAATTTGGGGTGCTGACTTTTTCCCCCTGAACTAGGTAAATGAAATATGCTTAATTAAAGCATTAAGTTAACCCATTTTGAGTTGCTTTCCTTTAGAAAAACATATTTAGGCTTTGCAGACGCTGCCACTGGGAGTCCTCATCTTGGTTCCGTCCGCCGGACACCGATCCCCACCGCCTCTTCCTCTGCCATCGCTCCCAGCCCAGGCATCTGTGGCCATGGCCAACCCCAACATATACTTCGACATTGCCATTGATAACAAGCCCCTGGGCCGGATTACTTTTGAGCTCTTTGCAGACAAGATTCCAAAGAAAGCAGAAGACTTCCATGCTCTGAGCACTGGAGAAAAGGGATTTGGTTACAAGGGATCCTGCTTCCACAGAATCATTCCTGGGTTCATGTGCCAGGGTGGTCATTTCACACGCCATAATGGCACTGGTGTCAGGTCCATCTATGGGGAGAAATTTGCTGATGAGAACTTCATCCTGAAGCATACTGGTCCTGGCATCTTGTGCATGGCAAATGCTGGACCCAACATAAATGGCTCCCAGTTTTTCATCTGTACTGCTAAGACTCATTGGTTGGATGGCAAGCATGTTGTCTTTGGCCAAGTGAAAGAAGGCATGAACATTGTGGAAGCCATGGAGCGTTTCGGTTCTCGGGATGGCAAGACCAGCAAGAAGATCACTATCGCTGACTGTGAACAGCTCTCATAAGTTTTTTTGTTTTGTCTTTTGTCTTAACCATCAAATCATTCCTCTCTAGCTGGAGAGAGCACCCCCAAACCCCATCTGCTCTTATACCCTATAATCCTTGTGCTCTCACTTGCTGCAATTCTCTTTGGATTTCACTTCCTTTTTCCTTCCACAAGTCTGGCTAGACAACAGAGTTAAGTTTATGATTATGGAATAAAAACTAAACTACAAAAAAAAGAAAAGCATATCTAAGAACCTGTATTGGCAGCCACCTTGGGGATGCTAGGGTGCTTGCTGCTACAGCTAATATGACAGAAAGGGAAAAAGATAAATGTTGGAGAAGACATGGGAAAATTGTAACACTAATGCATTGTTGGTGGAGTTGTGAAGAGTAATTCTGGAGAGAAATTTGGAACTATGCTCAAAGGAGCATACCTTTTGATGTATACCTTTTGCATGTATACCTTTTGATCCAGCAATACCACTACTTGCCCAAAGAGATCATAATAAATAGAAAAGGATCCACATGCACAAAAATATGTCTAGCAACTCTTTTTGTGGTGACAAAGAATTGGAAATTGAGGGAGGTACCCATTAATTGGAGAATGGCTGAACAAATTGTGGTATATATATAATCTATGGAAGTAATGGAATACTATTGTGCTATTAGACATTATGAGGGGCAGCTAGGTGGCACAGTGAGTAGAGCACCGGCCCTGAAGTCAGAAAGACCTGAGTTCAGATCCAGCCTCAGACACTTAACACACACAAACAAAAACCTACCTGTGTCACCTTGGGCAAGTTACTTAACCCCAATTGCCCTCCAAAAAGCAAAAAAAAAATAATAATAAAAAAAAGAAATGGTGAGCAGGCAGACTTCAGAAAAACCTGGAAAGACTTACATGAACTGATGCTGAGTGAAGTGAGCAGAACCAGGAGAATGTCATACACAATAACAGCAACATTGTGCAATGACCAGCTTTGATAGATTTAGCTCTTCCCAGCAACATAATGATCTAAGACAATTCTGAAATACCCAATGATGGAGAATGCTATCTGCATCCAGCAAAAGAACTAGAGTCTGATTGAAGATCAAAGTATACTATTTCCACTTTTGTTTTCTTTCTCATGGTTTTTCCCCTTTGTTCTGATTCTTCTTTCACAACATGACTAATACAGAAATGTTTAATATGATTGTACATGTATAGCTTATATTAGATTGTTTTATGTCTTGGGTTAGAAAGAGGAAAGGGAGGGATGGAGGGAGAAAAACTCAAAATCTTGTGTGTTGAGAACTATCTTTAGATGTAATTATAAAAGAAAAATACTATTAAGTGGGGAAAAAACTTTTTTTCTCAGCCTCTATTTCTCACAGAGACCTGGCTCCCTCCTAATTACCCTGTATCCCTGGTCTCCTTTTCCATCACTGACTGCACTTTCACTTATTCCTAATTCACTGACCTAGGTGAAGAAGTTGGAATATTCCTTGCTCTCCATCACCACAATCTAGACTATCCCCCCACCACTATCACTCAGCAAAATTCATCATCCAGTCAAGATTCTCTTAGCTATTTTCTACCAACCCCAGGATACTTTGCTTCTTCAATGAGTTCAGTACCTGACTCACACTCTTTCTCCCCACCCTAACTCCTGCCCTTTACTAAGAGAATTCAAAATACATATTGATATCCCCTCAAACATTTCTCAGTTTCTCAATCTACTAATTTCTTATGACTTATTCCTTTATTCCATTTCAGGTATATACAGAAATGGTCATACCCTTGATCTTGCCACCCTCCATAAGTGTTCTATTTCCATGCAAATGAACTCTGAAATTCCTTTATCTTTAATCTTTTAAAAATTCCATTTTTCTTTCTGCCCTAGGATCTCTAATGTTCTTTCTCACTCTGTACTCCAATCCCTCAGTTTTTAATTATAAAAAGTTTTTATTTTTCCTCAAGTTGATCATCTTTGCACTGCTTATACTCTCCTCTCTCCCCTATCTCTATATTGCTAAACCAATTTGACTCAAGAGTATTCCCTACACTCAAGTTTGTTGCCCCTTTATTCTATCACTAATTTTGACTTTTCAAGTCCTAGTCTTGAATTACTTCCACCATCTGCTGCCTTTGTTCCTATCATGTGCTGCTGAACTTTGCTGGAGAAGATCAGAAAGCCATTCTGCCTGGCTCTACTGCAAATCAAGTAAATTGTCAAGTAAGAATTTCAACTAAATACTTAGTGCAACAAGGCAATACTTTTATACCTCCCTGATCAATTCACTATCTCACCACAGAAGGTATTCCAAATCTTTTCATCCCTCCTTAAATGTCCTATTGGCCATATGTACCATGTTTCCCTCGCTCTTCTCAGTTGAAAACCTTCTTCATATTACACTGGAAAAAAAAAACTAAACTAAAGCAATTCACCTAGAGCTCTCTTTCTCTCCTCTTCCTCATTCCACACTACTAAGATGTCTTCTTCTACTGCCTTTTACATAAATAAATGCCCCCTTCTCTATGTCAAAGCAAATCTCTCTCCCTGCCTAATTTACCACATTTAATCTTGTCTTCTCTAGCACATTTCCCCATCTATTATCCCCACTCTCTCTAATCTTTGGCCTCTTCTTATCTAATGGCTATAACTGCTATTTACAACATATCTCTGTATCCTTCATCCTTTAAAAAATTATAAACTTGATGCTAATATCAATCAATAAGCATTTATTGAGTGCCTATTATGTACTAGGCACTGTGTTAAGTATTTCCTTTCTACCACTTATCATCTTATATCTCTCCTCCCTTTTGTGGCTAAATGTCTTGAGAAGGCTTTCTACACTAGATGCATCTGCTTCTTTCCTTCTCACTGTCTGCTGAACTCTTGACCATCTGGCTTCAGACCTCATCATTGAACTTATTTCTCTCCAAAGTCAGCAATGACTTCTCAATTTCCAAATCTTTTAATCAATTTTCATCTATCCTTTTTTTTTAAGCAATTGGGGTTAAGTAACTTGCTCAAGGTTACATGGCTAGTCATTATTTATGTGTGGGTGCTTATTTTCTGAGGCTGGTTTCAATCCCGGGTCATCCCAACTCCGAGGCCGGCGCTCTTACTCACTGTGCCACCTAGCCGCCCCCATCTATCCTTCGTAACGTAAGTTAAGTCTTCAGTCTCTGACACTATCCATCACTGTCTTCTCTTTGATTCTTTCTCTTATCTAGGTTTTCTTGACTCTGCTTCTTCCTTGTTCTCTTCCTACCTGTCCACTCAGTGCTTCTCATTCTACTTTACTCCATCTTTATCCAGGTCTCTCTCATTAACTACAGGTGGCCCCCCAAAGCTCTACTCATAGCTATTTCCTTGTATATTATCTTTCCTATATGTTAAACTTCCTCTATACCAACTTGTTTGGTGATCTCATCAACTTCTATGGATTCAATTATCATCTCTGTACAAATGATTTTCAGTTCTATTTGTCTAGTTTTTACCTCTCTCTTGAAGGCAGCTAGGTGAATAGAATACTGGGTCTGAAGTCATGAAGTCCTGAGTTCAAATTTGCTCTCAGATACTCACTAACTATGTGACCCTAGACAAGTCACTTAACCTATCTTTGCCTAATGCACTGGAGAAGGAAAGGTCAAACCAATCCAGTATCTTTGCCAAGAAAACTACATGAACAGTATTAACATGCTATGGTTCATAGGATCATGCATAGTCAGACCCAACTGGACAACAACAACAAAACCTCTCTAAATATCCAGGCTTATATCTCCAGCTTCCTATTAAACATTGTAAACTCAATATTTTCAATATTGTCTTCTCTCTCCCCTAACATGACTAGTACTATCGATGATCTCACCATCCTCCTGGTTATCTTCAAGGGCTCCTTTTCTTGTCCCAATATTTAGCCCTGTCAATTCTACCTGTACAGCATCTCTCACATACCCGCCCCCTTTTCCTCATCTGAAACTGACCCCTGGCATGCCTAAGCTTATCACCTCAGGCCTGGCCTATTGTAGTAGCTTTCTGTCTGGTCTCCTTGCCTCAAATCTCTCTTCATTCCAATGTATCTTTCACTCAGTTGCTAACTTTCTTTCTAAAACATTGGTCTGACCATATGATGACCCCTACTCATTAAACTGCAATGGTTCCCTGTTACCTCCAGGATCAACTATTAAATCCTCAAGCTTTTAAAACCTTTTAAAATTTGACCCCTTCCTACCATTCTAATTTTCTAACATTCTACTCCCCTCCATATATCTCATGATATGATGGCATTGGCCTTCTTGCTGCTCCTTGCGCAAAGAACTCCATAACCTGATTCTGTGATTTATTTTGACTGTCCACCATGCCTGGAATGCTCCCTCTTCATCTCCACCTCCTGGCTTCTGCAGATTCCTTGGCTGTTCAAGTTCCAACTAAAGTTCCTCCCTTTGCAAGATTTTCCTACTGCCATGCCCCTAACTACACACACACACACACACACACACACACACACACACACACACACACACACACACACACACTGCAAATGCCATCTCTCTGAGATTCTCTCCTATTTATACTGTCTATATTTTGCTTTTTTTTTTTTTTGGTATCTTGTCTCCCTAATTAGAATACAAGCTTCCTGAGGGCAAGGACCATGTTTCTTTTGTTTTGCTTGTGTGTGTGTGTGTGTGTGTGTGTGTGTGTGTGTTCTTAGAATTATCACAATGGCACAAGTACTTAATTAGTATTTGCTGACTGACTGACTGATCAACCTCCCCACACAACTCCACTTAATGTGTTAAAGTCATGACATCAAAGTCAACAGAGAGATAGGCAAGAATAGAGAAAGGAAAGGGTTCTTTAAGATGGAAGGTGGAATAAGGGAGGTATGAGTCATAAGAAAAGTAAATTCCAGTCCTCAAGGGTAGATATCGAGAGGAGGATTAAAAGAAATAAAAGCTATATGATTGGGATTTGGGTAAAGGAAATAATGGCCAAAAAAAAAGAAGTCAAGCCAGGGGAAGAGGAAATAATAAAATTAAAAGTGTAAAAGAGGCAGGACAAGGAGAGGGAAAAGTTTAAGAGTATAAATTACAATAAGTATATAATCAACAATTATTACCATGGATGCGAATGGGAACAGAAAAGGATATCAGAAAGGATGGGAAGGCAGGATTCAGCAATATTTTATTTCACCAGAATATACTTAAAACATAAGGATGGAGATAGCATAAAAATAAAGAACTAGAGCAAAATTTATTATGCTTCAGATAAACAAAAAAAGAGGACTAACAATCATCTCAAGCAAGATAACTTTTTTTCTCTTTTTTCTTTTTGGTCTTTATTGTTTGTTTACTTTTAGTTTACAAGATTCAGGTCCACAATTCCTTGAGTTTCAAATTTTCTCCCCTTCTCTCCCCTTCCCCCTCCCCCCACAGTGGCATGCAATCAAGTATAGGATCTGCAAGTACTTACACATTAGACGTTAGTCAGGTTATAAAGAAGAATTGTATTGGATGGAATGAACAATGGGAAAGAGGAAACAAAACCAAACAAGAAAAAGAAAGAGAGCCGGTAGTTTGCCTCAATCTGCATTTAAACTCTGTTCTTTCTAGTTCTTTCTCTAAACACAGACATCTCTCTCCATCATGAGTCTTTTGGAGTTGTCTTATAACCCTTCAAACAAGACAACTTTAACATCAGTCATGATTAAAAGAGACAAACAGGGAAACTAATGAAGTTTAAAGAAACTATAAATAATAAATTCATACCAACATTTGAAATATATTCACCAAATATACCATCTAAGTAAAGAAGAAATTAATCAATTTACCTTTTTTTTTTTTGGAGGACAATTGGGATTAAGTAACTTGCCCAAGGTCACACAGCTAGGTTTTTATTTGTGTGTGCATTAAGTGTCTGAGGTCAGATCCGAACTCAGGTCCTTCTGACTCCAGGGCTGACACTCTATTCACTGCACCACCTAGCCACCCCGAAGTTAATCAATTTAGAGGAGAAATAGAAAGTAAATCTTCAAGCCTTCTAGGATTTTAATGTGTGTTTTTTAGATTACAGAAGTCCAATGACACAAACAAGAATGGGAACTGAAGGTAGAGTGTGTGTGTGTGTGTGTGTGTGTGTGTGTGTGTGTGTGTGTGATCTACATAGCACTACAAAAAATGCCATATATTAAGATATAAAAAGGCTTCACAAAAAATGTACAAGAGCATATTTTTTAACAAATGCAATTAAAATTGTATTCAACAAAGGACCTTTGAGGAAAAGATTAAAAATTAATTAGAACCTAAATAATTTATTCCTAAAGAATCCATGGGTCAAAGAACAGAGGAGAGAAACAATACATTAGCTTCATCAAGGTAGAAGACAACAGTGAAACAATATACAAAACTTCTAAAATGCAATCAAAACAGTTCTTAGAAGAAATGTTTTATCACTAAACACTATAGCAACAAAAGAGAAAGAAGTCAATGAATCAGGCATGAAACAAAGAAAGAAAAGGTAGAAAAGCACAAATAAGAAACACTTCAACTAAAGACCCTCCAAAATATCAAAAATTATAGAATATATTAAGAAAACTGAAAGGAAAAAGGCCATTGAATAAATAAAACTGTGAGATGGTTGTTTTTTTTTTGAAACTAGCTAAAAACCTAATTAATATGATTTTTAAAAGAGCACAGTAAGCCAAATTACCATTATAAAAATGAAATAAGAGAAATCATAACAAATAAAGAAAAATAAAGAAAATGATCAGAAATTATTTTTTGCTGGATAATATATCAACAAAATGGGTGACTTTGAGGAAATGAATTAATACTTATAAAAATAAAATATGCAAAGTAACACAACAAGAAATAGAGATTTTTCAATAACCTAATATTAGGGGGGGAAAGAAAGACATTGAACAAGTCATGAAGACACTCACTGTCAAAGGAAAAAAGCCCTAGGACCAGATGGCTTTACAAGTGAATTCTATCAAACACCAAATAATAATTAGATTCAATATTACATAAACTGTTTGCAAAAGAGGAAAGCCTACTAAACTCTTTCTATGAAACAAATAAGATTATAACAACTAAAACAGAAAGAGACAAAGTATAGAAATAAAAAATGGACTAATATCCCTAGTGATTATTAATGCAAAAATATTTAATAATGTATTAGCACAAAGACTGTAACAACTTATTTTAAAAGAGTACAGACTATGAACCAGTGGGTCCAATAAAAATAAAACTCTTAATATTTGTATGCTAAGTTATATTATTAAAAATAATAGTAGAACATAACTTTATTATATCAATAAGAGATGGAACTGTTTTTGACAAAATACAACACCCATTTCTGTTAAAAACCAACAAAAACATAGGAATTCATGGACTTTTCCTTAATATGGTAAATGGTAACTATCTAGAACCAGGTCAATGGAGAAATATTAGAGTTATGTCAAATAAGAATGGAGTAAAGAAAGGATTCCAGGGGGGCGGAGCCAAGATGGTGGAGTAGAAACAGCTCATCCAAGCCTCTCTGCCCCCAGATTCCCCCCAAACTATGTAAAAAAAGACTCTGAACAACTTCTGGAGCCCCAGAACCCACAGAACGACACAGAGAAGCTAACCTCCCGCTGAGGACAGCCCAGCAGCCCTGCAGGAAGGACCAGCACAGCGGTCTGGGAGCCGGCAGCACGCAGAGCACAGGAGCCGAGTCCAGCCGAGCCCAGGTCCACCTGAGCCTAGGTTTTAGCCCCAGGGCGGCAGGGCCAGCAGCCAGCTGGAGGAACCCCAGAACACCAGGAGCTGTGGTGACTCCAGAATTATCAACATAGACATGCCTAGGACAAAGTAAGAGGTTAGTGTCCTATGGACTTTGGGACTTGTATTTGGGGAATGAGTCAGCTCCCTCCCCTGGGGGCTAGAAGCCTCTGAGGAGACACGCCATATTGTAGTTTTCAGAGGCAGCTCTGGCTCCCAGCCTACAAATCATGGGGAGATCCAGCGATCAGTCTTGGGGGGTAATCGCTCTTGCTTTAACCTCCCTGGATCTGGATTGTGATCTAGGGTGGAAGTTGTGGGTGGGTTTACAGCTTGCCAGAAACGGAAGTTGCCCCCCACACGTTCGGGACGAAAATTCCTCTAGCTGGCCTTAAAGCCATAGTGTGGCAACAAGCCCAAAAGTCAAGCAATTAAGTGGCAACATGCCAAGCAAAGGAAACAGAAAAATGCAACCCTAGACTCCTATTTTGGGGGCATAGAGCGGGAAAAGGACTGTGAGGTCAGAAGTCCTGCTCCAAAAGCCCCAGGGGAAAACATGAGTGGGTTGCAGGCCATAGAGGACCTTAAGAAGGACTTTAAAAATCAAATAAGAGAAGTGGAGGAAAAATTAGAAAGAGAAATGAGAAGGATGCAGGAAAAGTATGAAATGAGGGTCAACAGCCTGACTGAGGAAAACAACACCTTAAAAAATAGACTAACTCAAATGGCAAAGGAGGCCCAAAAAGGGCAATGAGGAGAAGAATGCCTTAAAAAGTCGAATTTGCCAGATGGAAAAAGAATCTCAAAAGTTCACTGAGGAGATTCATTCCTTCAGAGTTAGACTGGAGCAAATGGAAGCTAGTGACTTTATGAGAAATCAAGATGCTGTTAAGCAGATCCAAACAAATGGAAGATTAGAAGGCAATGTGAAATATCTCATGGGAAAAACCACTGACCTGGAGAATAGATCCAGGGGAGACAATTTAAAAATCATTGGACTACCTGAAAGCCATGATCAAGGAAAGAACCTAGAAATCACCCTTCAAGAAATTCTCAAGGAAAACTGCCCTGATGTTTTAGATCCAGAGGGCAAAATAGAGGTTGAAAGAATCCACAGATCACCTCCTGAAAAAGATCCCAAAAAGAAAACTCCCAGGAATATTATAGCCAGGTTCCAGAATCCCCAAATCAAGGAGAAAATACTACAAGCAGCCAGGAAGAAACAATTTCAATATTGTGGAAACACAATCAGAATAGCCCAGGACCTGGCAGCTTCTACACTGAGGGATCGAAGGGCATGGAATATGATATTCCAGAGGGCAAAAGAACTGGGAATGAACCCAAGGGTCACCTACCCAGCAAAACTGAGTATTTTGTTTCAGGGGAAAATATGGTCATTCAGTGGAATAGAGGACTTTCAAGCATTCTTGAGGAAAAAACCAGAGTTGAATAGAAAATTTGACATCCAGACGCAAGAAGGAAGAGATGCCTGAGAAGGTAATCAGGGAAAAGAAATCAAAAGGAACTTATCAAAGTTGAACTATTTACATTCCTGTATGGAAAAGCAATAACTGTGACTGATGATATCTTTCTCACTATGAAAATAATGGAAGAAGGGGGTGTGGTCATATGAATACATATGTGAATGTGTGTGTATATGGTTACAGTTATATATGGATAGAGGGCATAGGTTGAATTTGTTGGGAAGGGAGAATACTCAAGGGATGAAATTATGAGGTGAGAGAGGAAAGTGGCAAGAGGAGATGGGGAGAGACAGGGTAGGGTAAACTATCCCATATAGAAGAAGCAAGGGGAAGTGGTTGCAAAGGAGGGGGAGAATAAGGAAGGCTAAAAAGGCAAAACCACATTCACATTGAATTTGGCTCAGGGAGAAAATGACATACATACTCAATGGGATATCTCAACCTGCAGCAGGATAGGGGGAAGGGGGATGAGAGGAGGGATGATGGAAGGGAGGGCATCCTTGGGGTGAGGGGAGGTTGGAAGTACCCACTATAGAAGAGGGACAGGATCATGTAGGGAATGGACCAGGTGGGGGGTGGGATGAGTGGGAGGGAATTTTAAGCAGCCTTGTACAATATATCTACTAGGATAATGTTTTGCATAGCGAGACATGTACAACATATACTGAATTACTTATCTCCCAAGAAGGAATGGGTCACAAGGGAGGAAGGAAATGGATCTGAAATTCGAGGTCGTAACATGAAATGTTTCAAATATATATAAATACTATTATTAATACTCTTTTGCTTGTAATAGGGAGATAAGATGTGCAGGCATTGGGACACAAAGAGTCACCTTCCTCTAATGGAAAAGTCGATGGGGGTATGGGAGAGAGCAGATTGGAGGAAGCGATATCTTGTGGGATTACTATTCTGGGAGGTTGGGTAGGGGAATAATGGGGGGAAATGATTGTAACTCAAAATCTGGCGGAAATGAATGATGTAAAACAGAAGTTAATAAAGAATGTGTTTAAAAAAAAAGAAAGGATTCCATTATTATTTAATATACATTCTAGAAAAGCTAAGTATGGCAAAAACAAAAAAGAATTTTAATAAGACTGGGAAAAAAAACAAAATTATCAATTCTTTGCAGCTATGTTGCTTTATTTAGAGAATGATGACCCTAAATTCATCCAAATTAAGTTGAAACAACTTGTAACTTCAACTAAATAGGCTATAAAATAACCTCCCTGTGGGGCCAGAGTCAAGATGGCAGAGTAGAAACAGCACTTTCATGGACCTCAAACCCACACCACTTCAAAATTATGTTATAGGGGGACTCCAAACGACCTCTGGAGCTCCAAAACCCACACAATGACACAGAGAATCTAACCTCCCGCTGACAACAGCCCAGCAGCCCCACAGTGAGCAGCCAGCCCAGCACTCTGGGAGCCAAGCATAGGACCCTGTGACTTGGAGGTTTTAGCCCCAGGACGGCTGGACCAGCAACCAGCTGGAGGGACCCCAAAACACCAGCAGCTGTGATGCTTTGTATTAACAATGCAATATTCACAATGCCTATGGCAATTATAAATAGGCTTATGTGGTTATTAGTCACAAAATATACCAGGCTCTCTGTATGGGGGATGAAGCTAGAACATTTATTAAAATACCAAATAACTGAGTCCCAAAACCAGAAAGTCAAAGCCATCAGAGTAGTTATGAAATTGGCACATGTAGTTAGCATAGTAAACAACCACATTCTTAAGCCTTCAAAACAGAACAGGCTACCTCAGGCAAAGGTCCTTCTCTCCCCACTCACAGCAACTGTTTATCGTCCAGGAAGCATGTTCAGAACAGCTCTGGCCCCCCGAAGTTCTGATCCCTGGCAGTACCCAACAAGAGTCCTTAGCAGAAATTCTGGCTGGCTCAAAAATGGGTTTGTGCCTCCACCTCTACCTTGGCTGCTGCTGCTGCTGCTGCTGCCACCACCAGTCCCCACTGGAACTCTAACTTTTCCAGAGAAAGAATCTAGAAATCATCCTTCAAGAAATTCTCAATAAAAATCACCCTGATGTTTTAGATCCAGAGGGCAAAATAGAGATTGAAAGAATCTACTGATTACCTCCTAAAAAAGATCCCAAAAAGAAAACTCCTAGGAATATTGTAGCCAAGTCCAGAATTCCCAGATCAAGGAGAGAATATTACAAACAGCCAGGAAGAAACAATTTCAATATTGTGGAAACACAATCAGGATAGCTCAGGATCTGGCAGCTTCTACACTGAGGGGTCGAAGGGCATGGAACATGATATTCCAGAGGTCAAAGGACCTGGGATTAAAACCAAGGATCACCTACCCAGCAAAACTGAGTATCATCTTTCAGGGGAAAATATGGTCATTCAGTGGAATAGAGGACTTTCAGGCATTCTTGAGGAAAAAACCAGAGTTGAATAGAAAATTTGACATTCAGATACAGGAAGCAAGGGATGCTTGAGAAGGTAAACAGGGAAAACAAATCATAAGGAATGTATCAAAGTTGAACTATTTACACTCCTACATGGAAAAATGATAACTGTAACTGATGAAACCTTTCTCAGTATGAAATAGCTGAAGAAGGGTATATGGGCATATGAATGCATATGTGAATGTGTGTATATATGTTTACAGGTATACATAGATAGAGGGCACAAGTTGAATTTAATAGGAAGGGATGATACTTAAGGGGTGAGATTGAGAGGTGAGAGAGGAACATAACAAGAGGAGATGGGGAGAGATAGAATGGGGTAAACTATCTCATATAGAAGAGGCAAGGGAAAGTGGTTGCAGGGGAGGGGAAGAACAGGAAGGCAAAAAGGCAAAACCTTATTCTCATTGAATTTGGCTGAGGGAGTGAATGACATACATACTATATGGGATATCTCACCCTACAGGATAGTGCGGGGGAGAGATATGGGTGGGGGGGAATGATGGAAGGGAGGGTAGGCTGGGGTGGACGGAAGTTCGAAGCACCCACTTTTGATAAGGGACAGGATCAAAGTGGGGAATGGACCAGGTGGGAGGTGGGATAGGAGGGAGGGAAATATATTTGGTCTTTTACAATATATCTACTATGGTAATGTTTTGCATCACTACAGATGTACAACATATAATGGATTGTTTATCTTCCCAGTAAGGGTGGGGTACACGGGAGGAAGGGAATGAATCTGGAATTCAAAGTTTTAAAATCAAATATTTTAAAAATATATTAATAATATTATTAATACTATTTTACGTATAATTGTGAGATAAGATATACAGGCATTGGGACAGTGGGATTCACTTTGCCCTATTGGAAAAGTCAAAGGGGGTATGGGAGAGAGCAGATTGGATGAGGGGATATCCTGTGGGACTGCTATTCCCGGGTTGTTGGTAAGGGAAAAATGGGGGGGAAATGTAACTCAAAATCTGACAAAAATGAAGTATGTAAACCAGAAATTCATAAAGCATTTGAAAAGAAAATAACCTTCCCAAATCATCCACTTTCAGTATACTATGCATTAAATTTAAAGGAAAGAGATGAAAATGTTGTTCAATCAAAATAATTACAAATGTGTAAAATATTTGGGAGTCTACCTATAAAACATGCATAAGAACTATATATATAACCTCAAAACACACTTTAAAAAATAAAAAAATACACTTACATAATGTAGAAATAGCATGTGTTCATTGATAGGTTTTGCTAATATAATAAAAATGCAATACCTGAGTTAATTTACTTATTCTGTGACCTTTAGCATACAAACTAACAAAGAATTACTTTTCATAGGAAAAAGCAAAAATAATAAAACTCATCTGGAGGAACAAAAGGTCAATGATCTCCCAGGGAAATATTGAAAAGGGGATAAACAAAATAATAATGTATCAGGTCTAAATCTGAAAGTATAGTAGAATGCAAAAGTCATCATAATTATTTACTACTAGTAAAAAAAAAGTTGATCAGTGAAATATATTAGGTATACAATGTACAGAAGCTAATTAATTTTAACATATTAACTTAATATTCAATAGATTCAAAGACCCCCTACTAAGGCTCTAAGTGCCCGGTATGTACCCAAAACTGTTGGGAAAACTGGAAAATAGTTGGGTACGAACGTATAGACCAAGATCTCAAATTGTAGCCAAGATAATTTCCAAGTGATTACATGACTTAAATATAAAAAATCATCTTATAAGCAAATTAAAGGAGAGATGGAAATATTTTGTGACTCCGGATTCAGGATGAATTCATGACCAAAAAGGGGACTTAGAGGATCACAAAATATAAAACAGACAATGTTGATCATAAGAAATAAAAAAATACATACAAAAGAATATGTAAAGATTAAAATAAGAGGGAAACAGCTAATAGGGGAAATTTTGCATCATGTTTATCTGATGTTGTGCAGCTATCTAAGCCATATCTGACTCTTAGTGACTCCATTTAAGATTTTCTTGGCAAAGATACTGTAGTGGCTTGCCATTGCCCTCTTCAGTTCATTTTACAGATGAGGAAACCAAAGAAAACAGGGTTAAGCAATTCACTGAAGGTCACTAGCATTTGAAGCCAGATTTGAACTCAGGAAAAGGAGACTTTCTGACTCTAGGCCTGACATTCTGTCCAATGTGTCACCTAGTACCTCATGTTAATCTGATAAAGTTCTGCTGTCCAAAGTATATAAGATACAGATTCAAATATATATGAACAAGAGCCATTCCCCAATTGATAAATAGTTGAAAGATTTTAACAGGAAGTTCTCAAAAAAATTTGAGTTACCATAGGCACAGGAAAAAAATTTCCAAATCCCTAATAATAAGAAAATTATAAAGTAACTTAAGGTTCCATGTCATTCTCATTATATGGGCAAAGATGACCAAAACAAAAAAAAAAAAAAAAAAGAAAAAGAAAAGAAAAGAACTATTGTTGGAGAGTGTGAGAAGAAAGGAGCATTCATACATTATTCATGGAGCTATGAGTTGATCCATATTTTCTGGAAAGTAACTCAGAACTATACTGAAACAAGTCACTAAACTATGTACTATATAACTTTTGACCCAGAAATACTGATACTACATAAAAAAAGACAGAAAAGATACATACACATACACACATATGTATGTACATATATAGTATGTATGCAGATATGATATTTATATCACATCTCACTTTTTCTAGCAAATAACTAGGCTTCTCATTATCTGGGTGGTGGCTAAATACATTAAGGTTGTATGAATATGATTGACTATTAATGCATTATAAGAAAGGATGAGAGAATGAAAGAACAATTTCAGAGGAACCTGGGAAGGCTTGCAGTCAGTGGTATACCAAAGGAGGAGTGGTGGTCATTTCAGGAACAGGCAATAAGGAGGTGCACTGAGGAGGTCACCTCCTAAGAAAGCATTTACTCTTCCAGCAGATCTTTGGTGAAAATAGTAGAACTTAATTACTGAGACTGAGATATGTGTAATCCCTGGGCATTTAGGCAAGCTCTGAAAAATTCTACTAAGCTGAAGAATCTTCCAGTACAAACCCAGTAACAAATTGTTATTCAAGGCTCTTCCTTAATAAGCTTATGGAGGTGCATCCAAATTTAGCTAGAACAGTCAGAGCAATTCTGAAAGATTGTTTCTTAAATCAATGAAATTGAGAGGTTTCAAAATGCTTTGGAGGTTAGAAGAGTTGCAGTTGGAGAATTGAAAGGATACTAGGCTAATGAAATTGTAGAGTTTTTAATACTGAGGTAAGTTGGGGCAGCTAGGTGGCACAGTGAATAAATAGACCACTAGCCCTGGAGTCAGGAGAACCTGAGTTCAAATCCAACCTCAAACACTTAACACTTACTAGCCATGTGACCTTGGGCAAGTCACTTAACCCCAATTGCCCTGCCCTCCCCCCTCCAAAAAGCAAAAAATTTACTGAGGTAAGTTGAGACATCTGAATATATCACTACCTTCCTCAGGAATCTTCAGTAGCTCCCTATTTCCCCTAGAATTAAATACATACTCCTCTGTTTCACATTTAAAGGATTTGTGGAATCTTAAGGGAGGACTAGTATATCTGGTGTGAGGGTTTGCTGAACTCTTTTCTTTTCTTTTTTTAATATATGGAAAGAACAACATTTGCATAACAGTATAATGAAAAAAGGTGATTGCATATGAAACTACAACTCTATTGTGTACAACGTGCTTTTCCTTTTAAATATATAATAAAGTTGTCATATAAATTTCTTTATTTTTCTTTCCTCCCTTCCTGATCCTAGAGATGTCTACCATTAGACACAAATAGGATGTATGTATGTATCAGTATTTATGTGTATGCACACACAATACACATGTGTGTACACACATGCATACATGCCTATATATCTATATTTCCATATACATACATACATACTTCTATTTATCAGTTCTTTCTCTGGATGTAGATATGAAAAAAATGCTCTAAATCATTATTGATTAGAGAAGTGCAAATTAAAACAACCTTAAGGTATCATTTTTGCCAAGTTTTTTCAAAGTGACTTATCTACCCATCGCCTGTCAGCAGATAATCACAGTGTCATTAGACTTATGTGAAAACCAGGTTTATTGCAAGAGAAATGAATAGGCATGTGGATACAACAGGGTTCCCATTCTTTACCGCAATTTGCACTTTCATAATAGTAGGACAAAGGGAGGAGGGTGTGATGTGGGAGGAGGATTGTGCAGGAAAAGTAGCTGGGGGGGGCGGGGAAGACAAGATCACTCTTCATGGGAGGGGCAAGATGATAGCAAAAATCTTGTTCTTTTCCCTTGGGAACTGCAAGATTATGAAGACTGGAGGGTCTGCTTATCTGCAAAGGACCCCAACTGCATAAGCATTATCCCAGCCTGGAACAGATTGGCTGGTGCCTGTCTTGCCTCCCAAAAATATACAGGAATCCAGTTTGGGGTACAACAACACATTACGTCAGCTCAGAGTAAGCTTTGTCCTTGACACATTCAGGGTTTTCTAAATGCTCTGTGTCCAGTGTCTCTGGAAAATATGGCAACTCAAAAAGACAAGTTCAGAAAACCCCTTAACAACTCTTAACTTACCTTACTCTCACCTGTGGCTCTAAAAATCTGTAGCATGTGCAGTGGCCACACCCTGATAAAACTGTCTAGGCAGATGGGCTAACCCAGGTTGGAGGTAACTGATAAGGCCCAAACCTATTGGTGAGTTAGGAAGATGTCTACCCCAAGCATGCAAAGACTTCATCAGGGGGAATAAGCTGATTAGAACAATTTCTTCCAACAGCCATAAAGGCAGCTGAAGCAGGCACTAACTTGGTCAGACATTAAAGATGCCAAGGTCATCCACTGCATCTTGGGCCGTTACCAGTCACCCCGAATCCTGTCCTGCCACTGGACTTCAATGACTCTAGAAGAGAAAGTGAGGCTAATGATTTCCTGCAATGCTGCCTCTCTCAAATCCAGTTCACACACAAGTCAAAAAATCACCCTGAGATGTCATTGATTGTCTTTGAAAATAAAAAACAAACAACAATGACAACTTTTCAGACTTATTTCCACTTCTCTCCTTCATGATGGACTCATGCTGGGATATTCTGGGGATGAAGAGTATTGTTTCCCTCCCTACCCAGGTAGCAGTTATAACTTCTGGAACATAGTGTCTAAAAGCATATTCTGCCTGGGTAAGACTTGGGGCCGCTAGCTGTTTCTTACCCTGAGAACAGTTACTGAACACCTGAGATGGATGTTTCTGGCCTTGGAGGTGACTTCATGAGTTCAGCGGTTTGGGGGCTCTTGGATCCCTTTAGTCAGCACAGCCAGAAGAGTCTTCTGTAGCCACAGTAGCTGCCCCCACCAGGAGGAGGATCCAAAGGCATGGGCTGGTATGCCAGAAGAGATGAGTAAATATGAAATAAAATGCTTAATTGATCATTTCACAAAATGGCCCAACTCTAATATTTTAATTATCAGGACTTAGAAGTTACCATTAGAGTCAGTCAATAGCCAATAAATATTCATTAAACATTTAGTATATGCAGGCACTGTGCTATTTCATATTTAAATCTTTACCAATGCACATTTATAAGTCTTTGTGCCTTTATCATTTTCTTTATGTAAAGCAAATGGTGTCCTATACTTGATTTTCATATGCTACCTTTCTGCTTGTATTTCATCATATTATACCTTCTGCTCCCTTTCAATGAGACCCTAGATTGGGTCAAATCTAATCATTCCAAAGAGATTTTTCCTAGGCCTTCAGAGCAGAAGCTTTGAGAGTTAGAAAGCAAGAAGAAGGGACTGACTCCTCACTCTTTAAAGGCAAGGCTCTATGAGGCCTGAATCCAGTCAGTGCTTGTCATCCCAGAGCTAGGACCTCAGTGAGAGAGAACAACTGCATTATGCTCCTTGGGCTCCCACTGGTATGTTGTTCTGTTTCCTTATTTGTGTATGTGCTGTTTCAAATGTGAGCTCCATGAAGGCAAAGACAGCTTTCATTTGGTTTTTGTATCTGCCATGGTGCCTGGCATGTAGTTGGAGCCTGATAAATGCCTGCTGAATTTGAGATCGTAGATTTAGAGCTAGAAATGATCTTAGGAACTTTAAGTTCAACCGCTCTTATTTTAGAGTTAAGGAATCTGAGACTCATGGAGAAAAAGTACATTTTCATCATCCCCTACCCAGGATCTGTGCTGCAGAAAGGAAGACATTGGGAGAATCAAGTCTATACCTTACTATTACTTGGTTTTCATAAATCAGACACCTACTAGCTATGTGACCTTGGGCAAGTCACTAAACTGTCATCCTTCTGCCTCAATTTCCTCCTGTATTGGGAGGGGGTAGCAACAGCATCTACCTGCAGGCTGATGGGAGATCTAAAGAGATAGTATTTGTAGAGCATTTAGCACAGTGTCTGACACATAGTAGGTGACGTAATAAATATTTATTTCCTTCCCTCACAAAGAATCCTTTCTGGGAAGAATAGCTGTGCTTCAAATTCCAAAGTCAGCAACTCCAGGAAGAGTAAACATTTTTCTGTTTTACTTTCTTTCTTAAACCGCCAAACCCTATCAGATAACACCATCTGCTGGCTATATTTGCTTTAGTGAAAGTTTCACCCTCAGGAGGAGGAGGAGGAGGAGAAGGAAGAGGTGGAGAGAGAGGAGGAGGAGGAGGAAGAGGAAGAAGAAGAGAAGGAGGAGGAGGAGGAGAGGGAGGAGGGGAGCAGGAGGAGGTATCCTTTCAGTTCTCACATATATTCAGTTCAGTTCAGCAGAAGAGGAGGAGGTGGAGGAGGGGAAGAGATGGGGGAGGAGGAGGAGGAGGAGGAGAGGGAGAAGGAGGAGGGGAAGAAGGAAGGGGAGGAAGAGGGGGAAGAAAGGGAGGAAGAGGAGGGGGAGGAGGAGGAGGAGGAGGAGAGGGAGAAGGAGGAGGGGAAGAAGGAAGGGGAGGAAGAGGGGGAAGAAAGGGAGGAAGAGGAGGGGGAGGAAGAAGGGGGGAGGAGGAGGAGGATAGTATTAAAGCAACTAGTTGGCAAGGCAACTGTTTCATTGGTAACATAAGTAAAGTAACAGTCTTTCCTAATGGACCCCAAGGAAGTTTGTTCACTGCTCACCCTTGGATGATTCTGGACTTCATCACCCCCTCACCCTGCCTAAGGACATTGTGCTGGGAAGATCTGCTTAATGTCCTCCATGGAAGAGAAGGCAGTTAATGACACTACAGACTAGAATTAATGTCAATGGTCAAATAAGTTAAAATATGTAAAGTGCTTTGCAAACCTTAATGCCCTATATAAAGACTATGTTGCTGGTGTTATTAGTGGAGGTTGAAGAAGGGGAAAAAAACATAGATAACAAAGAAAACTAAGTGACCACCCAGGTGTAGGAATTAGAACAATTTCCACACAGTTCCCCAATCAAATATAGTGTAATCCACAACCAGTGCACGAAATCCCCTTTTGGGTTAATTCAGCATTCATCTAACATTTACTAAAAGTCTACTGGGGTTCGGGCATAATGCTAAATACCAGGGGGGAAACAAGGATTAGATAAAATACAGCAGAAGGTTGTCTAGTTTTTCCTTCATTCTCAAAGAGTACCATGACATCAGGAAGATGATGCTATGACTTGCAAGTGAATCGGATTTTAGTGAGGAAGAGTTGTACAAAGTCACCAGCCTTACTTTCTCTTCCAGAATCATCTTGGTCCAGTGGCCAAATATAGATCAGGACAACTGGAGATAGCTCAGAATGCAATGGGAGAACTTAGCCTGCTTTTGTTTTTGTTTTTGCAGGAGGAAAGGCAGGGCAATTGGGGTTAAATGACTTGCCCAAGGTCACATGGCTAGTAAGTTTCAAGTATCTAAGGCCAAATTTGAACTCAGGTCCTCCTGACTCCAGGGCCAGTGCTCTATTCATTGCACCACCTAGTTGCCCCTGAACTTGGCCTTTTTAAGCGGTCTTTTTCTGAGATCTCTCTTTGACTGAGGCAATGCCCATTTAGTGATTAGAGCTCCTTAAGAATGAGCAGAGGGAGGGTTGGGGGCGGGGGTGGGGGTGGGGGTGGGGTGATGGAGCTAGGTGGCTCCGTGGATAGAGTACTGGCCCTGGAGTCAGGAGGACCTGAGTTCAGTTCACATCCAGCCTCACACACCTGACACTAGTAGTGTGCCCTTGGACAGGTCATTTAACCCCAATTGCCCTGCCTTCCCCCTTCCAAAAAGAAAAAAAGAATAAAAAATAAAGAATGACCTAGGGGATGGTCCCCTTAATTAAAAAAAATCAAACTGGGAAGAGAAGACCCTCAGGGTTTCTGATCAAAAGAGAAACAATTACTATTTCCCATCACTCTGAGCCATCAGGTCCCAAAATAACTTCCCCTGGAGGAGCTTTTGTTCTGTTGTTCAGTCATTTCAATCATTCCCAACACTTCGTGATCCTATGTGGGGTTTTCTTGGCAAAGATACTGTAGTGGTTTGCCATTTCCTTTTCCAGTTCATTTTACAGATGAGGAAACTGAAGCAAATAGGGTAAAGTGACTTGCCCAGGGTCACACAGCCAGTAAGTGTCTGAGGTCAATTTGAATTCAGGTTTTCCTGATCCTATGTCTGATCCATTGCATCACCCAGCTGCCCTGTTTATGATCTAGTGTCAGGATAAGACAGTAACACAGAATACATATAAAATAATACATGATAAACATAGATCTGAACATGTGACTCATTGTTTGAAATAGAATAAATAAATAGAATCACGTTTGTTTGAAATTTCACTCTCCTCATGCTCTTGTTCCCATCTTTTTAGGCTGCTGACAAATGACCTCCACCCATGTGCTCTCCATTCCAAAAAATGGGCTCCAGCATATCCTTGCCCTTCCATGCCCTAACACCATGCTTTGTTCTTCCTACTCACCTTCAGCCTGAGCACTAGCTTTCTGTAAGGCTCAGTTCAAATGTTACCTTCTATGTTACCAGTATTGATAGTGGCATCCCCCACCCCCTCACTTTATAGTCATTTTGCATATATTTTATTTACTTTTATGACCACCAGGTGTCAGTGAGGAGCACAATCTGCTGAGCAGTCAGTCATACATGAGGACAATTAAGTACATTCAGATCATTTTCTCCCATTCTGTGTCTTTAAGATCCTGGGGTGAACCTTCAGGGAAAAGGGAAGAAACGCTGGCCACCTCAGAGCTTATTCACTTCACCATGCTGTCTTCGCAGGTACCATAGTATGGAACCAAGGCACTGTTCCTCAGATGAATTATTTGTCTTTCTAGATGCTCATGTCCCTGAACCTGCAGCCAGAAATTTCACCATGGTAGTGTTAACTTTGGTTATATGGAAAATAAAACCCTAATGTTTTAAATCTGCTGTCCGTTTAGGTACGAGAGAGAAAGGGGGAGGGGGGAAGAGAGAGAGAGAGAGAGAGAGAGAGAGAGAGAGAGAGAGAGAGAGAGAGAGTTTGCATTCTCACTGTCAGTCTTCAAGTAAACAGAATGTGAACAAATTCAAATGACTATCTAAATATTAATACATAAACATACATATTCAGAATGATATTCAAAACCACAGTTTACAGCGATGGCTATTTTGAAAGTGACTATGGGCTTCTGGTAAAGGATGGGGAATTGTGAGGTTAGTTAAGAGGAGGCTAGTAGTCTCCCCTCCATCCAGCTTTCCATTAGGGAATATGTAAAGCAAGGGAATAACCTGGACAGTTACAAATTAGTATCATCAAAGGTCCTGGTTCTACATCTCAGATGGTTAATTCCAAATCCTCAGATTCTCTTTTACTGGGGATGGCAATGCCTGATGTCATTCAGCTCAACCTCTGATGTTACCTTAGGCATATGGACCAAATCCCATCCTTGTTGAATATTGGGCTTTCTCTTAACATTTGTTATGTTGCATTTGACTAACAGGTGACAGTATCCTTTCTCTCCTTCATGATCCCTTCATCTCTTGAGACCTGGCTTGGCTTTTTCTCTACCCCAAGATTTCTTCAAGGTCACAGTAAAACCATAGTACTAATTTGCTAATTTATCTTCAGGTAAAGTTGGAAATTCCTTGGAATCAGTCAGTAAAAATTTATTAAGTGCCTACTATGTGCCAAGTACTATGATAAGTGCTAGAGACACAAAGAAAGGTAAAAGACAAGAAACTTACTTACCAATGTGGAAGACAACATGAAAATAAACTATGGACAAAGATATTGACAGATAACCTGGGGAAAAGGGACAGAGGGAAGTCTCTAGAATTAAGAGGAGCTTGGAAAGGTTGCCTATAGAAAGCAGGATTTTAACTGGGACTTTCAAGCTAAGGAGGCTGAGGCAGAGATGATAAAACAGAGCATTCTAGTCATATAAAATGTCCAGACCTGAAAGATGGAGTGTCTTATTCAAAGAACAGCAAGACATCTAGTGTCACTGGACTGAAGAGAATACAGGGTGTTGAGGAGGACTACCCCTCTGGTGTGAGGGCTGCTCAGCTGCCTTTGGTGAATGCCTGTCACCCAATTCTCACCTGTGACTCCAAGAAGCTGAAGCACGTGCAGTGGCCACACCCTGGTAAACAAAACAAAACAAAACAAAACAAAAACAAAAAAACATATCAGCGGGCAGTGTAAACTAGGTGGAAGGTAACCAAAAGGTCTCAAACCTGTTAGAGAGGGGTGTCACAAGCATATGAAGACTTAGCAGAAAGGCCAGATGAGAACAATGTGTTCTTTGAAGGTGGCTGGAGCAGGGACTGCGGAGCTTTTAAACCTTGGTCAGACATTGAAGATGCTAAGATCATTCATTGTCCTAGCTTCCCCTACAACTCAGAGGCTGTTGAGTTGGGAAGAGCAGAAGACAGCAAGTATGGCTGATAAAAAACCAAAATAGTGGAAATGGCTTTCAAGGGAATCAGAAATCTCAGAATTCCGTATTTGAAAGAATTCTTCTCCCTTCTCCAATGAGGATCACAGCCATAACTGCTATTTTATAACAGAAGGGAGGAATAGAAGAAAGTGTCACCAGAAAAAAGGAGATAGGAAAAACCACAGACTGTCATCTCTTTGCCATGAACGTTCAGCTCCTTTCATTTCCCCTCAATTCAAGAAGGGAAAAAAACTGAAGACTGGAGGCCACAGTAACTGTACTGCTCCCTTACAATGGGCACCTTGGAGAAATTTTGTGGTAGAGAGGAAAGATTATTGACTCTAGGCCCAGCAAACCCTCATTCAAATTCTGCCAGTCAGTGTCAAATTCCGGCAGCATCTGTGTGATCTGGGAAGTTACTTGAAATCTCTCAACCTCAGCTTTCTTCTCTGTAAAAGGAGGGCTTTGGCATAGAAAGCTTTAGAGACCCCTTCCAGATCTAAATCAAATTACAAATTGGCTTTGCCCCTTAAAATCCTTCCCTTTGCATTTCTGATCACATACATGCCTGAATTTATATGTATTGTATATGTATGTGTGTATATATCTATGTCTATATATATATGTATATATGTGGATATAGCTATAGATATAGATCTATAGATATAGCTATCCTTTCACTTCCCATCATTCACACCTGGTCAATCAGTGCTCAGTACTGCAGCAGTCATGTCATTGCTCCTACTTCCTTGCTATGGGAGAAAGTCACAGCACTGTGGCCTCAGAGGAAACTACAGATCTGTGCTATCAGATCTCATCTGGGACCTCACTATTGACCAGATGACCTTTTATTTTTGTTGATTGACTATCATACTCTTCAAAGAAGCTCTTCTGAATTTTCCTCTATCCTTCAAGTCCCAACAGAAATTTGACCTTCCAATGGAAGCCTTTCCTGATCCTTCTTCACCCTAGTGCCTTCCCTTCCATTGATTATCTCCAGTTTATCCTGTGTATGTTGTTTGTACATAATTATTTGCATGGTGTCTTCCCCATTAGACTGTGAGCTCCTTGAGAGCAGGGCCTGTCTTTTGCCTTTTCTCATATCATCATTTCTTAGCACAATGCTGGGCACATGGTAGGCACCTAATAAATATTTATTGACTTACAGACACCATGACACAATGAAAAGAGCATTAGATTCAGAGTCAAAGGACCTGAGTAGGAAACCCAGGTATATCGCTTACTCTATGTGACTGGGTTTGTCTCTCCTGCTCTCTGGGCTTCCATTTCCCCAACTCTAAATTGAGGGGAGGTCTGTTACCTGGCTTCAGAGGTCCACTCTAGCTCCAGATCTAGGATTCCAGAATCTCCATACCACTGATACCATTTCTCTCTCACCAGATGTCACCAGATGTCCCCAGATGTCACCAGATGTCACCACCTCCAACTTCTCTGAGAAAACCGAAGCCTTCTGTCTCAAGCTACTTCATCTTCTCTCCACAGAACTTGAAGTTCCCTCACATCTTACCTTCTCTTGGTGTTTACTTTGTGGAAGTATCCTTTACTCAAGGAAGAGGTGACCTTTCTTCTTGCCAGTCCCAATAGCTTTGCTCTCAGTGCCACCCTGTCCTATCTTCTCCAGGTCTTTGCCCCCTTGATCATTCTGTCTGTCATCTTTTTTATCCTCCTATCTACTGGTTCTTTTCTTTTCTACCATTTAGACACATTCACAGATCTTCTCTATTAAAAAAAAAATTTATTTACTCTGTCACTGCTGTCAGATCTTGTATTCTCTCTCCTCTCTTTCACTTCCAAACTCTTAGAGTTATCTAAGAATTATGTATATGTTTTCTTGACACCACCACCCACATATTTTTCATCCCCTTTAATTTTGGCCACTCAGCTGAAGGTGTTTCTCCAAGGTTACCAGTAATCACTTTGTCTGCTGAATGTGACGAACTTTTAGACTTTTCTCATTAATTATCCTCTGGATCATGCTTTAGCTTTCAACACTTAGCAACCACCCTGTCTTACTGGCTTTTCTCTTTTTCCCTCGTTTCTAGGATGCAGTTTTCTTTTGAGCCAGCTTGTCCTCATTCTCCTTTACTGAGTCATGAGCCAACTTCTCCCATCCCCTAGGTGAATTTGAAAGGTTCTCTCTTGGACCTTGTTCTTTGCTATTCTAGCCTACTTCTATCATTAATCTATTCTTAAAAGCTCCATTTTTAAGATTACAAATTTTAAAAGCTGGAATATTTCAGCAAATAGCAGGGGGATGGATAATTATATGAAATCGGGAATTTCAATTACACAGATTGCTCTGCTCTCTTTTGTGTTTTTAATTCTTCATTGTTGATCTTTTCTTTATTTTCCTCTTCTTGCATCATGATCACTACTAAACTACATCCCCCCAGATAAAAGTGCTTTCTCTTGAAGACATGCATATTCCAGAAAAAATTAACATTTTGTCTGTATATGGAAATGTATGTCCCAATGTGTAGCCATAGTCTAACATCTCTCTGCCAAGAAGTGGGAGCCATGCTTCCTCACCAGTCTTGTGGAGATGTGATTATTCATTTCATCAATCACACATCTTAAATCTTTCAATGTTGGTTTCCTTTACGTTATTATACAAATTGGTGTCTGGTTCTGATAACTCCACTCTTCAGCAGCTAATATAAGTATTTCAGGGTCATTTCTTCCAGTACAACAATATTCCACTAAATTCATGTAGCTATTCCCCAGCTGAAGGTCACCCACTTTGTTTCTAAGTTTTCCTGTAAGAAAAGTGCTCCTATAAATACATTTATGCAAGACCTTTCCCTCTGTCTCTGACCCTTTTGTAGGGTTGGCACTCATTTCAAGGATATACAACAAACCTTAGGGAGCTTTTGACCAGAGTTCCAAATGTCTTTTCTGAACATTTGGAAAAATTCACAACTCCAGCAGCAGTATGTTGGTGTGCCTATCCTCCTACAGCCCTCCAGAATGTGTCATTTTCTCTTTCTCATCATATTTGTTAATCTGATGGATTAGCATAGTTTTCCAAGTTGCTTTAATTTGCATTTCTCTTATTATTAGATATTTGAAGGATTTTTGTATGGTTGTTTTTGGATCTCTTCTTTGGAAAATTTCTTATTTATATCCCTTAACCACCATCATTATGGTCACCCTGCCTTGAGACCTCCCTGTCATCCTTCTCTCTTCACTCTCCATCACTACATATTTCTCATCGGGTTCCAGATATTGTCATTCATACCTTCACAACATTTCTCATGTAAATTGCCTCCTCTTCACTGACCCAGCATTACAGCTAAATCAGTACCTCTCATGTGGTCTCCCATTAAGTTTCTCTGAGTCTCTTCTCACTCTAATCCACGTGGGCAGGAAAGTGCTCTTTCTAAAGTGCAGATCTGACCATGTCACCTCCATACTCAATAAATTCCATTGTTTTTTTCTTACTCCTCGGATTAAATATAAACTTCTTTGTTTGACATCAAAACTCTTTAAGACCTTGCCTCTTCTTACCTCTCAGTTCTTACATATTAACATACATGGACACATACACAAAATAGTTCAGATATACTATCCTACTTGCTATTCTTTCCACCAACATTCATCTCCTATCTTGGTGCCTTTGTGTTGCTGGTGTCCCATGCCTCCAAGGCATTCTGTTATCACCAACCCATCTTAGAGTCTCTTGTTTTCTTCAAAACTCAGTTCAAACAGCATCTTCCATATGAAACCTTTTCTGGTCCCCCTAACTGCTAGTTCTCCCTTACCCAATTGCCTTTTATCTGGTTTGTATGAACAGGTTCATGTCCTAATATACACTGACTCTGTTACCCTGAGCAAGTTCCATAACCTTTTCGCATTCTAGGTTATTCTCTGAAATTCTAAGTTATAGAGAAGGTATCCATGCATATTAGTCAAGAAAATTTCCTCACCAAAGAGTTTCCTATATCAATGAAAGCTCTTCTCCCTCTGTCCACAGGGGGAGTCATACATGTGGGTACCAAGGAATATAACTTTTGACCACTCATAAAGTATCTTGGGCTTTGGGGGGTAGATTATTTTCTTCTCTGCTTATTTACTATATCATTGGTTGTTTTGTTTTCTTTTTTTTTTAAACTGGGACAATTAACTCTTTTGTCTTATGTAGTTTTCATTTATGATTTCTGGAAATACAGCTCTGAAAAGCCAGGCTTTGATAAAACCCATTGAGATTGAACTGGAGATACTTTGACTATGCCTTTAAACCCAAATCACTCTGGATTTCACTGACTGGCCAACAAAAAGATCCCAGACCAAACCTCACTTGCTCATTGTTTCAGTTTTGATGATTCAGAGTGAGTGTAAATAGCAATTGTTTCTGTCCTGACTAGAAACTCAGAATCTCCTCCTCCCTGACTGATACTTTTGTGAAGGCAAACTAGGCCATCTTTTCTCTTGATTCTTACCTAGCCTTTGATCACTGAATGAGTATCTCCTCAAACAAACTAAGACCTGGGAAAGGACTAGCTGTAAAAGGTCAAGGTCTCCCACTGTATCTGGGGCTATGGCCAGTCATCCTGACCTTTGTCTTGCCACTGGACCAATGATTCTGGAGAAGAGAGTGATGCTGATAACCTTTGCACAGCTCTACCTCACTCAAATCCAATTCACTTGCAAGTCAAGACATTACCCTCCTGATGTTATTGTTCCTCTTCAAGGATGAAGGATAAATGAAAACAAATACCATTGAAACTACAGGTGTGTTGTCTATCTGGTCTTTATGCCTATTATTACATATCTGCATATTTTCTCCTCAACCATCCTCCCCTTTAGAATGGAATTTCCTTGAAGACATGGATTGTTACATTTTTGTACTTGCTTTACAAGAACCCAAAACAGTGCCTAGGGAGTGCCAGGCCCTTCATAAATGCTTCCTTGAAACTGATAACTCTCCATTAAGCCACTCTATTTCTGTTGCCTCCATCTTTTCCAAGAAGTCATCCTGCAGGGTTTGTTGAAGGGTCAAAGACCCCTTGTGTTGTCTGACCCCTGGCTGCCACAGGTGTACTTCTTTGTGAGGAATGCTAATGTTTTTGGTTGAAGTATCTTGATGTCTAATGCCTTTGATTTTTAGCATGCTCCAGTGAATGGAATAGCCATTGAGTTATTAGTTTTCATTTTCCTATAGCTACCTCTGGTTCTTAGAAAGAGAAATTTGCAGCTATTTCATGTTTCCAGAACACAAATAGGTGAGTGCTTTTCTGCCTATAGAGGTTTCTGAATATACAGACAAGAGCCTGAGTTCCAGATAAGTTCCTGGAGGGAAAGAATAGCAAGAAAAGTACCTTGTCTTCTTTATGACTTTTAGAGGATAGTGTCCCATCAGATCAGGTGGAAAAGAACTTCTTAATTTTTTTTTGGCAGAAGAGTGGTGTGCGTTTCAAGCTCCTGTGAAAAGATTGTTTTTCCTTCTTAAAGCTTATTGAATATGTTCTCTGAGTATAATTCTTATTTCCACTCAACCACCCACTCACCCCCACCAGTCCCATCCCATTCTCACATTCTTCCATCAAGAGGTTTTTCATAAACATTTCCGCACTCTATCTTACACTTGACCTTTGGAGAAAATCAATCAGGATGTAAAACTATGGATACTCATATAGGAATATCTGATTTTTAAAAAATTAAAAATGCTTTCTCTTTCACATTTAAAAATCTTTTCCTGGTAGAGAAATTGGAAGATGCATGCATATTCACAAGCAGAGGCTTACTGATTGGCTCCAGGGGCTAAAATAATTTTTGTATCTTTTTTTTTAATTAAACAAATGCTTTATTAACTTCTGGTTTATATCATTCATTTCCACCAGATTATGAGTTACATTTTCCCCCATTTTTTCCCTACCCACCACCCCAGAATAGCAGTCCCACTATATCCCCTCATCCAATCTGCTCTCTTCCATATCTTCTCCCACACCCCCTTCAACTTTGCCATTAGGGCAAAGTGAATCTCTGGGCCCCAATGCCTGGACATCTTATGAAACATTTAATTTTAAAACTTCAATTTTCAGATCCATTCCCTTCCTCCCTTGTCACCCACTCCCTCTGAGAAGATAAGCAATTCAGTATGTGTTGTACATGGATAGCTATGCAAAACATTGCCATAGTAGATATATTGTAAAAGACTGCTTATATTTCCCTCGGGCTTGTCTCACTTCCCACAGGGTCCATTCCCTACTTTGATCCTGTCCCTCTTTGATAGTGGGTTCTTCCAATCTCCCCTCCCCCCAGAATGCCCTCCCCTCCATCATCCCCCCTCCTTTTCCCTACTCAGGAGAGTGAGGGTAAGATATTCCATTTAGTATGTATGTGGTTCTCTCCTTGAGCCAACTTCAATGAGAATATGCTTTTGCCTTTTTGCCTTCCTGTTCTTCCCCTCCCCTGCAACTACTTCCCCTTGCCTCTTCTACATGAGATAGTTTACCCTACCCTGTCTCTCTCCATCTCCTCTTGCCACTTTCCTCTCTCACCTCTTGACTTCACACCCCTTAAGAATCATCCCTCCCTTGGGGTGGCTAGGTGGCGCAGCGAGCAGAGTGCTGAGCCTGGAGTCAGAAGGACCCAAGCTCGGACCCAGTCCCAGACACCCAACACACAAACAAAAACCCAGCCACGTGAACCTGAGCAAGTCACCCAACCCCAATTGCCCTCCAAAAAAAAAAATAATAATCATCCCTTCCCATCAAATTCAACCTGTGCCCTCTATCCATGTATACCTGTGAACATATGCCATGTACCCTTCTTCAATTATTTTCATAATGAGAGAGGTTTCATGAAACACAGTTATTGTTTTTCCATGTAGGAATGTAAATAGTCCAACTTTGATAAGTTCCTTTTGATTTCTTTTCCTTGATTACCTTCTCAAGCATCTCTTGCTTCTTGAATCTGAATGTCAAATTCTCTATTCAACTCTGGTTTTTTCATCAAGAATGCTTTAAAGTCCTCTATTCCACTGAATGACCATATTTTCAACTGAAACAAGATACTCAGTTTTGTTGGGTAGGTGACCCTTGGGTCAATCCCATATCTTTTGCCCTCTGGAATATCATATTCCATGCTCTTCGATCCCTCAGTATAGAAGCTGCCAGGTCCTGGGCTATTCTGATTGTGTTTCCACAATATTGAAATTGTTTCTTCCTGGCTGCTTGGAGTATTTTCTCCTTGATCTGTGAGTTCTGGAGCCTGGTTATAATATTCCTAGGAGTTTTCTTTTTGGGATCATTTTCAGGAGGTGATCTGTGGATTCTTTCAACCTCTATTTCCCCCACTGGGTCTAAAACATCAGGGCAATTTTCCTTGAGAATTTCTTTAAGGATTATTTGTAGGTTCTTTCTTTGATCATGGCTTTCAGCTAGTCCAATAATTTTTAAATTATCTCTCCTGGATCTATTTTCCAGGTCAGTGGTTTTTCCCATGAGATATTTCACATTGCCTTCTATTCTTTCATGTGTTTGGATCTGTTTAATAGTATCTTGATTTCTCATAAAGTCACTAGCTTCCATTTGCTCCAGTCTAACTCTGAAGGAATGAATCTCCTCAGTGAGCTTTTGAGATTCTTTTTCCATCTGACAAATTCGACATTCTTCTCCTCATTGCCCTTTTGGGCCTCTTTTGCCATTTGAGTTAGTCTATTTTTTAAGATGCTATTTTCCTCAGTCAGGCTGTTGACTGTCATTTCATACTTTTTTTGCATCTTTATCATTTCTCTTCCCAAATTTCCCCCCACTTCTCTTATCTGCTTCTTGAGGTCCTCTATGGCCTGTAGCCAGCTTGTATTTTCATTTGGGGCTTTTGGTGCAGGAGTTCTGACCTCACAGTCCTCCTCCATGCTCTGAGCCTCTTTGCCCCTAAAATAGGAGTCCAATGTTGAACTTTTCTGTTTATTTTGTTTCATTTGCCTAGGCATGTTGCCACTTAATTACTTGATTTTGGGGCTTGTTGCCACAGTAGGACTCTGCCACCAGACAGGGGAGCTTCTGCCCAAATGTGGGGTCTTCACAACTTCCGCCAGTTGTATGGCCTCTGTAAAGCCTCCACCCACTCTGGCAAGTTGGATACCCACCCCAAACTTTCCCCCCAGACCGCAATCCAGATCCAGACAGTTTAAAGCAAGAGCGATTAACCCCCAGACTTATTGCTGGATCTCCCTACAGTTCGCAGACCAGGAGCTAGAGCCACTACTGACCCTGCAAAATGGCTTCTGTGCCACATTTCTTCAGCAGCTTTTCGCCCCCAGGGGAGGCAGCCATGAGTTCCCCAAATACCGGTCCCAAGGTCCATAGGGCACTAACCTCTCAGTTTTTCCTAGGCATATCTGTGCTTATAATTCTGGAATCACCACAATTGCTGGTGTTCTGGGGTCCCTCCAGCCAGCTGAAGGTCTGGCCGCCCTGGGGCTAACACCGTGGACCTGGGCTCTGCTCTGCGCACTGTGCTGTAGGTTCCTAGCTCGCTGTGCTGCATGCTCTCAGAGTGCTGTGCTGGCCGCTTCCTGCAGGGCTGCTGGGCTGTCCTCAGCAGGAGGTTAGCTTCTCTGTGTTGTTCTGTGGGTGCTGTGGCTCCAGAAGTTGTTTGGAGTTCCCTTTCACATAATTTGGAATTAATTGGAACACATTGGAAATGCTGTTTCTACTCCGACATCTTGGCTCCGCCCCCTTTTGTATCTTTAACAATTACCAAGTTCTAAACTTTCAGGTTAAATTTTATTTGATAATTTAGAACAAGTACAATTTAATGGAAAATTCTTGAAGCAGTGTTCTAAAGTGGAGACAACACTGGACTGGAATTCAGAGAACCTGAATTTGAATTCTAGATCTGCCACTTACAACCTGAAGGACTTTGAAAATATCACTTAACCTTTTTGAAACTCAATTTCCTTCTCTGAAAAAAATCGCACACTGGAATAGATGGCTGCTAAGCCCTTGCCAGCTCTAAACCAAGGCTGCAATTTTCTGTTTAATAAAATTTGTGTTTACTGAAGAAGTTTATAGGGTGGCTGCGTGACTCAGTGGATAGAACAAAGAGCCTGGAATCAGAAAGACTTTGCTTCCTGAGTTCAAATCTGGCCTCAGGCACTTAGTAGTTGTGTGACCTTGGGAAAGTCACTTAACCCTGTTTGCTTAAGTTTCCTCATCTGTAAAATGACCCAGAGAAGAAAATAGCAAGCTGGGGCAGCTAGATGGTGCAGTGAATGGAGCACCAGTCATGGAGTCAGGAGGACCTGAGTTCAAACCGGCCTCAGACACTTAACACAAAAAAACTAGTCGTGTGACCTTGGGCAAATCACTTAACCCTAATTGACCAGCCTTCCCCCTCCAAAAAGAAAAAAAGAAAGAAAGAAAGAAAATAGCAAGCCACTTCAGTATCTTTGCCAAGAAAACCCCCAAAATGGGGTCTTGAAGAATGGGACATGACTAAAACTACTGACCAACAGCAACAGTCTTTAATGTGTGAGGTCCCTTTTTCACCTATGCATTTGTTGAGCACCCATGATATAAACAGCTCTTATTCATGGGACCACAGATTGAGAACTAGAAAGGACCCTAGAGATTTTGCCAAATATTCACATTTTATAGATGAGCCTGAGCCCTCAAGTCATATAAGCCCTTTCTTCTATTGAGCCCTTTCTCAAAGTCATATAAGGAGTGAGTGCTAAAGCCAAGTACTCAGAATCAAAACCTAACACTCTTCCCAATGCATTGTACTGGTGTGTGTGTGTGTGTGTGTGTGTGTGTGTGTGTGTGTGTGTGTGCGCGAGCGTTTGTGCTCGAGCGCATGGGGGCACACACAAGTAGCAGCAGTGCAGCCGGCTCAAAGATTTTATTTTTTTGTTTTCCTATGGCTAGTTATGGCTCAGAGAAATAGAATCTTGAAGCTATTCCAGAACATGGAAGGTTGAGTGTTTTATGCCTATACAGAAGGAGAATCATTAAATTTTCAGTGTGATCATTTTTAATCTCAGAAATTGACAAATGTTATGAATCTGGGATCGATTCATTGTCTTATTCATTGTTTTCAATTAAGAAATGATAGAGAAAATATTAATAATGCAGATAAAACTACAAAGTATGTTGCACATACTTTTTGGGGAGGAGAGCCAGTTATAAAATATTTGCCAGCACATTGAGAGGTGGGGGAAAGATTCTACTTCTGGCTTCCGTGGGAGAATGTTTTGGGAGGAATATGAGGAGAGAACAGCATTTGAACAAGATAAGATGTTGATTTGGGAATGGGGAGGGAATATGGATAAATTTGAGATAAGTTGAGGGAAATTTTGAAGGAAAACTATCTCTTGGCCCAGATATTGGTTCTATTCTATACCCAGATTAAAGGAGTAGGATCAAAGACAGTTAAAAGGATATAAAAGGATTAAGAGGAATTATGTACATCCAGGGATGATTAAGGAGTAGAATCTGATAAAGAAGATAGAAATAAAAGGAGAACCTAGTTGACAAGACAAGGTAAAGTAAGTAAGAAAAGTTAAATGGAACAACTGATGGGTAAAGCAAATTGGCACAATTGATTGGTGGGTGAAGCAAGATGAAGATGGGATATTGGTACATTATGAAAAAGAAAAGTAAAGTATGACTGTGAAATTGTAATGAGACTAAGATAAAAAAAGGTGAATGGGACTGTCAAGTTACTAATAGTGAAAACTGGCTGCAAAAGTATTGCTTAGGGTGGAGAGGTAAATACCCACAAATAACTTATTTTTAATACAATACAGAAGATATTAACATCGACCTGGTTGTGGAGTCAAAGGATTTGGGTTCAGATCCTACTTCTGTTGTTTTCTCTTTGTGTAAACTTGTGTAAATTATTTCACTTCCTATATGTCAAATAGATGGCCTCAGAGGGTCCTTCTGTCTCTGATTTGCATCAGTTGTGTGATGTTTGTATTTCTGTCCCAACTGAATGATTGTTATCTCTGTTTTATGTACAAATTTATGTCCCTGTAGAGGACAAAGTGAAAGAATTCAAACAACCCCTCTTTACACTCCAGGTCGTGAGGCTCAATGAAGCCTTCCTAAAGGAAACACAAGCTAAGTATCAATGAGAGGAGTATGGGGAGCGCAGATTTGTTCTTTTTTAGGAAGTTAGAGAGTAGAAGAATGTTGCACAGAGTAGAAAGGGAATGAAAAGGATGGCTACACAATTAGACTTTTTAAAAGAGATTAGAGGCTCTTCCTGAAGTGAAGGGAGCTGGATTATAAGAACCTGCTTGTTTTCCACAGAAAGCTAGAGTGAGGCAACAGAAGCCATCTGAGTAAGATATACCAATAAGGGTCTGCAGAAGAATCAAAGAGTAGTAATAGTAGTTGTGTTGTACCTTAATAAAATCGAGACAGAAGATCCCCAAGATTAAATTTAAAAAGTGGATTTTATTACCACGGAACACCTCGGGACTGTCAGGGTTAATAGTCACCCAAATCAGGCAGCACTTTTGCAAGGACAGTGTGCCGTTTTACAGAGGTTCCATAGCCAGGTTGAAACTCCAATGATTGGTCAGTGTACACTTGAAACTACAATTAGTGATTGGTCAGTATACATTTGAATTTCCCACTGGCACAAACCCTAGCCTGGGACTCCCACCCACAGATTAATAAAGGGTAAGCAAGGGGTGGGGGTTCTGCCTGTTTACAGATTAAGCAAGGTGGAGTTCTCTGTTTTACAAATCAGTGAAGGAAAAGTTGGGCTGCCTGTTTTACAACTCAAGGAAAGGGTGAGTGGATTTGTGTCTGATGTTCAGGAAGGGCAAAGTGACAAATCAAAGAGGGAAGGGCAGAGTGGAGCTGGGTCCAACAGTTGGAACTCAGGAGTACAAAAATAGCTATATGTCAACCTCATAGCAATAGAAAAGTTTATTGTCTTCCCAGGATATGTATTCAAAACCAGATGACCTTCCAGAATATATCAAAATAGACAACTACCCACTTCCCATGATTCCTATGAGTGTGAGCAGCATTGCCAAAAGAAACTTAAAAGTACAGCTAATAGTTTGGAGTTGGAGGTCAGATGGTTGAACTGAAGAGTACTTAGGCACAGATTATGTTTTTTTTCTACTGTTGCTCAGTTGTAGCAAAGGATGTGGAAATGAAAAAATTATCTGGGAAGTTAAGGACTCACAAAGAAGGTGATGTCCATTAATGGTTTATAGATTTATAAACCATGGCTTGAAATAGAGGGTTGACTGATTCCCGGCTAGCGGTGAAGTACACTTTTAAAATGTCATTTGTAATATATTTGTTAAGTGTCTTGCACATCTAGTATAAAAGGCTTTAAACTAAATAGGATGCAAGAGCAAGAAGGTTGTGTATGCATATCCCAAGCTAAATACTATAGTGAATAGGTAACATAAAGGAAAAAGAATGGTGATTGAGATACTCAGAAATTCTTAAATCATTAAAAATGAGACAAATAAGACAAAATACAAGAAAAGAGACATTATTAAAACCATTGACCTTGAATGGATATATACACATTATGGAATTATCTCTTCAAGGTACACTCCTTTCATAGAGCTATTTAGTGCTGAAAGAGGCAGAAAAAGTACTTTTCATAAGGACAAAAATATCTAAATTAATTAGTAAAAGCTATTATTTCTGTCATAGGTGAACACTTTGATGCCTGAAAGGAGTGGAGAAAAACATGGGTTTAATAAAAAACAAAACAAAACAAAACAACCCTGCTACGATCAATGTACAAAGAAGCAGTTGTGAAAGGGGGCTTGAGCAGTTGGGATAAAAAAAATGAATTGACAAATACAATGAATAGTTTAGTGATTTAAAGGGGAAGTGAAATAGCCTTTCCTTATTAAAACTGGAGGTCTATGAGCATGAAGAAATGTGGTTTCAGGGGCAGAGTGTGATGGGAACTTAGAGCATAATGGTCCCTTAGTTCATTTGCATATAACTACTTAAGACGAGAACTTTTTTTAAACCGAGACATCATAAAATTATTTGAGATCGAGGGATTATGAAATAAGTATGGTTGGCTTCCCAATGGAGGTTTGGTAAGTTCCTTCAGAAATGAAAGGTGAGATGTTAAGCACCAGGAGATACTGCTTTGGGCCATTGGTGCTGCTGAAGTTGAGGCTGGTGTGCTGAAGAGATTGAAAGATGGCCAAGAGAGGAAGGCTTAGCAGTTGGCCATTTTTGGTCAGAAAGTAGTCTCCCAGTTGAAGCTATTTGAACAGCAGCAGGAGCAGACAGGTGGGAAGAAGTCTTCTAGTCTGCTAATTCCCAAAATGCTGAATAAAGATTACCACTGCTGTTCAGGATTGTCAGAGTTTAAGAGAGGTAAAACCCGCAGAACGGCCTGTTGCTCTTTGCTGCCCCTTTCTTGGGGACATTTCATAGAGAGAATAGTTTAGAATGAGTGAGCTGGGGATAGCCATGTATCCATGTGAGAATTAGGAGGCATAACAATGCAGGTGGAGACACACTGTGGTCCCATTTCACACAAATGCTCAACTTTTAGGAAAGGAGAACTGAGTCCTAATGCAAGGAGACATATTTGACCTAGTTATTCCTGATTATTTGTGGAATGAACGACATGGCTAAATTATGACTACGGGTGGGCATACATTTTTCTAAAAGGAACAAGACAGGGAAAGGGAATTAAAACAAGATAGGAAAAAGTAGCATTGCATAGTAAGAAGGAATACTCATGTGAGGAAATCCAGGATTCAGAGGGGGGAAATAAGGAGAATATTTCAGTGAAGGTCAAAAGAGGGAGAAACAGAGATCTGGTCATATGGAGTGTTCATAGGTGTGCTGGAGCTAGATTAAACCAGCTTCTGGGAGCCAATTGTTAAATTTTCAATGTGAATATTTACATTTCAGAGACTGGCAACTGCTACAAATCAGGACTTGTTGTTTTGTTCATTTTTCTAAGGCAATCAAGAGAAAGAAAATGTTAATAATGCAGATTAAACATAAAAATGTGTACTTTTTTCTACAACCCACCCCAGAACTGATTGTTGAATATTTACTAGCACACTACTACAGACCACCAAGGCAGAAAAAGGAAAAAGCTGAAGGGTTTAGAAAACAGATCACCAGCCTGGCACAGAGGCATGGTAGCAATGGAGGGTTCCAATTATTCAGACATCTGCTAGAGTTCTTTCTCTGCCAAAAGCATAGCAGCTAATAACTTCTTGATTTGCTTTAACAATAATTTCATCCTTTAAAAAGAGCAAATCCTTTTCTCTATTTTATTCTCACTAACAGGAAGGAAGTGGTTGCTGGTATGTAAATGATTGGAACCCTGGGAAATGCCACACTCCTTCTAAGAGTTAGTTTGAAGGAAGGAAAGGAAAGCCCAGTTATTGTCTGATATGCCCCCCTAGCTTTCAGGAAATCATATTAAAAAATACTCAGAGGAAATAGAGATAAGCACTCATATACTAAAATTCTACATAAAACATTAGTCTAACAAATGGGAGATTCTTTAAGAAAGCAATTCTGAAGACAATTCCAACAAGTTGTATTGCTTTTGAAAAGTAAGGCAAACTGAGAGACAGAGTTCTAAGCATGACAAATTTATTAATTAGACTAGCAGTAATCAATATATTGGGTCAATAGTCTCCCTCAATGGCCAAAGACCTTAAGTGAGGTCTGACACAGTCTTTTGTAGTAATTAGCAAGATGATACAGTAAACTCTTGAGCAACGTAGGTGTGTCTTCTTCTAATTGGTTATGGATAACATGGTCAGAATCAAGATTACATCATTTGAATCTCCCCCTCCAAAACCCTCTTATCCACAACTAAGACACATGATTGTGATTTGAGACTGAAGAGAAAGGTTCCAAGGTGATGGGGGTTTCTACAATAGTTTAAATTAATGAGATTTGACCTTTTAGGTTAATCAAGCTTCTCTGGAAAGTGGTTTTAAAAGTGGAGGTAATTACAAAAGAAAAACTTTTAGGCAAGTTCCTCTGGATTGTGGGGCAGTGGGTGAAGGTTATAAAGCAAAATAACTTGAAAAGAGAATATTCAATCTAGCTTAAGTCTTAGCATAATAAAATTAAAATCAATTTTCAATTTTACAAGTGTGAAAATGGAATTTATCTAAGAGACTTCAATTAAAAATGAAAAATATAGCAGACCAGATTTAATGTGGATGTATTTTAAAGTGTGGTATGGAGAGAGAGAGAGAGAGAGAGAGAGAGAGAGAGAGAAGTTTAGGTTCACAAATACAACCTGTGAAAACTCAGGGCTAGGCTAGGTTAAGAGTAACAAAGATTTGAGCCTAGGATGATGAAAGTTTTGTGGCCTCAGGCAAATGGCTCATCAAGTGGGAAGATTCAGAGTTCAAGGGGTTTCCCATAGCCTGTACCCCATCAGAATAATAATGGGGGACTTGCCAGTGAGCAAGCGTTTTTGAGTATGTGCAGAATGCTTGGCCAATGAAATTCTCCCTTAGATTTTAGAAGATGCATAGATATTCTGTAACTAGTCTCAGTCTGCTAATCATGTGGCAAATGGACTTCTTTCATTGGTTGTGACTGTGATAGAGAACAGGCTCTTGGAACCCCCTTAAACTTTCCCACTTGATGAGGCATTTGTCTCAGGCCATAAGCCTTTCATTATCACTAGGCCCAAATCTCTGTTACCCTTAAACTAGCCTAGCCCTCCACTTCAGCTATTTCCCACCCTTAATGTCATTCCTGAGTCTGACCTCAGTCCCCTCAATATGCTCCTTAGAATCCTCCTCAAGATCCTCCCCAAACTCCTGCTCTAGACCACCCCTAGATCCCTCCCACAATCTTTCTCTATATAAGATGCATCTTGCCTCCATGAAGGTACTGAGAAATCTAGCACAGACTCACGCTGTGTCAGATTGTTTTGGCCTGCTTGTCAATACAAGCCTTACAAATACTTAGGCTCCTTAAGAGTCTACCTGTTGGGGCAGCTAGGTGGCACAGTGAGTAGAGTGCTGGCCCTGGAGTCAGAAGAAGGACCTGAGTGCGTATCCAGCCTCAGACACTCAACACACACAAACAAAAACCTAGCCATGTGACCTTGGGCAAGTTACTTAACCCCAATTGCCCTCCAAAAAACAAAAACAAACAAACAAAAAAGAGTCTACTTGTGGAAGATGACTTTTAGTGAAATTTCCCCCTTCTGAACATCCTATTAGATTCTTATTTCTTCTTTATACTTTGTAACTGAGTTCAGTATCCTTTCCCCATAAGTATGGGGTCATTATTTATAAAGGACCAGCAGTGTGAGAAGTTGCAAAGGGGTAAGTTTCTACAAAACTACAGGAATTGCTAAAACAAGACTACTGATAAAAAGTACCAGACAGTAGCCTTGGGAGGAAGTTGGGTTCCCAGTTCCCAGAGAATTCCTAGATAATACTAAAAAGGAAATAATGTAGAATAAAAGGAGCTAGCAGCAGCAGGTAGATTTGACTAATCAGAAAGCTGACAGCAGCCTTGGGACACTCGGGCTCAGATAAGGTTGGAATGGTGGGGGTTCAGTATTCTGAGGTTATTACTGTGCTTGCTTAATGAACCTCATGTATTACGTATGTTATCTAACAGAATTAGAGTCTCATTAGTAATAATTATGGTAAGGTGGGACCAGAGCTGGAGGTGGGGGCTTTGGATTAGGATAAAAGAAATCTGGGAGCTACTGCAGCTTGCACTTCTCAGTCAGCACCATCTTAGGTGCTCTGGGAGCACCTTTCTTGAGAAAGCACAATAAATAGCTCCCTGCTTTTGCTACAACTCTCTGAGTCTCCATAAATTATTGATAAAGCGGTCTTTGCATCCCACACATACCCATTATGGTGAAGCTTGAATAAACTTTGTTTACTCTGGCTTGAGTCAAATTCATTTGGCAGGACCCAGTGTATCAGTGTTTTGGGGTCTTGAGCACCCCTAAACCCCAAACCTCAACTGCACAGATGTAAGTGAGGGTGTTTTCAAAAGGTACACATTGACTTTATTCTTATTGATTTCATCATTTTTCAGTGCTGTGGTGAAATACAATACAATAGGAAAGGCCTTGAGCTCTCACTACATGATGAGAGAAGTTACTATTTGTCTATTAATAACCAGTTATTGAGGGTTTTTTCTCTCCTTACTTCCTCCTTCAAAGACCATCCAACTTTTATAGACCTTTCAGCCAGTTTCTGAAGGACAGGGCTGAAAATGAGATTGGCCTAACTCTTCAATCTTGGGTGGGTCCCCATCCAACCAGGATAGCCCATTTCTGATTAAAATGTAAAAAGAATCTAATCTAGGCAAATTCAGGCCCTAAAGAGCATTAGGCTCAATCCCTTGTAACCCCACCATTGTCCAATTTAAGTGGTCTGAGAGGAAACAGATTCTTTTGTCCACATAACTGGAGATAACTGAGTCCTGCAATCAAGTAAGTTCTCAGCAAGAGGAGCTAAAGGCTTCCATCCCACCTCCTCATTAATATATCTGCCCCCTCATTGATTGTTCAAAACTCAGGGTTGATCTCTGCCTGTCAGGGCCACCCACTTTTCCAAAGGTATTTAAGCATTGGATGATCTCCGTGATCTTTTGTCTTTCATTACTAAAAGAAACCACTGACCACCAATCTATTTATTATTCACTAACCTAATTAATAAATTGATTATTAATTACCTAGAAACATGGTTTCTTGGACTTTTTCATTCACAGCAATGAAGAAAACACATGGTCTTATGAATACAAGCTTTAGTTTTTGATCTTGACATTTGTTCTTTTATTTTAGGTGAAAGAGATCAAAAATTAAAAACCTTACAAGATCTAAAGAGTAAGCTATGAAGGGAGTCTGAGAAAAGAGCTAGATTTTGAAGATATCTGGTCTAGATTTTGGCTTCTAGTGAAGAGGTTACCCATAAAGAGAGTTAGGGTTGCTCTGGAGACCCCAAAATACCAACACACTGGGTCCTGCCAAATGAATTGACTCAAGTCTTCTCTCAGCCAAAGAAAAAAAAGTTTATTAAAAGTTAGCTTGCATTAGACACAGAGTAATCCTGTGCTAGGTCATTCTATGGCACTCCCACTATTCTATGGTGCTCTCACAAACATGGAGACAGGATAGAGTCTTATATTCAGAAGGTTATGGAAGGAATCTAGGGGTGGTCTAGAGGAGGAGTTTGGGGAGGGTCTTCAGGAGGAGTTAATGAGGTCAATGAGTGAATTAGGGTGGGAATTGCTGGAGGCTACCCGGAGACTACAGACAATGGTGGATTAGGCCAGTTCGAGGGTGGATTGATATTTTGATAGGCTCAAGGGTGGGAAGTCTAGTAACAGAAGAATGCCAAACAGAGGTTTGGACCCACAATGTAAGGCTTATTGCCTCATGCAAATGCCTCATCAAATGAAATGATTTAATCAGAGCTTAAGGGGGGTTCCAAGAGCCTGTACCTCAAGTACTCAAGGAGAGCTTGAGGGTCTCCCAGAGCCCAAACCTCATCACTAGAAGCTTCCAATAGCAAAATGAAACCTTCAGGACCCATCCTGTTGATAACAGAGACAATAGCTCATCCAGTAGATGTGGGACATTTGGATATGAACTTGGTGGGACATGTGCTATATAGAAACTCTCCCCAGGGAAAGAGAGGGTAAAGGGGACAGTGTACCCTTGAGTTGTTGGGGGCGGGGAGAGATTTGTACTTCTGTATGACTTTAAAATAGATAATCCTTTGGACATAAATGAACCGGGACATTAGTCACTGAAGGTTAACAGTAGGGTCATCAAACCTGAAAGAGCACCTGAGCAGGTAACAATAAAGAAAAGAAAACCAAACTCTTGTGAGTATTCCTAGAACTCTGAAAGGGAGATGTTGCTAGCCTAACTCTGCAGGAGTGCCTAAGAGTGCTCACTACAATTAGACAGCAATTGGTCTTAACAAAATAAATAAATAAATAAATCTGAGGATTTAGCATACATCAAGCTCAATTTAAATCAACAGTACATTATGGAAGCCAGAAAAATTAATGAAATCTTGGCTACATTGAAGAATATAGCTTCTAAGAATAAGAAGATGAAAATCATTATGTAATCTGCACTACTCTGACTTTATTGAGTTCAGTTCTAGGCATCACAATTTAAGAAAGAAATTGGAAAATTATACTGTGTCTAGAGCAGAGCAACAAGGATGAAGAAGGGCATTGGATCTATGTAATCAGAGGAGCAATAGTCAGAAATGAAGCTATTTAATTGGTACATAGTAGAGAATTAATAAATGCTTGTTAAGCAATGTACCGATTGAGAAGAAATGACTCACAGGCAACAAAATAGTTCATATTAAAGTATTTGAAGAATTGTTGTGAACAGGAGGAATTCAACTTCTTTTAGCCTCAGAGGGCAGTTTAAAACAGAAACCTGTTTAGCCTCAGAAGAGCACCAGGGATGGTTCAGTTTAGGTTTGCTGTAAGGGAAAAGACTATATGATAATCAGAGCTCTACAATAGTGGGACAGACAAGCTTGAAAGATGGTGGATGCCCCCTCCTTGGAGGTCTTCAAGAAAAAGGCTGAATGGACATTTGTTGGATGTTGTTATTGTAGCATATCTTTTTTTTTTATGAGTTTGGTTAGATGGCCACTGAGGTTCCTTCCAAGACTCAAATGCTGTGGTTCTATTATTTTTCCTAAAGTTTTCCTTCCTCCCTTCCTTCCTTCCTTCTTTCCTTCCTTCCTTCCTTCCTTCCTTCCTTCCTTCCTTCCTTCCTTCCTTCCTTCCTTCTGCTGTGGGCTGCTCAGTGTCCAGCACTTAGCATGATCTGGAGATGTGAATAAGAAATGACCAGGCCATGTGGGTAGTTCAAGGAAGAACCATGAACTCCATTTATTGATTCTCAGGGCAAGGTTTTTATAGAGCAAAGAGACAAAGGAAGGAAAGGAAGAGATATCATTATCTTAGTCTGTCATATCCTGGAAGTAGCATGGCAGTAAGGACTTTTGATCCCTAGGTGACAGAAAGTCTTAGGGAAAGTCAGTTCTCTCCTATCATTTGCAGTTATATCTCAAAGGATGCTCTTGAGAGCTGGCTTCAAAGCCTAAAGCCAAAGCAGCATCATCAAGTACATCTGCATAAGAACTGACTTCCTGCAAATGTTTTGAACAACTAAAGTTTTGGGGCAGAGCCTTAGATCTAGGTCTCCAGTACTTCTTAATGCAGCCACAGTCATAAACAGATACAATTGAGAGCAAACTTCAAAGCTGAAGTGCAATCTTCAAAAGACATCATGTTTAGAGTTGGTCACCCAAAGATACCGGAGTGCAGAATCAGATAAAAGTCCTGGCTCAGGCCTCTTTGGCTCCCAAAACTCCCCCGCCCTCCTGCCTTTTTTAAAATTATGAATTATTAGTTTAGTTTTAGTTAAAAAGATTCAATTCCATAGTTCCTTGATTTTCAAATTTCCTTTACTTCCCTCCTCCCACACCCCACGACACCATATAGTCCAGTATAGGATCTGCAAATAAATTCATATTAGACATTAGTCCAATTACAAAGGTATATTGTACTAGGTGGGATGAAAAATGGTAAAGAAGAAATAAAACCAAACAATAAAAGGAAAAAGATCAATTAGTGTGCTTTCCTCCGGATTCAAGCTCAGTTCTTTCTAGTTATATCTCTGGATGTTGCATTTCTCTCCTTCATGAGTCTTTTGGGATTGACTTATATCATTGCAATGCTGAAAAGAGTCCATTCTGTCATAGTTGGTCATCACACATATGATGTGTCTGTGATTGTATACAAATTTCTCCTGATTCTACTCTTCTCACTCAGCATCAGTTTGTATAAGCCTCTCCAGGTAAATATGAAAACCATCTCCTCCTTGTTTCTTATAGCACAATAATATTCCATTACATTCATATGCTACAACTTGTTTATCCATTCCCCAATTGATGAGCACCCCTTTAATTTCCAATTCTTTGCAACCACAAAAAGAGCTGCTATAAATATTTTTGTACAAATGGATCTTTTCCCCTCTTCTATGATCTCTTTGGGATATAACCCTAGAAGGGGTATTGCTGGTCAAAGGATATGAAATTATTTATAGTCCTTTGGGCATAATTCCAGATTGCTCTCCAGAATGGTTGGATAAGTTTACAACTCCACCAGCAATGCTTTAGTGTTCCAATTTGCCCACATCCTCTCCAGCATTTCTAATTTTCTTGTTTTGTCATCATAGCCAATCTGACTGGAGAGATGTGGTATCTCAGAGTTTTTTGATTTGCATTTCTCTAATCAACAGTGATTTAAAGCATTTCTTCATATGCCTATAGATATCTCCAATTTCTCTTTCTGAAAACTGCCTGTTCATATCCCCTGACCATTCATCAATTGGGGAATGACCTGTATTCCTAATAGATCTTACTCAATTCTCTATATATTCCAGAAATGAGTCCTTTATCAGAGACATAGGTTGTAAAAAATCTTTCCCAATTCCCACCTCCTTCTTGATCTTGGTTACATTGGCTTTGTTTGTACAGAAGCTTTCCAATTCAATGCAATAAAAATTATCCATCTTGCGATTTATAATGCTCTCTAATTCTTGTTTGGTCCTAATGTCTTCCCCTCTCCACAAATCTGTCAGGTAAACTATTCCTTGCTTTCCCAGATTACCTACAACATCATTCTTTATACCTAGATCATGCACCCATTTAGACTTGATTTTGGTATATGGTGTTAGATAATGATCTATGCCCAGTTTCTGCCATAGTGTAATACAGTTTTCCCAGCAGTTTTTGTCAAATAGTGCATTCTTATCCCCAAAACTGGGGTCTTTGGGTTTATCAAATAATAGGTTACTATATTCATTGACTGCTGGGTCTCCTGCACCCAATCTATGCAATTGATCCACTACTCTACTCCTCTGCCAGTATCAAGCAGTTTTGATGTATAATACAGATTAAAATCTGGCATAGCTAGTCCACCTTCCCTAGCATTTCTTTTCATTAATTCCCTTGATGTTCTAGACCGTTTGTTTTTCCAAATAAATTTTGTTATTATTTTGTCTAAATCTAGAAAGTAGTTTTTTGGTAAATTGATTGGTATAGCACTAAATATAAAGTTTAGTTTGGGTAAAATTGTCATTTTTATTTTATTAGCTTGACCCAGCCATGAACAATTGATATTTTTCCAATTAGTTAAATCTGATTTTATTTATGTGAGAAGTGTTTTGTAGTTGTGATCATATAGATTCTTGGTTTGTTTTGGCAGGTAGATTCCCAAACATTTTATAATGTCTACAGTGACTTTAAATGGGATTTCTCTTTCTATCTCTTGCTGTTGAATTTCATTAGAGATATATAGGAATGCCGAGAATTTATGTGGGCTTATTTTATATCCTGCAACTTTGCCAAATTTATTTATTGGCTCAAGTAGTTTTTTACTTGATTCTCTAGGATTCTCTAAGTATATCATCATATCATCTGCAAAGAGTGATAGCTTGGTCTCTTCTTTGCCTAATTTGATTCCTTTGATTTCTTTTTCTTCTCTAATTGCTACTGCTAATGTTTCTAGTACCAGATTGAATAAGAGGGGTGATAGTGGACACCCTTGTTCCACTCCTGATCTTATTGAAAGTGCTTCTAGTTTATCCCCATTGCATATAATACTTGCTGATGGTTTTAAATGGATACTATCAACTATTTTAAAGAAGGCTCCATTTATTCCTATACTTTCTAGTGTTTTTAAAAGGAATGGATGGTGTACTTTGTCAAAATCCTTTTCTGCATCTATTGAGATAACCATGTGGTTTCTACTAGTTTTATTGTTAATATGATCAATTATACTGATAGTTTTCCTAATATTAAACCATCCTTGCATTCCTGGAATAAATCTTACCTGATCAAAGTGTATTATTCTTGTGATAAGTTGTTGGAGTCTTTTGGCTAATATTTTGTTTAAAATTTTTGCATCTAAATTCATGAGGGAAATTGGTTTATAAATTTCTTTCTCTGTTTTATCTCTTCCTGATTTAGGAATTGGTACCATATTTGTGTCATAGAAAGAATTTGGTAGGACTCCTTCTTCACTAATTTTCCCAAATAGTTTGTAGAGTATTGGAACCAATTGTTCTTTAAATGTTTGATATAATTCACTAGTAAACCCATCTGGCCCTGGAGATTTTTTGCTAGGGAGTTCATTGATGGCTTGTTTGATTTCTTTTTCTGAGATGGGGTTATTTAGGTAATTCACTTCCCCTTCAGTTAATCTGGGCAACTTGTGATTTTGTAAATATACATCCATTTCACTAAGCTTGTCATATTTATGTGCATACAATTGGGAAAATAATTACTAATTATTTTTTTGATTTCCTCTTCATTGGAGGTAGATTCACCGATTTCATTTTTGATACTCATAATTTGGTTGTCTTTCTTTTTTTTATCATATTGACTAAAAGTCTATCAATTTTGTTGATTTTTTCATAAAACCAGCTCTTAGTTTCATTTATTAATTCAACAATTTTCTTAATTACAATTTTATTAATCTCTCCTTAAGTTTTCAATATTTCTAATTTACTACTAAAGTGGGGATTTTCAATTTGTTCTTTTTCTAGCTCTTTCAATTGCATGTCCAATTTATTGACCTCTGTTCTCTCTGCTTTATTCAATTATGCACTCAGGGATATAATACTTCCCCTAAGAACTGCCTTTAATGCATCCCACAAATTTTGGTATGTTGTCTCATTATTATCATTCTCTTAAATGAAATTATTGATTGTTTCTATAATTTCTCCTTTGACCCACCCATTCTTTAAGATTAAATTATTTAATTTCCAATTAATTTTTAGTCTATCTTTCCATGGCCCTTTATTGCATATAATTATTATTGCATCATGATCTGAGAATGATGTATTTGATATTTCTGCCTTTCTGCACTGAATTGTGAGGTTTTTATGCCCTAGTACATGGTCCATTTTTGAGTATGTACCATGCACTCTAGTACATGGTCCATTTTTGAGTATGTACCATGCACTGCTGAGAAGAAAGTAAATTCCTTTTTATCCCCATTCAGTTTTCTCCAGAGATCCATCATATATAGTATCTCCATTGTGAGGATTTTATTTCCTAGTACATGATCTATTTTTGAGTATGTACCATGCAGTGCTGAGAAGTGTTTTTTTTTTTATTCCCATTTTTTATCTTTTATCCCCATTCAGTTTTCTCTAGAAAGCTATCATATCTAGACTCTCTAAAATTCTATTCTCCTTGTTAACTTCTTTCTTGTTTATTTTTAGGTTAGATTTATCAAGTTCAGAGAGAGGGCGATTAAGGTCCCCCACTAGTATAGTTTTGCTATCTATTGCTTCCTCCTTTAACTTCTCCTCTTGGAATCTGGATGCTATACCACTTGGTGCATATATATTAAATAATGATATTGCTTCATTCTCAATGGTGCCTTTTAGCAGGATATAGTTTCCTTCCTTATCTCTTTTAATTAGAACTATTTTTTCTTTTGCTTTTTCTGAGATAAGGATTGCTAATCCTGCTTTTTTTTTTACTTTAGCTGAGGCATAATATATTCTTCTCCAGCTTTTTACCTTTACCCTGTGTGTATCCCTTTATTTCAAATGTGTTTCTTGTAGACAGCTTATTGTAGGATTATGGTTTTTAATCCATTCTGCTATCTGCCTCTGTTTTATGGGAGAGTTCATCCCATTCACATTCACAGTAATGATGACTATCTGTCTCTTCCCCACCATCCTGTTCTCTCCCCTGTTTATGTTTTTGTTTCTCCCTTCTCCCTCCCCCTGAGGGTTTCCCTTTTGACCACCACCTCCCTCAGTATTCCCACCCAGTGACCCCCCTTCTTAACCTACTCTCTCCCCTTACTATTATTTCACTCCCCTCTAATCCCCCCTTTAGTTTCCTCATTTTTAACCCCCCCTTGCCCTCCCACTACCTATAGGACACAAGAAATTTTTATACTTATCAGTGTAAATTACTCCCTGTTTGATTCCAGACCAAACAGTGCTCCTCTCCTCTCCCTCCCTCCTTCTCCTCTATTTAATGAATTTATGTGTCTATTCACATTAGAATCTTAAACTTCACTGATTAAGTTGATCCCTCTTTGAACCAGAACCAGTGAGAATAGTGTTTAAATGATGTTCCTCTCCCTCTTTCTTTCCCCTCTACTATAGTGTGTTTTGATGCCTCTTCATATTTTACCTTTTCCTATCTCATCCTTTCCTTTTTCCCATTACAGTCCCTTTGATCCCCTTAATATGTTTTTTTTTAAGTCTTTAGGTTAGTGCATTCCTACCCACACCCTCTATCTAAGTATAACCCTTTTGAAGGTCATGATATTCATAAAAATTTCAATATTGACAGTTATCAGCTCCTCATATAGGGATGTGAACATTTTGCTCTTGTTGCATCCCAAGTAATGAGCATGTATGTATGAGTGTGGGTGTGTGCATGTATGTATTTGTGAGTCTGTGTTTTCCTTGTTTACCTTTTTATGTCTTTCTTGAGTCTTGTAACTGGAGAGTCAGAATTGTCCTGTGTGTTTGGTTGTTGTTGACCTACATAGTAACCCTGGATCAATTTTCTTGCCTTTCCTTCTCCTTCTCAGCTTCCTTCCTTCCCATTGTGATTTCCTGTTCCTTAATTTCTCAGGCTGTGCCCTAAGGGCCTGGTCATTGATTTTGAATGCTGTAGCCTCTGGGTGTCTAGTTTGTGTCTAAAGAAGGAATCTCAGAGAGGAATGCAGATGAGCACAGAGTAGTCTGTGGAAGTGGATGGATCTGACCACTTCAGATTTCTGCCTCTATACCCCTGGGCTATAAGCAGGCTTTTGTTGGTCAGATGAGGTGGGGCTTGTTGGGACCCCTCCCTCTCTTCTCTTCAGACTCCTGGCTGTCTCAGTTATACACCTTCTTGGAGACTCCCAAGCCTGAGGCTATTTCCACTAACTTGGGAATTCAGTCTGGGTGGGAGACTTATCTTTGGGTTTTCTACTTCATGGAGGAGGGATGGGAGGATCAGAGCAACTAGAATTTACTTTGCCATTCTAGCCCCTATATTATACAGGCAGACAATTTCTAAACTTCCAGGCTGAGGGCTGATAGCTGCAGGAGAAGCTGCTGGGGGCTCTGACTCTCCTACCTGGCTCCAATGATTCCTCCTGTCCCCTAGTGAGATGAAGGTGAGATGACCGTGATTCGTCCTTGGTGAGTCTACAGGCTGGGGCTTCTTCTCTCTTTGGTGTAGTCTGCTTGTCCACTCTTAAGTCTGACCTGTGCAGACCCCATATGCTCAGCACTTGCCCTGCCTGGACTCACTGGCACTTTCCTGGGCTGGATTCTGCCATGCTCCATCTCCAAGTGGATTTTGTCACTCCAGAATCTGTTCAGATTCACTTTTTAAGGTTTATTGATGGAGGAGCTTAACGAAGTTACTGCTTCCTTTCCACCATCTTGGCTCCCAAGCCCTTTTCCCCCTTTTTTAAGGAGAAGTTTAAAGCCATGTAATTCAGTGCCTAAAGTTCTAATATTGTGAGTTATAATTTTTATAATACAAGGTCCAAATATACAACAGACTATTATAATGATCAATATAGGAAGTAAATGCAAACTAAGAGCTACCACATTCTGAAATGGAGAGATGTTTTCAATGTCCCAGGAATCTCACTATGTTCAATATCTTAATAACTTGATTGAAAGCTTTTTATTTCCAAGGTGATATTGAAATTATGCCATGCTCCCAATAAGTGGGCTCTGATTCTTTTCCATGTGATGTTGGGATGAGAGGAATTATATTAGCGGCAACACAAATATATGTATATTTATAATCACATCTGAGTAACAGTCGAGTTTTTAATGCTTTTAACTCATACCTAAGCATAGTATTAATTGTTCTAACAAATTGATCTTATACAATGAATCCTTATCTATATTATGTTGTGTCTTAAAGGCTGCAGAATCACTTTTTTTTGATAATTCATTAACCTATTGTGCAGTTTAGATTGCAAACACAGCAGTTGGAACCATTAACAATATTAGGACAGTGAATACAGTAACAAGAAATCTGACAAACCTTTTTCCCCCTTTTTAAAGACATCAGATATGTATATACCTTCAATGTTTGATATCAAGCATAAGTGAAATTAGTTGGAAAAAAGCAAAATAAGAATTGTTCAACAAGATCTCTACTAGATATACATAGAGCAAAAGTAAAATCAATGCAATTAAAAGTTCATACATAGATAGGTGTATCCACAATTATATCAGAGAGGGAGTCTGGTCTTGAGTTTTCAAAGGCAAGGTAACATTCCTTGCAAATTCATTCACATATGGAGCACTTTGTATCCCACTTAAAATAGAAGACACAGTTGCTGACATTAAGAGGGAGGCAATTAGTCCTGTGATATAAAGTCCAAAAGTCAGTTATTAAGAAAATCAGATATTTCTTGAAGTGCAGGTCCCTCTGAAGTCTGTCATTATGTAATGTTCCATTAGAAGGCTGTATCATTCTGTGAAAAGGTGGGATGCCAAGTCATTTCTCCTGGGGTTGTCCTTGTGAGGAATCCTCTTATCCTCTTCTCTGTTTCTGCATCTGCTGGATCATGCCTGAACATTCTGTGTTGGCATCTTCAGTGGTCGTTCAGTATCTAAAAAATATAAGCACAACCTGGCCTCTACATAATTAAGGGGCAAGTTTTTTCCATTACTTTATTTGGGAATATGTATCTTTTCAAATTGTTATTCTTCTGGTTTATACCCTTGTTTAGTGATGCTTAAAATTTTTTAGGTATACAAGGCAGTAGCTATCCTTGGTCCAAATCCAAATCACCTTATCATTTTTGTCAATAGGTTTCACAGAAAGATTGAAATGATTTGCCAGTGTAGGCAAGGGCATTATCAGTTTTTGTTTCTTTTGGAGTATCTAAGAAATTAAGAACAATGGAAATGGATTGAAAAAACAATGATTCTCTTTGTTGCAGTTTAGCTCTAGGAGTAATCATATGAAACTGAAGGACAATAATGTTGAGTATATGTGGGGCATAGAGGGTGACTTCTGAGATTCCCAACCCTAATTATGAACCTTTGGGAAAGCATAAAAATTTTGGAATTTGGTGTTAAGAAGATCTGGGTTGGATTATGGGATAACTAAGAGGGGAGTTCACAATGTTACCTTGGGCAAAAGACTTCCCCTTTCTGGGACTTCATTTTCTCCTACACAAAATGGTTTGAAACACAACACCTTCAAGGTCTCTTCCTTCTGCCTCTTGGCATCCTATGGCCTGTTTCTGAATATAGTGAATACTTCATCTTATATAGTGCTTTTCATATAATAGGTACTTCAGAAGAGTTTGTTAATTGAAATCGAATTGTGAGAAGTAAAAGAATAAATTTGCATTTAATAACTTCTCAATGATCAATATTTTGATTGATTGATAGTCTGAGAATTAGTGTAGCCTAATGCATTCTTTTGTTTTTTCTTTTTTTGAGGGGGAAGGTAGGGCAATTGGGGTTAAATGACTTGCTCAAGGTCACACGACTAGTTTTTTATGGTAAGTGTCAGAGGCTGGATTATGAACTCAGGTCCACCTTTCTCCAGGACCAGTGCTCTATTCACTGCACCAAGTAGCTATCCCAAACCTAATGCATTCTCGAAGGAACTCTGAACCTCTCCATTTTGAAAAGCAATTTGGAACTAGGTACACATAGTTATTAAACTTTAAATGACCTTTAACCACAAATAGATCAAAGAAAGAGGGAAAGGAACCACATGTACCAAAATATTCATAGCACCTTTTTTTCTTGTGGCAAAGAATTGGAAATTGAGAGGGTGCCCATCAATTGGGAATGGCTAAACAAGATATCAATATATGAATACAATGGAAAACTATTGTGCTAGAAAAATAGTAAAGTGTATGATTTTAGAAAAGCATGGGAAGATTTATATGAACTGATTAAAATTGAAGGGATCAGAACCAGGAGAAAAATACATACTGTAACAGCAATATTGTAAAGATAGTCAACTTGGAAAGTGTTAGCAATGATGATTAACACAATGACTCACCCTGATTCCAAAGGACTCATAATAAAACATGTTACTCACCTCCAGATAGGAAATTCATGACCTCAGAGTGCCAATGGAAGTATATCTCCTGGAATTTTTTTCTTGACTGTTGTTACTGTGTTTTGTGTTTTGTGGCTTGTTTGTTTTTTTGGAGGGGGCTTTGCAACATAGCTAATACAGAAAATTGTTTTGCATAATTAAAATGAAGAAAGTTAATGTCCTAGAAAAATTCATGTCTTTCCTACCAACAAGGAGCAGAGAACTCTTCAAACTGATCCTCAGACAACAGGCTGAGCCCACCCACCCTGTCAGCTCTAAGGCTGAAAAAAATCCTGTCAATGTAAAAAAAAAAAAAAAAAAAACCAAAAAAACAAAAACAAAAAACTGAGCAACTGTTAATGAATGTTTTCTGACTTTCACCTCATATAGAATTCTGGGGATAAGCTTTTCAGCTAATCATTAGAACTACATGTTGTTGAAAAATTGCTTTGTATCTCTAATGTTAAAATCTATCCTAAAAAGTGAAATTTTGGTGGCAGCTGGAATTTTTCCAACTTTAAGCCACTCTAGTAGAAAACAATCTATCAGGGAGAACAGAGGTATTATACTTAAGATTATGCTAGCTGGGGTTTGTTTGTTCGTACTTGTACATCAGAATGCAAGCATCTTGAGTAGAAACAGCACTTCCAAGGTGTTCTGCCCCACACAACTTCCAAACAATGTAAAAGGGGACTCTGAACAACTTCTGGAGCCCCAGCACCCACAGAACTACACAGAGAAGCTAACCTCCCACTGAGGAGAACCCAGAAGCCCTGCAGGGAGCAGCAAGTGCAGGGCTCTGAGAGCAGGCAGCACAGCGAGCTAGGAACCTACAGTGCAGCGATCTGGGAGCTGAGCCCAGGCCAGTGTGAGCCATGGTTTTAGCCCTAGGGTGGCTGGGCCAGCAGCCTGCTGGAGGGACCCCAGAACACCAGCAGCTGTGGCAATTCCAGAATTATCAGCACAGATATGGCTAGGACAAAGTGAGAGGTTAGTGCCCAATGGACTTTGGGACCAGTATTTGGGGAATGCGTCAGCTTCCTCCCCTGGGGGCGAAAAGCTGCTGAAGAAATGTGGCACAGAAGCCATTTTGCAGAGTCAGTGGCGGCTCTAGCTCCTGGTCTGCAAACTGTATGGAGATGCAGCAATCTGTCTGGGGGTTAATTGCTTTTGCTTTAAACTGCCTGGATCTGGATTGTGGTCTGGGGGGGAAGTTTGGGGTGGGTATCCAACTTGCCAGAGTGGGTGGGGGCTTTACAGAGGCCACCCAAGACCCCACGTTTGGGACAGAAGCTCTCCCCTGTGGTGGCAGAGTCCTACTATGGCAACAAGCCCAAAAATCAAGTAATTAAATGGCAACATGCCTAGGCAAAAGAAACAAAATAAACAGGAAAATTCAACATTGGAATCCTATTTTAGGGGCAAAGAGGATCAAAGCATGGAGGAGGACTGTGAGGTGAGAACTTCTGCACCAAAAGCCCCAATTGAAAATACAAGCTGGCTACAGGCCATAGAGGACCTTAAGAAGCAGATAAGAGAAGTGGGGGAAAACTTGGGAAGAGAAATGAGAAAGATGCAAGAAAAGTATGAAATGACAGTCAACAGCCTGACTGAGGAAAATAACACCTTAAAAAATAGACTAACTCAAATGGCAAAAGAGGCTCAGAAAGGCAATGAGGAGAAGAATGCCTTAAAAAGTCAAATTTGCCAGATGGAAAAAGAATCTCAACAGCTCACTGAGGAGATTCATTCCTTCAGAGTTAAACTGGAGCAAATGGAAGCTAGTGACTTTATGAGAAATCAAGATGCTGTTAAACAGATCCAAACAAATGAAAGAATAGAAGGCAATGTGAAATATCTCATGGGAAAAACCACTGACCTGGAAAATAGATTCAGGAGAGAAAATTTAAAAATTATTGGACTACCTGAAAGCCATGATCAAAGAAAGAACCTAGAAATCATCCTTAAACAAATTCTCAAGGAAAATTGCCCTGATGTTTTAGACCCAGAGGGGGTAATAGAGGTTGAAAGAATCCACAGATCACCTCCTGAAAATGATCCCAAAAAGAAAACTCCTAAGAATATTATAGCCAGGTTCCAGAACTCCTATATGAAGGAGAAAATACTACAGGCAGCCAATATTGTGGAAACACAATGAGAATAGCACAGGACCTGGCAGCTTCTACACTGAGGGATCAAAAGGCATGGAATATGATATTCCAGAGGGCAAAAGAGCTGGGATTGAAGCCAAGGGTCACCTACCCAGCAAAACTGAGTATCTTGTTTCAGGGGAAAATATGGTCATTCAGTGGAATAGAGGACTTTCAAGCATTCTTTTTTTTTTTTTAAAGCAATTGGGGTTAAGTAACTTGCTCAAGGTTACACGGCTAGGTTTTTGTTTGTATGGATTAAGTGTCTGAGGCCGGGCTCCGAATCCAGGGCCGGCGCTCTATTCACTGCGCCACCTAGCCGCCCCACTTTCAAGCATTCTTGAGGAAAAAAAACAGAGTTGAATAGAAAATTTGACATTCAGACACAAGAAGCAAGAGATGCTTGAGAAGGTGATCAAGGAAAAGAAATCAAAAGGAACTTATCAAAGTTGGACTATTTACAGTCCTACATGGAAAAACAATAACTGTGTTTGATGAAACCTTTCTCATTATGAAAATAATTGAAGAAGGGTACATGGCATATGTTCACAGGTATACATGGATAGAGGGCACAGGTTGAATTTGATGAGAAGGGATGATTCTTAAGGGGTGAAGTTAAGAGGTGAGAGAGGAAAGTGGCAAGAGGAGATGGGGAAAGACAGGGTAGGGTAAACTATCTCATGTAGAAGAGGCAAGGGGAAGTAGTTGCAGGGAAGGGGAAGAATAGGAAGGCAAAAAGGCAAAAGCATATTCTCATTGAAGTTGGCTCAAGGAGAGAATCACATACATACTAAATGGGATATCTCACCCTGCAGGAGAGTAAGGGAAATGGGGATGAGAGGGGGGATGATGGAGGGGAGGGCATTCTGGGGGGAGGGGAGATTGGAAGTACCCACTACCGAAGAGGGACAGGATCAAAGTAGGGAATAGACCAGGTGGGAGGTGGGATGGGTGGGAGGGAAATATAAGCAGTGTTTTACAATATATCTACTATGGTAATGTTTTGCCTAGCTATACATGTACAACACATACTGAATTGCTTATCTTCTCAGAGGGAGAGGGTGACAAGGGAGGAAGGGAATGGATCTGAAAACCGAAGTTTTATAATTAAATGTTTCATAAGATGTCCAGGCATTGGGGCTCAGAGATTCACCTTGCCCTAATGGCAAAGTTGAAGGGGGTAGGGGAGAAGATATGGGAGAGAGCAGATTGGATGAGGGGATATCAAGTGGGACTGCTATTCTGGGGTGGTGGGTAGGGAAAAAATGGGGGAAAATTTGTAACTCAAAATCTTGTGGAAATGAATGATGTAAACCAGAAGTTAATAAAGCATTTGTTTAATAAATAAAAAAAGAATGCAAGCATCTTGAGAGTAGGGATTGGCTCCTTCATTGTAATTGCAGCTTCAGAGTCCAGGGTCTAGCATAGGGACTGGAGGGACTTGTTGATTGGTGAAAACTAATAAGTGTTGGCTTATATATAAACATAATCAAGTCCCTTCCATTATTAAAAGGAGGAACTTATCAATTGGAAAAAAGGATTGGTGTGGTAGAGAAAAGGATAGTCACAGATATGTGATGATGGCAAATTTTGGATCAACGTTGAGTTCCCTCCTGCTGTGCTTCTGGAGGTGAAAGGAGAATGATTAGGGCCTCTGAGGCAATGGTGTGTTGGAAAATATTGGGTAACCAGATCTCAGAAAATGCATTACACACATTAAAATTTAATCTACCTTATTAACTTTCTCCATCACTCTCTTAACTCTGGACAATAAATAAAACAATAATCAAGCCTTTATTTGTGGAGGGACTTCTGAGTTACTAATACTTACACTGAAAAATTCATTACTCCTTATCTTCATTTTGAAAGGAAAGAAGAAAATGAAAGAAAGAGGGAGGGAGGAAAAAAGGAAGGAGCAGAGGGTGAAAGGGACAGGAGGAGGGAGGGAGAAGGGAAGAATAGATGGAAGGAAAGAAAGGAAGGAGAGAAGGAGGGAAAGAAAAGGAAGGAAGGAGCATTTATTATATATAAACATAATCAAGTTCCTTCCATTCTTAAAAGAAAAAAATCCTTTTGACCCCTGGACACCTCCCTAGTTTTTTTTTTTCTATATTACTACTGACAACGATGATGATGATGGTGGTGGTGGTGGTGGTGGTGGTGATGATGATGATGATGATGATGACGATGACAACTAGCTTTTATATAATTTCTGCCATATGCCAGGGACTGTGCTAAGTGCTTTGCAAATATTGTCTCATTTAATCTTCACAAAAGCCCTGGGTACTAGAATTTTCATCACTTTTCAGCTAAGGAACTTAGCCAGACATAGGCTATGTGACTTGTCACACAGCTAATAAAGTCTCTGAGGTTACCTTTGAACTCCCTGACTCCAGGACCACTGCTCTACCCACTGTATCAGCTGTCTTTTCTCCCCTTTTCCTGCCAAAATCCTCAAAAGAACAGTTTACCTCCTCTTGCTGATTCATTCCTTCACTTTTCAGGTTCTTGCAGTCTGACATTTGACCCATCTTTTTACTGAAATTACTCTCTCCAAGGTTCTCATTATCGATTAAATACCTAAATCTTAAGGACTTTTCTTTCTCCTTTGGATCATCTTCAATTTAATTTGAATCTAAAAGCATATATCACAGATGTAAAAATATTCCAAAAGTAATCCCAGCCCATATTGTTCTTTCTCTTCAATTCTGGACCCAAGTCATTGTCCCTCTGACATGAATGTAAAGATATGATAAAGCACGTAGGAAAACAAAACTACTAATTTTTCAAAATGTTTGAAATTAAAAAAAATCTTTCTGTGAATACATTTTTAACATAACCTGACTTTCCCCCTGCACCCTTTTCTTTCCTATTCCAGAGGGTCATCCTTTGTAATAAAATTGTTTTGTCTTGTTTTGTTTTTGCTGTTTGGAGGGCAATTGGGGTTAAGTAATGTGCCCAAGGTCACTCGGCTAGGTTTTTATTTGTGTGTGTTAAGTGTCTGAGGCCAGAACCAAACTCAGGTCCTTCTGACTCCAGGGCCGGCGCTCTATTCACTGTGCCACCTAGCCGCCCCTTGTTTTGTTTTTTTTTAAGGAAAAGAGGGAAAAGTTTTTTTTTTTAATCAGAAAAAAAAACAATTAAAACTTTGAAAAGAAAATCTGGCAATATGTTCAGTGATCCACACCTGCAGACTTCCCATCTCTGAAAAGGATTTAAGGTTAAATGTCTTCATGTGTTTCCTTTTAGTGGACATGCTTGTTCTTTGTAAGTCTGCAATATTCATTTTCTAATATTTTGTGATGTTTTTTCTTTGCATTTACAGAATGTTATAATGGTTGTGTAAATTGTTTTCTTGGTTCTGCTTATTTCACTTTGAATCAGTTCTTGTAAGTCTTGCTGTGCTTTTCTGTATCCATTATACTCATCATTTCTTACAGAGAGTAATATACCATTACATTCATGTACAGTATTTTGTTTAGCCATCCCCCAGTTGATGGGCATCTGCTTTGTTTTCAGTTCTTTATAATTACAGAAAGTGTCACTCTAAAATTTAAGTATATATAAGGTCTTTCTTTTTATTTTATTTTATTTTGTTTTTTTGAGGGCAATTGGGGTTAAGTGACTTGCCCAAGGTCACACGGCTAGTTTTTGTGTTAAGTGTCTGAAGCTGGACTTGAACTCAGGTCCTCCTGACTCTAGAGCCGGTAGAGACTCATTGTGCCACCTAGCCACCCCCTGGTCTTTCTTTTTATTATTGGCTTAACTGGGGTATATGCCCCAGCAGTGGATTCTCTGGGTCAAAGGGTATTTAGCCACTTTATTTGCATAATTCCAAGTTGCTTTCCAAAATGCTTTTAAAAATTCATAATTCTATCAATTTGGAGGGGCAGGATGCTTCTTTTTATGTATTGGTTATTTCTGAGGCAAAGTTGTAATCCTCCAAGATTTAAATCCAAATATCAGTTTCATGCCCAAAGAGACAAAGAAAATGTTACCAGTAAGCCTTCAATGGTTCTGTCACTTTGTCAATGCAGGACCTTCCAGCATTGTGCAGTTCACAGCCCTCATTTCCCTTTGCATCCTGTGTTATTTGTTCACATTCTCCCATAGAGTATCCCCAGAGAATTCACCCAACATTCTAGAGCTCTTTTAAACTTATTTTGGCAGCAGTGTGAAACAGTTGTAAGAACCTTGAAGTCAAAGGACAACTATGCAAATCTCACTTTTGATGCACACTGTGTGACCTTGGACAAGTCACTTTTTAACTTTTTTTGGGTCTCAGCATCCTCATCTGTCCAATGAGGCTGTTGGACTAGAGGCTTCTAAGGATCATTCAAGTTCTCTTATGGGTCCCAATAAAACACTTTGGCCATCCCCTGGTCATTAACTGGATAGCTAAGTGGTACAGTGGACAGAGTACTGGGCCTGAAGTCAGGAAGACTCACCTTCATTAGTTCAAATCTGGCTTCAAACATTTACTAGCTGTGTGGTTGTGGGCAAGTCACTTAACCTTGTCTGTCTCAGTTCCTCATCTATAAAATGAGCTATAGAAGAAAATGGTAAACCACCCCAGTATCTGTGCCAAGAAAATCCCAAATGGGGTCACAGGGAGCTGGACATGACTGAGCAACAACAACTGTCATTAATCATGCTTGCCATATGACTGTCCTAGCATGTTTTCCAATTATCTTTTTTCCCCTTGATGACACATCCCTAATGGCTCTTCTTAAACAAGCTAATCATTGGAAATATACTGCAAACTACTTAAGGCCACCATGAATCTCAAAAACTATGTACCTTCTGAAAAATTGAAGGTCCAAGGAACCAGGACGTGGACAATGAGACAGAAGTGTCAATTTCTTCCCAGAATGATTGAATATTCTAAACCACTTTAAGAATGTGGGGCTCTGAGTAGGTCCATGTTCATATGAAAAGGTCAGTGGAAAAGTGTAGCCCCCAGCAGAGACAATGAACTTGTCCCCAGGGCAACGGCTAGCTAGGTTCTATTTTCCTAGCCACTCGTTTCCATAGATCAACTAGAAACTCTTAGTTTAAAAAAGCTAAGATGTCTTGAATCTCATAGCTGTTTGGTGATTAACGGGCAATTGGCTATTGTCTGGTCATGGGCTAGCATGACGCTCATACAATATGCTTATGGGTTGTCATAAATTAGAATGAGATCACTCACGAAGGGGATCCAGCTCTGAATCTAAAAGAGTTGTCAAAAGGAGGTGCTAACCTCTGCTCACTACTTCCTGCCTAGGAAGTGACACACCTCAGAGTTAAGGACTCTAGGGAACAGAACCGGAGAGGTTTCTGCAAGTGTCTAGCAGTCTTTGTTTTTTCTCAAAAACCACAATAGTACTACCCAGATGAGTGTTATAACTGCATCTGGAGTTGGAGGTGGTGATTATAGTTACCCATCATAGAGTAAGACCAAGGTTTCCAGCAGATCAACTTGTCTAGCAGAGATTCTAAGCCCTTTGAGGAGCAAGTCCAGCCTAGTAGAAGAACAATTCATCTGCCATTCTCCCAGAAGTGAACTTCAAGATGATTCCTGGAAGACAGGACATTGAAGTTCTGTGGTTCTGGAAAGCAAAAGTACATTGAAAACTCTAGTTACTCATTACCAAATGTGCTCTCTACATGTGTGACTCAATAACATTGTACTCTAAATGTATGTTCCTTCTTCCCACAGACATTATATGTGTGTATGTATGTAATGTATATAATACTTGTGTGTATATATATATGAAAGTGTTCTATGCCTCACCTCTTTTGGGGGGGAAAGTTTCATACTAACTGTTCTTTCTATAACAACTTGGTAAATGCCTTTACTGTAAGTAATTTAAATCTAATGCTTGATTGGCAATGAGAAATACATTGATGGGGACTTTTGCCCTTTAGTGGTCGTAGTCGGTATTACACTATAAAACCCTGGACTAGTCACACACACACACACCAACTGAGGAGCAAAATTGGAGGGGAGTACCCTAAAGGAAATGTTACATATTATTAACCCTATAACTTTTTGTGGATGTATTCTAAGGCAGTGTGACATCTAGTTAAAAGACACTCCTATTCCCAGGACATGATAAAAATTTGTCTCTACCTTAAGTGTACTAGAAAATGACAAAACAAGTTGCATGTAATTAAGACAACTTTCACTCTACATCACATTTTCAATGGATTTTTGTTTGTTTGTTTTGATTTTAAAGATTCCTGCCCTAGGACACTAGGATTCACAGATTCCATACAATGTGGAAGCTAGGGTCTTTATTGAGGACATCATCATAAATCCAACTTCTAGAAACTAGAAATTATTTCTAACAGTATTTCCAAAGAAACATACCCACAGCATAACAACAATCTAGTGCCAAGTCATGTTTCCTTAACTGAGCAAATCAAATGAAATATTTCCTTACAGTTGAAGCCTACTAAAGAGAAAAGCCCAAATCCCTGAATCTGTATTGACTTTAAATAATAGATACAAATGGTGAGATAAATAGAAACAGATTTCAGCACAATTCAAACAGATTTCTTGCTGTGGTTTCCCAGAAATAAGTTAGGTTTTTTTTTCCCCATTTTTCTTCATGTACAGTGGCCACACATCTTCCTGTCTTTGGAGAGATTCAGTAGCAAAGTCATTCAGAAGACCATTAATGCAACCAAAAATGGGGTATTTCTGGGTTGCTATCATGTTTTCTGTATATCTTTCCTCCTGCAGGTTAATCATTCTCAGAACTGAACATAATAGCCTGGATTCAGTCTGAGTACAAGAAAAGGACAGAGGGATTATCCCAAGCCTTGGACATTTGGAGATCTTACCTGTGATTCTGTTGTTATTGTTGGTGGTGTTCAGTCATGTCTGGTTCTTCATGATACCATTTGTGGTTTTCTTGGCAAAGGTACTGGAGTGGTTTGCCATTTCCTTCTCCAGCTCATTCTAGAGATGAGGAAACTGAGGCAAATAAGGGAAAGTGACTTGCCCAGACTCACACAGCTAATCATATTTGACCTCAGGTCTTCTTGATTCCAGGCCAAGTTCTTTATCACCTATAGCACCACCTAGCTGCCTTTTTATTATTTTAGAGAACTGCAAGTGAGGAAATTTCCTACTCCAGATGGCACCTCTTTTGCAGCTTATAATCTCAGAGAGTTTCGTGGGGCACTAAGAGATAAGACTTGCCTAGGACTGTAGCCAGTAGGTGTCAGAATCAGAACTTGAACTCAGGTCTCATTAAAACAGAGGCCAGTACTCTGTCCTTTATGCTTCTCTGCCTCTCAGTCAAAGATTTTAGGTCTTTCTTGATTTAGAAAGAGAAATGTTAAAACTTATCCTGGATGTTTTATTAACCACATCTGCATATTCAGCTAGACCTTAGATAAGGAAGGCCTCCATCTTGAGGGTCTTGCTTGACTCAATGGGACATTACTTTCATGTGTTTTTCATTGGAGAACTCGGGGTATCTGAGAATCTCTTTTCTCCTCAAAATCTCAGTGAATTTCCTCATCCAATAAAAGTTAATTTTATTTATTACATTACACATAAACACATGGTTGAGAAACTATGTGATTATTTGGGATGGGAAGGAGAGGAATTGTTTAGATAATTGCTGGGAATATAATCTGGCTTGGTCATTGAAAGAAACTTAATGCTTGAAGAATTTGCAGTTTTATTTTAGGTTTTTATGCTGAAGGAAATTTGAACTAAGAGCACGAATGAAACATTTCTGCATTTCATAAAGGTTAGGAATCCAATTTGTGTATGGTAAAACAGTATTGAAAAACTGTCATTATATATTTATCCAACCCATAAAAATCAGTATACCTCTCCCAAGACACACTCATCTCTTTTTGAGGGGAGTGAGGAAGGAAAGGGAACAAGGAGGGAATTTAAGGCCAAACCTCTACTTTATTTTGCTGCCTCAGCATACTCCCCTCCCCCCCTTGATAAACAGGAGACTTCTGGGATTTATAAGGACATCTAGGTGGCACAATGGATAGAGTAGTGAGCTTGGAGTCAGGAAGACTCATCCTTCCTGAGTTCAAATTTGAACTCAGATGCTAGCTGTGTGACCCTGGGCAACTCATGTAACCTATTTGCCTCAGTTTCCTCATCTGTAAAATGAGTTGGAAAAGGAAATGGGAAACCACTCCAATACTTTTGCCAAGAAAATCCCAAATGGGGTCATGAAGGGTTCGACACTACTGAAAATGACTGAAAAACAATAAATCTCGGATTTATACCCTTGAAGGAGAAGGTAAGTAACATGCTAAATTTGTACCCAAGACAGGGTCAGATTGAGAAGGGATAGGGATGGGAGCTGCACCTGTTGTTGCATTGATGGAAGAAATTCTCTCTGTACTGATGCAATGTCAGTCAACACTTTCTCTGTGACTTGTAGTCTCCAAGAGTTGTTCCAGGTGACTAAGGTCTCAGAACCACATAAGCAGTGTACGTGAGAAGTAGGACTTGAACCCAAATGTTCTGGTTTCCAGACCAGCTCCACAATACCATGCTGCCAATTAGGAAAAGCTATTTTATTCTCATCTTCTCCAAGATGATTTGACATCGAACAAAGTTGAGGATAAGATTGAAAATTAGGATGTCAAAGAATTAGAAAAATATGGGTGCCACAGTTAAAGCTAAAAATTTCATTGTTTTTTTTTAAAAAACAACGACTTGTTTAGTTATTTCGTCATGTCTGACTTTCTTTAACACCATTTATATGTATTCTTGGCAAAGATACTGGAGTGGTTTGCCATTTCCTTCTCCAGCTTATTTTACAGAGGAGGAAACTGAGGCAAAAGGTGTTAAATGACCTGCACAGGGACACATGGCTAGTGTCTGATGCCACATTTGAACTCATGAAAATGGAGCTTTTGTTTACTGCATTCACAGTGTTACACCAACTAAAACATCTGCCTGTCATCCTATAAACATTCTTAAACCTCTCTTCCCTCTAGGACAGAAAGCAGAGATTTTAAAGAATTGTAGTATCCAACAGCTGCTTGGCCCTCAAATAATGCATCTGGAAAAGCAAATGAACTATTAACATAAACAAAACTATTGTTTAATTTCTCTGAAATCAAAATAAGCCAAAACTTTGCAGAAAGACATCTGAATGCCTTAAAAAGGGAGGATGCTGCTCCCCCAATCCCAAACCACAGAATCATCCCATTTGAAAGTTGGAAGAGAACCAGCAACATTTAACTTAAGTCATATACAAAAGGAATCCCCACTATCGATGTCTCATGATCATCCAGTGCGTGGCAAAGGGTGGGCTGGAAACTGGGATTTCCTGGAATCTGAGGCCAAACCTCCCCCTCCTCTCCTTCCCTGCCTCAGCATACCCATAGAGCCTGAGGAGCAGCAGGCTTCTGGGATGGATGGTCTTTAAGCAAGTGGTCTTTTAGTGTTTAATTGAAGACCTTAAAATAACAGGAAGCCATTGCTACTCTAGGTAGCCAACTGCCCTTTGGGAAATGTCAAATTATTGCGAATTTTTTCCTCTCATCAAGCATGAAGTTACATCCATACATTTTATATCTATTGCTTCTGGTTCTGCCCTCAGGGACCTACAGAATAAATCTAATCCCTCCTTCACTTAAAAACCCTTGAAATAGGTGAAAACAGCTCTCATGTCTCTCTCCCCACCACACACACACACACACACACACACACACACACACACACACACACACACTTCTTTTCTCCAGGTTAAAGATGCTCAATTCTTACAACTGACCTTAATAAGACATGAATCCAAGGCCCTTCGGCATCTCAGCTCTGCACATGCTCCAGCCTAGCAATTCTTAGGAAGCTGTGACATCCAGAACTGAATGCAGTACTTCAGAGGAGGCCTGAGGAGACTACAGAATATTGCAGCTATTGTCTCCTTACTTCTGGAGCCCAAACTCCACTTAATGCAGCCAAGTATTAGCTATTTGGGCTGCTGTGTCATCTACTGAGACATATGAAGCTTGCAGTCCCTGAAGATCCCCATGTCTTTTTCAGAACTGATGGCTACCTATGCCTCCATCTTATATTTGTGAAGATAATTTCTGTACCCAAATGCTAGCATATACAATGCCTACTAAATTCCTTTTATCAGATGCAGTCCAATGCTTTATCCAGTCTAGATTCTTTTGGATTGTGACTCTGCCTTCCAGTATCCCTCCCTCCATACCTGATCTGTCCAAGCTTTGAGTCATCTATCTATCTCTTCTTGGCTAGCCTTTACATAGCACTTTAAAGAACACACACACACACACAGAGAGAGAGAGAGAGAGAGAGAGAGAGAGAGAGAGAGAGAGAGAGAGAGAGAGAATGGAGACAAGAGGGAGAAAAAGGTGCTATCTACCTCCCAGGGTATCAGGATCAAGTCCTCATAATACATAATAACCGCTGAAGGTAGGTGTTACCTTTTTTCTCCATCTTATCTCTCCATTTTACAGATGAAGAAAGTGGCATAGAGGTTAAATAATTTAATCTGGGTCACTCAATTAGTCAGAATCTGAAGGAAGATTAAACTTTGCTCTTTAGCTGCCTGTCATTTGAAAATTTGATGAGCATGTGCTCCACACCATTGTCCAAGTCATTAATAAAAATGTCCGGCAGCATATTGTATACATATATATATATATAATATTGTATACATATATATATGTAAATGTCATATCTCCTGTGGCAATCCACTGTGCACCTTGTGCTACATTGATATGGCAGCATTAGCAACTAGTCTTCAAGTTCAGCCATCTGGCAAGTTCTGAATCCACATCTGAATCCAGCATCTCCCTCACCTCTTAGTTTAGTAATCCTTCAATAAAGGGAATGTGGAGAGTCTGGCATGTAATCCCTTATTGTCAATGAAGCCAGGATGGCCTTTTGTAATCCCTACTTTACCTTCTAAATTCTTTCTCTCCATTTTAATGATCCTTTATCAGGAACTGAAGTTGAACTCACAGACCCAGAGTTTATAGACTTTATCCTCTTTCCATTTATGAAAATCAGGATATTTGCCTTCCTCCAATATTATAGGGCTTCTTCCAATTCCCACGAACCTCCAGATATCGACACTGCTTCAGCAATCACACCTGTTGGCTCGGATGTAGTTCATTGGTACCTGGTAATTGAGGCCATTGAGGTCTTCTCTTACTATCCCCTTACTTGTTCTGGGTATCATCTTCCTGACAGTCATGTGTATTCTGTTCAATTCAATATAAAGACCATTCTCCTCTACAGCTAAAGTAGAGGCAAAGACTTGAGCAGCTCTGACTTATGCCTCTTGTCAGTTGTTATCATCCTATCTACACCCCCCCTCCCCTGACCAAACATCTTATTTTCTTTTTTTTTTCTTTGTGGAGGGGGGAAGGCAGGGCAATTGGGGTTGTGACTTGACCAAGGTCACACAGCTAGTAAGTGTTAAGTGTCTGAGGTCATATTTGAACTCAGGTCATCCTGACTCCAGGGCCAGTGCTCTCTATTCACAGTGTCACCTAGCCGGCCTATACTATCACTTCTTTGAGCCTCTTGATTCTCAGTATGGTTTAAAAACAACAACATTGTTTTGTCTTTTACTTTCCTTCCCAGTCTTAGATCATTCTGATTTAATGTAATATTTCTCCCACTATTTTTATAAGACAGTGCTATCTATGTTCCTATACTCATCATTTGTTACTCGGTCTTACATCTATCTTCTGTATATTTGCTTTTTCTTCTAAGCTGATTGATGAGTCCCAGTACATCCACATTGATCTCTTCAGACAAAGCCCATTTTTCCTCCTTATTTGAATTATTTTCCCTTGTGTCTACATTATTTCACTTGGAGTATTTCCCATCTATCCTGGGCTAACTTTCCCCTGAAACATTTTTCTCCATGGGATCTTGCCTATCTATCCATAGAACTCTTAGGAGTCTGCTTTCCTCAGTTCTAGGGTATATGCCAAACTGTGCCAAACTTTCCTCTCCTCTTCTCTTACAGATTCTGGGAGGGAGCAGCCCCTTCTCCATCCATCTCATGTCTGCCACAGCAGCCAACTCCTCCCTGTTAGTGACATCAGAGCCAGAACAGGATTTCTTCATCTTTCTTTCTCAACCATTTGAAGAACAAAAATTTTTAAGGTGGGTCAGATATCAGAAGGTCTGCATAATTGAAATCTCTCATGCCTCTATGCCCAGTTTATGATCTAATTCCATATTCCACACTTATTTCTTATTCATGTTCAGGGAGTTTGTGGTCTTCTCGAGTGTCAAAAATCACTTCTGTCTCTCCCTCTTTTAATCTTCATCCAAATATTTGTGTTTACACCCCCCTGATTCCTAGACTTCCTTACTTGAGCATGTCTTCTTAATATATAGTTCTAACTCATTTTCTCCCCCTTTACCTATCTTGCTTGTTTCAAATATTGCATACTCATCCAGAGTATGGGACCCACCAAATCTCAGGGATAGTCCTGAGGTCAAATGTGCCCTCTGGTCTGAGTACTTCTAGGTTTTCTTGTTCATTACCTAAAGCTTGGGCACTAGTTGTGCAGAGGTTCTTGAAGCCATGAGTTTGGCTCCTGGTTCCATTTAAAAAAAAAAATTGTCTTCTGTGAATTTGTGGACAGCCCAACTCTTTTTCTTTTTCCTCTTTTGTAGTTATTTTTTATATTTTCTGTCTTGGTGGGTAGATATATGCATTTTTCTCCCTCTACCACCTTTTTTATTTAAATCCCTCTATTCTGGATCAGAATTGGTGATCAAAAGGCTATCAAACTGTACATACCCTTTGACCCAGCAATACCACTACTAGATCTGTATCCAAAAGAGATTTTAAAAAAAGGAAAAGAACCCATACACACGAAAAAATATTCATAGTGGCTCTTTTGGAGGTGGCAAAGAATTGAAAATTGAAGGGATATTAATCAAGTAGGGAATGACTGAACAAGTTATCACATATAATTATGATGGAGTACTATTGTGCTATAAGAAATGATGAAGAGGTTGGCTTCAGAAAAACATGAAAAGACCTTTATGAATTGATATAAGGTTGAGTTGGAGATGAGTTGATGTAACATTGAGAGGATATGGGAGTTCATTATGTACAGGAACTGTGAAACACTTGGCTACTCTGATGAATGTAATGATCCAAGACAATTCCAAAGGACTTGTGGTGAAGAAATGCTATACACCCCCAGAAAGAGAACTTATAACCTCAGTGCAAATTAAATATAATTTTATTACTTTCCTTATTTTATTTGCTTTTTTAAAAAATGTAGTTAGACCAAGATGGCGGAGTAGAAACTGCACATCCAAGCTGCTCTCCCCCCAGATCACCTCCAAAACATGTAAAAGGGGACTCTGAACAACTTCTGGAGCCCCAGCACCCACAGAACGACACAGAGAAGCTAACCTCCCATTGAGGACAGCCCAGCAGCCCTGCAGGGAGCAGCCAGTGCAGTGCTCTGGGAACAGACAGCACAGCACTCTGGGAGCCAAGCCCAGGTGCTTGGGAGCCGAGATTTTAGCCCCAGGGCAGCCAGGCCAGCAGCTGGCCAGAGGGACCTCAGAACACCAGCAGCTGTGGCGATTCCAGAATTATCAACACAGACATGCCTAGGACAAAGTGAGAGGCTAGTGCCCTATGGACTTTGGGACCAGTATTTGGGGAACGCATTGACTTTCTCCCCTGGGGTTCTAGAAGCTTCTCAGGAGACACGTCATTTTGCAGATTCAGTGGCAGCTCCAGCCCCTGGCCTGCAAACTGTAATGAGATCCAGCAATCAGTCTTGGCGGTTAATCGCTCTTGCTTTAACCTACTTGGATCTGGATTGTGATCAACAAAAAAATGCAACATTAGACTCCGATTTTGGGGGCAAAGAGGATCGAAGCATGGAACAGGAAGAGGACTGTGAGGTCAGAAATCCTGCTCCAAAAGCCCCAAAGGAAAACATGAGCGGGTTACAGTCCATAGAGGACCTTAAGAAGGACTTTAAAAATCAAATAAGAGAAGTGGAGGAACAATTGGGAAGAGAAATGAGAAGGATGTAGGAAAAGTATGAAATGAGGGTCAATAGCCTGACTGAGGAAAATAACACCTTAAAAAATAGACTGGCAAAGGAAGCCCAAAAGGGCAATGAGGAGAAGAATGCCTTAAAAATCTGAATGTGCCAGATGGAAAAAGAATCTCAAAAGCTCACTGAGGAGATTCATTCCTTCAGAGTTAGACTGGAGCAAATGGAAGCTAATGACTTTATGAGAAATCAAGATGCTCTTAAACAGATCCAAACAAATGAAAGAATAGAAGGCAATGTGAAATATCTCATGGGAAAAACCACTGACCTGGAAAATAGAACCAGGAGAGATAATTTTAAAATTATTGGACTACCTGAAAGCCATGATCAAAGAAAGAACCTAGAAATCACCCTTCAAGAAATTCTCAAGGAAAATTACCCTGATGTTTTAGACCCAGAAGGGGAAATAAAGGTTGAAAGAATACACAGATCACCTCCTGAAAATGATCCCAAAAAGAAAACTTCCAGGAATATTATAGCTAGGTTCCAGAACTCCTATATGAAGGAGAAAATACTACAAGCAGCCAGGAAGAAACAATTTCAATATTGTGGAAACACAATCAGAATAGCACAGGACCTGGCAGCTTCTACACACGGAGGGATGGAAGGGCATGGAATATGATATTCCAGAGGGCAAAAGAGCTGGGATTGAAGCCAAGGGTCACCTACCCAGCAAAACTGAGTATCTTGTTTCAGGGGAAAATATGGTCATTCAGTGGAATAGAGGACTTTCAAGCATTCTTGAGGAAAAAAACAGAGTTGAATAGAAAATTTGACATGCAGACACAAGAAGCAAGAGATGCCTGAGAAGGTAATCAGGGGAAAGAAATCAAAAGGAACTCATTAAAGTTGACCTATTTACATTCCTACATGGAAAAACAATAACTGTGACTGATGAAACCTTTCTCAGTATGAAAATAATGGAAGAAGGGTATATGGTCATATGAATATATATGTGAATGTGTGTATATATATTTACAGTTATACATGGATAGAGGGCATAGGTTGAATTTGTTGGGAAGGGATGATACTTAAGGGGTGAAATTATGAGGTGAGAGAGGAAAGTGGCAAGAGTAGATGGGGAGAGACAGGGTAGGCTAAACTATCTCATGTAGTAGAAGCAAGGGGAAGTGGTTGCAAGGGAGGGTAAGAATAGGAAGGCAAAAAGGCAAAACCACATTCTCATTGAATTTGGTTCAGGGAGAGAATGACATACATACTAAATGGGATATCTCAACCTGTAGCAGAATAGGGGGAAGGAGGATGAGAGGAGGGATGATGGATGGGAGGGCATCCTTGGGGGGTGGGGAGGTTGGAAGTGCCCGCTATTAGAAGAGGGACAGAATCAAGTAGGGAATGGACCAGGTGGGGGGGGTGGAATGAGTGGGAGCGAATTATAAGCAACCTTGTACAATATATCTACTATGATAATGTTTTGCATAGCTATACATGAACAACACATACTGAATTACTTATCTTCCCAGAGGGAATGGGTGACAAGGGAGGAAGGGAATGGATCTGAAATTCGAGGTTTTAAAATTAAATGTTTCAAATATATATAAATAAATTTATTAATACTATTTTGCATGTGATTGGGAGATAAGATATCCAGGCATTGGGGCATAGAGATTCACCTCACCCCAATGGTAAAGTCGAAGGGAATATGGGAGAAGATATGGGAGAGAGCAGATTGTATGAGGGCATATCTTGTGGGACTGCTATTCTATCGTGGTGGGTAGGGGAAAAATGGGGAAACAATTGTAACTCAAAATCTGGTGGAAATGAATGATGTAAACCAGAAGTTAATAAAGCATTTGTTTTGAAGAAAAAAAATGTAGTTAATATGGAAATATATTTTCCATGATTTCACATATAAAATTGATACATCACTTGCTTTCTCAGGGGGGAGGGAGAAATAGAATTTGAAACTCAAATTTTAAAAAGAAAAGAATGTAAAAAATAAATAATATTTTAAAGGACTTATTATGTGTCAAGAACTGTGCTGAGCTCTGGTTGGGGATACAAATAGAAATATGCACACTGTCCTCAAGGAGCTTACAGTGGAATGGGAGAAGACAACACAAAAAAAGGAAAGCTGACATTGGGGGAGGGCAGTGTTTACAGGGCACAGGGGTGGGGAGGAGAAGTCAAATAAATCCAAAATGAGTTCAGCCCAAGAAGTCAAAAATAAAACACTGAAAATGAATACAGCAAGAGAAGTTGAAAAAGTCCAAAATGAGTGCAACTGGGTGGGAAATGAGATGTCTTTAACCTTAGACTTTTTAGATCCTCCTCAATCATCCTTGAATCTGCTTCTCTTATAAGTTGGCAGTTGAATCCAGACTAATATCTGGATCTGGACATTGACCTGCTTCAAATTTCCTCAGTTACTCTCCAATTTTGCCAAATTTCTCTTCCCATATTCAAAACCTATCCCACTTAGCTAATTCAAGCCTCTTCAAGTCACTTACATAATTTTCTGCTTTGGGGGCTCAGGTTCTTCTCTCTTTCCAACTTTTTTCCATTACTTTTTTCCCCATTAAAGTTGGAAGTAGAATTGGAACTCCAGAGAACTAAAATTCTGTGACCATTTATTTTCTCCTTGCCACAAGTGGGTATCATGGGAATGGGAATTTAAGATCTTCCCTGCCCCTAGGCCCTTTGATAGGCTTATGTGCACCTGGAGCCTGTGTCTGCAGGCTTGGTTTTCAGGAATGCCCACACCTGGATACTCTGTGATTGGGCAGTGGGATAAGAGAGTTGTGACATTCTCTGAGCTAGGAGAAGGCTATATAAACCCTGATGTGAGGTTTTGTTTTGGGGCTCACTTTGAGAAGAGTTATGTGATTTGACCAGATGAGATTCTGCGCAGCCGTTGAGCCCCCCGGCTTTGAAAACCCAAATGTTGATGCTTCCCTCTCTGGTAACTGACTAGGTATGGATGTAATGGTCAGACAGTTGGAGGCCTGTCTGCTGATATGTTTCTCTGTATTTGTTGTCTGCTTGTAACCTCTGTATTCTCTGAAGTTTGGGGTGCTGACCTTTTTCCCCTGAACTAGGTAAATGACATATGTTTGATTAAAGCAAGATTGTTAACCCATTTTGAGCTGCTTTCCTTTAGAAAAGCAGATCTAAGAACCTGTGTTGGCAGCCACCCTGGGTATGGTGGGGTACTTGCTACTACAGTGGGCCAGAGACTATGCCTTTGAAATATACCTTTTTTTTTTTAAAAAAAATATGGAATTTCTGCCCTGGGACCCCACTGTCCTGAACGGTGAGAAAAAATGACCTGGCCAGCTATTTCAGGCAAGCCTCTGTCACACTTCCTTTTCCTCCTTATATCCAAGCTATCTTCTTGACAGCTTCACCCTACCACCACCAGTTTGAGAACTATAACCAAACCAACTTTAAAATTTCTCTTTAAAGTGGTATTTCATTGTACCCCTAGAAGGTCTTACTCACCATCCCCGTTACTTTATGTACCAAAGTGATCCTTTCTGGTCACTATTCCCCTTATTCATATTTTTCCCCTCATTAGAGGGAAAAAAAACTGTCCCTTGAGGGCAGAGACAGTTTTTGCTTTTTGTATCCTTAGTGTTCCACACAAAATGTAATGGTACTTCATAAATTCATTTTCATTCATTTATTCTATCATGCAATATAGCTTATCCATTCATCCTTAGAATAGTTAGTAAAGGGTTTGATATGTTTGTGCTTCAGAAAACATAACAAAGCACTAGACAAAATAGAATCAAGACGGACCAGGGTAGCAGGATTATTAAAGTTGACTGGAGTAATCAGGATATGTTCTATAAAGGACGTGTGGCTTAAAATTACTCTTGGAATGATAGGTGCAATTATAGTACAATAGTTTTACAGTAGAAGATACACATCATCTACCTAACTTCCTTATTTTGTTAGTGAAAAAACTGCTACTTAAGGAGGTGAATGACTTATCCATAGTCACATAAGCAGTAATAATAGCCAGCATTTAAATGACACTTTAAGGTTTGCTGTATAAATATCATCTCATTTTAGTGTCCCAATATTTATGCAAAGCACATGCTATCATCATTCTCACTTTACAGATGAGGAAACTGAGGCACACTAGGATGTGACTGAAGCTAGATCTGAACTCAAATCTTCTTGACTGCAGGCACAATAATCCATCCAGTGGACCATGTAACTATCTCAAGAAAAAAATAACAGAACTGGGATCCTGTAATCCGATTATCCTTCCAGAGTTGTTTGAGAATCACTTGTGAGAGGGTATGTAAATGTGTCCAACAAAGGTAATAGAATATCATGGTTCTCAGGCAAAGGAAATCTTCTCATTTATAATTGGAGCCAAGGAAGAGAGGAAAAAAGAAAACTAATAAATATTTCTTTAAAAAAAAACAAACCTGTTTTCCCCTCTTTTAGCATTTTTAAACATCCTCAGATCTCTTCTTTGTTTATCTTTTCTGGTCGGGTTTCTAGTGCTAAATTGAAGTGGAAGGCTGAGAAATTAGAGGGGGCATGGTGATTTTAGTGCATGCTTTAGGGAAGAGGAGAAAGGCAGTCTGGACAAGAGAGTTCATTAAGTCTCCCTCCTCTTATACAGGGCTGAGGGCTCAAAGGAGCCAGGAAATAACTAACTGCCTCCCTACCTCTCAGGACTCTATTTGTCACAGCTGGACTGATTATAGTACTTAATCTTCTTTTTTCCTGCGATTTTCAAAGTATCAGGGGAATTGACATGATGGCTAAAATTGAGACAAGAAAGAAAATAACTGTTCTGGAGACTGAAGCTGGCCTCTTCAGAGTAGAGCAGAGGCACGGGAGGGATGCAAGGAAATGTTTCCAAAATACCATGTTCACCCAAGAAAATGAATTCAATTCTTTAAGGGAAAACAACTTTAAAAACAAACAGATGAGAATGACAGCCAAAGCAACCACAAAATCCATTATGGACCCATTAGTAATAGTTAAAGGAAGCATGTGGAAAGAGCCTTTCTGGTTAATTCAGTTCAACAACTATTCATTAAGTTTGTGAGAGGGTAAGAGACAGAATGACATGGTGACTAGAGAGCAGGCCTCAGAGCCAGGAAGACCTGAGTTCAAGTTTAGCATTTGACAGTACTAACTGTGGAATGTTGATACTGTCATCTATCTTTTTAGTGCTCTAGAAAACTCTCTAAGACTGTGGTTACAGAGAAGGTGCCAACCTTCCTCATCACAGAGTTCCCGATATGGAGTAAATCACATACGTGCCAAGCCCCGTATTGGGTTTTGGAAATAGAAAGATGTGACGGAAGTATTCAGGGAAATTTCCCACCTCTGGCTAGGTTATACTCCATACACCTGAACTTCTCCTGGTGTCACATGTACTATCCTTGAAGCTGGGTCACTTTAGTGACATTCTCCTTGACCATTTCCAATGGGTGACATGTGCTGGCTCAGTGCTGAAATGCTTAGTAGTCTGGGACAATGTAGTATGATAGGAACCATAGTTATTTTATAAAGGATGGCATGGTTTTACTCTTAAGAAAGCAAGGTGAACTCCTTAGATATCCAAGTAAAAGGGTTTTTATCATATTTTATGGTCTGCAAGTGTTTCATTGAATTCTAATCCCAAACCTGGATCACTGACTGCCCTGAGTTAGGCATGCTCCAGAATTTACGGTAATCCTCAAATCCTTGTGAGAGCAGAAGGATGAGAAGGCTGCATCAAAGACATTTCAACATGAAAACAATGTCTGTCTGTCTGTCTGTCTCTGTCTCTCTCTCTCTCCTTATCCCCAGCAGAAATGACAACTTTTCACAGATGGTCAATGAAGTTGGAGCTTATCTACATGAGCTGATTTTGGGATCTTGATACTCTGGTAAGCTCTTCTGTTTTGTGTTTCTTTGCCTGAATATAGGTGATTAAACAGCAGTCTTGAGAAGGACACTGACAGTCTTGGAAGCAACCTCCTGAGTTCAAGAGATTAGGAGCTCCTGAGTCTCTCAATATGCTAAAGGTGGTGTCCCCTTTAGTTACCATCAGACTTTCTGGAGGAAAGTGGCCATGGACAAGAGGAGGAAGCCAACGCTTTGCTTGGGTGCCAGAAGATACAGACCTTAAGAGAAACAAAGCAGAACCAAGACAAGTATGAAAAGTCACTGTAGCAGTTACTCAAAATACTTCAAATTCTAATGTTTAATGTATCAAGCTCCCCAAAGAGTATCCCAGTGGATATAGTATTGCTTCATGACTAAATCTTTGTCAATATGTGCCTTTGAATCTTCTGTGGTTTTAGCATCCCTTTTGTGTGGAGGAAGTAAATAACCATCCTCTAACCTATTAGAGTTGTCTTCTATCTAATAAAACTACTCAAGTACATTGAATTCTTTTTCACTTACTTTCAGGGAGAGCCTAGGAAAATGTGAGCCAAACTTCAGCTTTAAAGGAATTTCCATGAAGTTCCAGAGTGGATGTGTACAGAGACAGATTTCAAGAAAAAGACTTCCATCTCTCTTTTTAAGGGCCAGGCTCCCCTAAGTTTGAACTTACTCTACATTCATGTGTCCAAAGCTAGGGGCCTCTTGAGAGGAAGAGAGAGAGATTTTCCCATAACCCCTGGATCCAACAGTGGTACTCAATTATTACAAAGACAAAAATCAAATAGTCTTTGCTCTCAAGTAACTTGCATTCTACCAGAGGAACCAGCATAAAAGCAAATGAGTGAATAGGTCGTTTGAGGAGGAAGGAGAGAGGAGACACTACTTAAGGGATCAAGACTGGTACCCCATTTCAGAGGAAAGTAATCCTCAGTTCTGGAAGACTGATCAGGGTTTGGCCACCACGTGTTTTATTTTGGTCACAGCCAATTCATGAGCACTACCTGCTCTGCTGCTATGAAAACTACTATTAGCTAGACAGCTCACCAGCTAGGAGCCATTACTCATCAATAATACTTCAGATTTACAATTTACCAAGCATTTTCATCAAAATGTATAGTAACTCATAGCCATGTTTCTCTCTACAACATTTTTATATATCTGAGTGCACCTGAGAGAACCTACTTCTTTTATGGATGTTTTCATTGAGACTTATTTGTGCCTGAGACCAGAACACAGTTATCAGGGATGTAAATCTCTAATAAAACTGAATTGCCCTTATTATATTTCAGAATCTTCCACATACCTTGTTCAATCTCATAGTTTTTTTTGTTTTCCTTTTCTTTTTCCTAGCCCTTCTCTATGTTTTTGAGTTGTCCCCATGGAATCTAGAAGGAGAAAAGAAAAATCCATTAAAAAGGAAGAAAAGTCTCTGTGCTAGATAAATATCTGTCATGAGAAAAGACTAGTCTGCTAAATATATTACTCACCAAAAGCCATGTTTTTATTCTCACTTCTTGCTTATCACTTTCTTTTCTTCCCCTACCTCCATTGGTTGTCTAAAGATTGACCACCTGACTTGCCTTCTGCATAATTTCACTTCAAGTTGAGACATTCATTCTAAACAGAGTCTCCACCCCTCAGTTTGGGAAGAGATCTTTGACAGAAGGAAATTGTCCAGTATGATAGAACAGAGCACTGAACATCCCCAATTAGGAAAAGCTGGCTATTAGAACTGTCAGACTGTCAGGTTTGCCAGAAAATGCTCCCCAGCTCTGAAAAGGGCAGATTTTCCAGGGGGAAAACCCCAGATTTGCAATTCTCAGTCTACAATTCTCAGGATACCTAGATGGTTTTCTCAGGATACCATTTTTTACAGCTGTGCATCCAATGGAAATTTAGTCAACTTTTCAATGATAGAGAAAATGTCAAGAGAGTGTACTAAGGAGTTAGAATGAAGGCAGGAAAGAAAAGTACCATGCCTGGGATCCAAGAGCTTGTATTTACAGAGTCCTCTAATGAAGACTGACTGCATTTTAAACACCAGACTGTGGTCAAACATTTTGCAGAGCCTGTCTCCTTCATCGGGGCCAGAGCAGACCCTGGGGCTGAAAATGTCCAAAGTGCTGTATATATTTGAAATGCCAAATCCTACAGGCACTTAACACATTTTAAATACATCTGGGAGGCAATAAATTACTACGATCCCTTTAAAAACACAACACACTTCAGTTCTGTGGGAAACCTGAAGCCAGCTTGTCTGAATTTTAGGAGGTTCTGTTAAATTGAGACAAAGAAAAAAATCAAACCAGAGAGTTAATTTGTTACAATACTCCAAGTGGGCTTTTTTTTTCTTTTTCTTTTTTTCTAGCAGGCTGTCTCCACACAGTGTGGTAGGTGGTTTTAAACTTTGTTTTGTTTTGGGGTTGTAGGGGCTGCTGAAATGCCACCCTTTCCCTCCAGGGCAGCCTGTTTTTGGTTGAAATGGAAAAAGGGATGGTGGCATGGCAGATCACATGGGAATGTGATCACTCACCCATCTGATGATTCTTGAACTCCCCAGAAGGCCAGAGGCTCTTCCTGAGTGGCCCTTGTTGCAGAAATGAAAAGCATTTATTAAGCACTTACTATATGCCAAGCATAGGCAGCTAGATGGTTCAGCCGATAGAGTGCCAGGACTGGAGCCAGGAAGACTCTTCTTCCTCGGTTCAAATATAGCCTCAGACACCTACTAACTGTGTGACCCTGGGCAAGTCATTTAACCTTGTTTGCCTCGGTTTCCTCATCTGTAAAATGGGCTGGAGAAGGAAATGGCAAACCACTCCAGTATCTTTGCCAAAAAAAACCCCAAATGGGGTCATGGAGAGTCAGACAGGACTGATCAACAACAAGAAAAATATGCTAATCACTGTACTAAGCCTGCTGGGGCTAAAAACACAATAGTAAGATGAAAAAGGTTTGCATTCTAATGAGGGAGACAATGCCTAGAAGGGAAAGGGGTGCTTCATCTAGACAGTCAATGGGAAAGTGGATGGGATGAAAGAACATTGTATACAGTGATAGCAATATCGTTTTAAGAATGACTTTGACTATTAAAAATCCCCAAATTAACTCTAAAGGACATATGATGAAAGATGCTATCTGCATCCAGAGAAGGAGCTGATGAATAGAGGTATGTATAGAATAATTCATACATGTATTTGTGTCTAATGGTACCCATCTCTAGGGGAGGGGAAGGAAAGGAAAAAAGGGGGAAAAAAGAAATTTACATGATGACTTTATTATATAATTAAAAAGAATAGCAACATGTACATGATAGATTTTCAGTTTCTTGTACAATCATCTCTTATTATACTATGAAAATTATTGTTTTATTCCATAAATTTAAAATAGTGTGTTGATTTAATTGCAATTCAAAGTACTAGAGGCAAATTAGATTGGAATGAGGTTGGAGGGAGGAGAAGGGAAGGAAACAGGTCCAAAAATGGCTGGGTGAAGGTGGGGAGGCATGGTCCCAGGGAATAATGTGTGGAGTGACTTGCCCCCTAGAAGGCCCTCTAAATCTCTGAAGGTCCAGTTTGGAGAGTAGGGCTGGGAGCAGGAAGGAAGCAGCAGGGTGGAAAATGACCAGGGTGAAGAAGAGGACTTAGGGTCTCTCTGAGTGCCAAGTATATCCTCTCAACCTGGCTTCTGTATGTCAGTGCTGGTGAAATAACTCTGACAGCCAAAAAGTTATGTTTCCCTTGTTCAAGAGTGACATGTAGCATGTCAGTTCCCTAGGCACCACTATCCCTTATCATGAGGCCTAGAGAATTACAGGTTTGAATCCTTAGGACAATGAATTCCTTCAAAAGTTTTCAAAACACTATTTGTTTCATTATTAGCAAGGTGACCTCTTCAAGAAGAGCTAGACTGCTTTTCTAAAACCTCAGCCAAGGGAAGGTAATTTACATAGAGTTGTTCATCCTTCAATCTCAAAGAGAAGTAAAGGCATTACAAGAGTGAGGTCTTGACTTGGGTAAATTGGATTTAAGTGAGGCAGACCAATACAAAGTTGTCAAAGTTGGCAGTTCAGTGGCCAGACATAGGTCAAGACAACTGTCAATGGCACAGAATGCAGTGGGAGATCTTGGCATTTTCAAACTAAGAAGGTTTCAGTTTGTCTGAGGCAACACCCATTCAGTGATGAAAGGCTATATAAGAATTGAGATGAAAGAAGACCTCGCTTGTCTTCACAAAGGTATCCTTCTGGGAAAGAAGATTCTCAGAGTTTCTGGCCAAATCAGAAAACAACTGCTGTTTACACTCACTCACTCATCAAAACCCAAACAATGAGCCAGAGAGGCTTGGGCAAGTACCTGTTGTTGGCTAACCAATGAAAGCCAGACTGATTTGGGTTTAAAAGCACAGTCAAATTGCTCCATTTGAATCACAATGGGCTTTTTCAAAGCCTGTTTTTTCAGAGCTACAGTTCAAGAAATTATAAATGAAAACCACACAAGACAAAAGCTTTTTGAAAAAAAAATGACAGAATGAATACATAAGGAGGAAGAAATATCTAAGCTCCAAAACTCAAGGTATCTTGCAAAGTATAAGTAGTTAAAATTATAACTCTTTAGAGAGAGCACCCAGATGTAAGTGAAGAGGGAAAGGTGATAAGGAGGAGGGGAGGGTAAGAGGTTCTGCCAGGGACCCTGATCACTATCAGTGAACAGAAACCCTGCCATTCAGTCTGGAAGGAATTCACCAGGCTCAAGCAAACTTTGAAGCCAAAATTGTAAAGTTTATTGTTACGCTGCACAAGCACAGTGGGCTAGGGTTCTTATAGAACCTGCAAACTTGCAGGGATCACATGCATAGTTTTAAGGTGTCAATTATGCTAACTAGGTGAGTAAGGGTGGGATCAGGGAGAAGTTAAGGAGTGGTCTGTGCTCAAAGGACCATGCACTTTTAATATCAACTGTGCAGGTGTATTGCCCATGATTCACTGGGAAATAGATCAAGGTGGGGCTAGCTGGAGGTGTGGTTTTAGGCCTGATAGATAAGGTATTGAAGAATTTATGGTGCAGCTGGCCACTCTAACTAAGGGAGATAACATTTAGTGAAGCATTCATAGATCAAGCAGAGATAAACAGGTCATGAGTTGTTGCTGGGTAGAGTGCTGGAAGGGGGAGGGGGCAGAGTCAATGCTCTGAGGCTGGGGAGGCTGGGATGGAAATGTGATTGTACAGACTGGTTTTACAAATTGATTTTACAGACATAGATCCCAAAGCACCCCATTTACAAACTGATGTTACAGATTAATATTACAGACATATATACATCCCAAGTACCCCATCATAAGGGTATGACTCTCCATGTACACAGAGGAACAGGAGGAGGAGGAGGCCTGTTAGGTCCACAGGAGGCAGCTATTACTACTCACAAATTGTTGCTCATCCTTCCTTCCTGAAGAAGATCAATGACATCACAAGGGTGATGTCATGACCTGGGGATGAGTTGGATTTAAATGAGGCAGAGCTGTGTGATGTAATCAACTTCACTCTCTCTTCCAGAGTCATTGCAGTCCAGTGGGAAGACAAAAGTCAGAAAGACTGGCAATGGCCCCCAGAAGGCAAGATTTTACCTGGGTCTTGAAGGACATAGGGCATGTTCTCTCTAACCTTAGTGTGTCTCCTAGAGCACTGAGAGGTCAAATGATTTTGCTAGAATCACATAGCTGGTGTATCAGAGGTTGAAATTGAAGTTAGGTCTTTTTGTCTCAGAAGTCACCTCTCTGCAACTTCTACCATGGTGCCCCTAGAGGTACTTATATTAGTAAATTTGCAAGATGACTAGTACTCACCTCAGAGGGCAAGCCTTAAAATGCTAAATAAATGTTAACTTATATTATTGTGATCACCTCCATTTTTCAGCTGAATAAACTGAGGTTCAAGGGAATATGAGTGATTATTAAAGGCTAGAATGCAAGCTCTGGCAGATCCCAACAAAATGAGGTTTCAAATATGGGCTCAAGGATGACACTAGTATAACCATTATATGAGGATGTTATATTCTATTAGATTCTAATAGAATAGGGAACTACCATTTATTGCATGCCTACTATGTGTCAGATATTGTGCTAAGTGGTTTACAAATGTTATTTCATTTAATCCTCATAACAACCCTGGGCGGTAGATGCTATCATGATCTCCATTTTGCAGTTCAGGAAACTGAGGCAGGGAAAGGTTAAGTGACTTGTGCAGGGTCAATAGGTGGTTAATAAGTTAACATTGATAAGTTTTTTTTCATTGTTTTGATGTTCAGTTATTTACAGTTGTGTTCAATTTTTTATGAACCATCTGGGGTTTTCTTGAAGATATTGGAGGAGTTTGCCATTTCCTTCTCCAGTTCATTTTATGGATGAGGAAACTGAGGCTAACAAGGTGAAGTGACTTGCCCAGGGTCATACAGCTAGTAAGTGTCTGAGGCCAGATTGAACTCTGGAAGAGGAATCTTCCTGCCTCCAGGCCCGGCACTCTCTCCACTATGGTGCCACTAGTTGTCCCACATTAACAAGATTAATAAGTATCTAAGGTTTTTGATTTGAATTTAGGTCCTCATGACTCCAACTCCAGCCACTGCATCATCGAGTCTCCTCAGAATCTTAGAGCCAGAGTATGCTGGAGATGATGTATTGTATAGACAAATCCACTCACAAAGACTGTTCTACAAAGCACAAAAGTGCATCAGCAGAGGGAGTATTCCACCAAAGAAATTCCACATTCTTTAACTGTTGAAGCAATGTTTAAAAATGAATCACAATTCCCATATTTCTGCCATGATTACTTCTGCTCCTAACTACACATTATGAAAGATCACTGGATTTCAAGCCAGATGACCCTGGTCCTAATGTTCCGTAGGATATGTGACTTTGACCAAGTGTCATTATCTGTGAAATGAGGGGATGTGACTAATGGTCCTTCTAGCTCTCAGCTCTAATCCTATGGTTTGGTAATTGGGAATAACATCCGTTATTCAGTAATCTGGATATTAAAACCCAGGAAGTAGAAAACATCTTGAGGATATAATGCTTTCACCCCCAATTTTCCATTTAGCTGAAACAAAAATTCAAAACAAAAAGATAGTCAGAGAATATTGGGTATTTTTGTTGATTGCAGTGTTGGTCAAAGTGTTAGAATTATTGGGGACCAAAAAGGTGAAGCTCAACCTGTTCCTTATGTAGATAAGGAAAGTGGGGCAAAGAGAGATGACTTATTCAGGATCATATAGGTAGTAAGCGTCTGAGTCAGGATTAGAAATCATGCCTCTCCTAACTCCAAGCCAGCACAATATCCACTATTGCACATTGCCTTAAAACGTGACTATGGAACTGGGACGGTGGAGTAGAAACAGCTCCTCCAAGCCACTCTGCCTCCAGTTTCCCCCAAACTATGTAAAAGGGGACTCTGAACAACTTCTGGAGCCCCAGCACCCACAGAACGACAAAGAGAAGCTAACCTCCCGCTGAGGACAGCCCAGCAGCCCTGCAGGAAGGACCAGTGAAGCACTCTGGGAGCCGGCAGCATGCAGTGCTCAGAGCTCGGGGAGCCGAGCCGAGCAGAGCCAAGGTCCCCATGAGCCGAGGTTTTAGCCCCAGAGTGGCAGGGCCAGCAGCCGGCTGGAGGAGCCCCAGAACACCAGGAGCTGTGGCGACTCCAGAATTATCAACATAGACATGCCTAGGACAAAGTAAGAGGTTAGTGTCCTATGGACTTTGGGACCGGTATTTAGGGCATGCGTTGGCTCCCTCCCCTGGGGGCTAGAAGCCACTGAGGAGACACACCATTTTGTAGTTTTCAGAGGCAGCTCCCGCTCCCAGCCTGCAAATTTGTAGGGAGATCCAGCGACAGTTTTGGGGGGTAATCGCTCTTGCTTTAACCTCCCTGGATCTGGATTGTGATCTAGGGTGGAAGTTGTGGGTGGGTTTACAGCTTGCCAGAAATGGAAGTTGCCCCCCACACGTTCCGGACGAAAATTCCTTTATCTGGCCTTAAAGCCATAGTGTGACAACAAGCCCAAAAGTCAAGTAATTAAGTGGCAACATGCCAAGGCAAAGGAAACAGAAAAATGCGACCCTAGACTCCTATTTTGGGGGCATAGAGCGGGAAAAGGACTGTGAGGTCAGAAGTCCTGCTCCAAAAGCCCCAGGGGAAAACATGAGCGGGTTGCAGGCCATAGAGGACCTTAAGAAGGACTTTAAAAATCAAATAAGAGAAGTGGAGGAAAAATTGGAAAGAGAAATGAGAAGGATGCAGGAAAAGTATGAAATGAGGGTCAACAACCTGACTGAGGAAAACAACACCTTAAAAAATAGACTAACTCAAATGGCAAAGGAGGCCCAAAAGGGCAATGAGGAGAAGAATGCCTTAAAAAGTCGAATTTGCCATATGGAAATAGAATCTCAAAAGTTCACTGAGGAGATCCATTCCTTCAGAGTTAGACTGGAGCAAATGGAAGCTAATGACTTTATGAGAAACCAAGATGTTGTTAAGCAGATCCAAATAAATGAAAGAGTAGAAGGCAATGTGAAATATCTCATGGAAAAAACCACTGACCTGGAAAATAGATCCAGGAGAGACAATTTAAAAATTATTGGACTACCTGAAAGCCATGATCAAGGAAAGAACCTAGAAATCACCCTTCAAGAAATTCTCAAGGAAAACTGCCTGATGTTTTAGATCCAGAGGGCAAAATAGAGGTTGAAAGAATCCACAGATCACCTCCTGAAAAAGATCCCCAAAAGAAAACTCTCAGGAATATTATAGCCAGGTTCCAGAATCCCCAGATCAAGGAGAAAATACTACAAGCAGCCAGGAAGAAACAATTTCAATATTGTGGAAACACAATCAGAATAGCACAGGACCTGGCAGCTTCTACACTGAAGGATCGAAGGGCATGGAATATGATATTCCAGAGGGCAAAAGAACTGGGAATGAACCCAAGGGTCACCTACCCAGCAAAACTGAGTATTTGTTTCAGGGGAAAATATGGTCATTCAGTGGAATAGAGGACTTTCAAGCATTCTTGAGAAAAAACCAGAATTGAATAGAAAATTTGACATCCAGACACAAGAAGGAAGAGATGCCTGAGAAGGTAATCAGGGAAAAGAAATCAAAAGGAACTTATCAAAGTTGAACTATTTACATTCCTATATGGAAAAACAATAACTGTGACTGATGATATCTTTCTCACTATGAAAATAATGGAAGAAGGGTGTGTGGTAATATGAATACATATGTGAATGTGTGTGTATATGGTTACAGTTATATATGGATAGAGGGCATAGGTTGAATTTGTTGGGAAGGGAGAATACTCAAGGGATGAAATTATGAGGTGAGAGAGGAAAATGGCAAGAGGAGATGGGGAGAGACAGGGTAGGGTAAAGTATCCCATGTAGAAGAAGCAAGGGGAAGTGGTTGCAAAGGAGGGGGAGAATAAGGAAGGCTAAAAAGGCAAAACCACATTCACATTGAATGTGGTTCAGGGAGAAAATGACATACATACTAAATGGGATATCTCAACCTGTAGTAGGATAGGGGGAAGGGGGATGAGAGGAGGGATGATGGATGGGAGGGCATCCTTGTGGGGAGGGGAAGTTGGAAGTACCCACTATGGAAGAGGGACAGGATCATGTGGGGAATGGACCAGGTGGCGGGTGGGATGAGTAGGAGGGAATTATAAGCAGCCTGGTACAATATATCTACTATGATAATGTTTTGCATAGCTAGACATGTACAACGTATACTGAATCACTTATCTCCCAAGAGGGAATGGGTGACAAGGGAGGAAGGAAATGGATCTGAAATTCGAGGTCTTAACATTAAATGTTTCAAATATATATATATATATATAAATACTATTATTAGTACTCTTTTGCTTGTAATAGGGAGATAAGATGTGCAGGCATTGGGACACAAAGACTCACCTTCCTCTAATGGAAAAGTCGATGGGGGTATGGGAGAAGGTATGGGATAGAGCAGATTGGAGGAAGCGATATGTTGTGGGACTACTATTCTGGGAGGTTGGGTAGGGGAATAATGTGGGGAAAATGATTGTAACTCAAAATCTGGTGGAAATGAATGATGTAAAACAGAAGTTAATAAAGCATTTGTTTAAAAAAAATGTGACTATTAAGGTAGCTCAGACTGTTAAGAGATAGGCTTACAATGGGGAAGCTAGACAGCACAGTGGATGGAATGAGAGGCCTGAGGCAGAGAGACTCATCTTCCTGAGTTCAAATCTGGCCTCAGACACAAACTAGCTATGTGACCCTGGACAAGTCACTTCACCTGTTTGCCTCAGTTTCCTCATCTATAAAATGAGCTTGGAAAGGAAATGGCAAAGCTCTGTAGTATCTTTGCCAAAAAGAAACAAAACAGGGTGATGAAGAGTCAGACATGACAAAAATGATTGAACAACTACAGGTTTCCAGTAGATTGTCAGATGAAGGCAGACCTCAGTCCAAAGGCCCTCACTTAATTTAATCCCCAGGTCTGCCAGTACTTTCCTGCTCAACACCATTCTGCTGTCTCTGAGGATTTCAGACACCTGAAGAACAGAGAAAATTGGGCAAAGTAGCTAAGAACTTATAAGAAGATTAGTTCAGAAATAGGATGATGGAGTCTGAGTGAAAAGAGGTGGGAAAATAGAAAAATAATAAGGAAAGAAATACCAACTCCTTTGTCCCCTTCAGACAGCCCAAGATGTGTGATCACATCTCCTCACTTAGGCCCTAAAAAAGGCACAGAATCAGAGAGAGGTCCTATGGCCCTTCCTTGTGATACAGTCATTCCATGAACAAGAGCATTTCATTTACTGCATTACATTACATTATGTTACTAAGTTACATTACAACAGCAAGGTTGTCACAATGATCAATGTGAAAGACTACTCTAATCAATAGGATGATCCAAGGACTATTCCAAAGGACTCATGATGAAAAAAACTCTATCCCCCTCCAGAGAGGGCACCACTGAACTCAGAGTGCAAGCTGAAGTATGATGTTCTCACTTTATTTTTCTTGCTTCTTTTGAAAAAATGCGCAATATGGAAATGTCCTTTGTGTGATTTCACATGTGTATTACTTCAGGGGTGAGAGGAAGGGAGAAAACTTGGAAATCAAAATTTAAAAAAGAAAAGAATTTCAAAATAAATAAATAAGAAGTTAAAATATAAAAAAATGCTAGTTGACTGGGGGAGCAAGGAAGGTGATCATCGCAGTGGACTCAGTCCTGGTCAGATCATAGCTTTAGTACTACACAAGTCTTCGTTTTATTCAGCAGGCACTTATAGAGCATCTTCTACAATTTGGAGGCAAGAGATGCAAAGGGATTGAGATATAATAAAGATGAAGAGGAAAAAATGAAAATGATCCCTCCCCTCAAAGGGCTTAGCTTATGACAATGCCCAGATAAAGAGTGCTCATTTTAGAAACATTCAGTTTCCTATTCTGTAACATGAGGCTAATATCACCTCCCTCACTGGGCTAACGTGAGGATCAGGTGAGATAATATCGATAAAGCCTAGAGCTGTCTAAGCCTTAAAGAGCTGTGTGTATTATTATTATTATTATTTTTTTATTTTTAACAATTAGGAGGATTAAGGAAGCCTGCATGGGGAGAAGGGGGCATCACCAACTTACCACAAAATCTGGTATGTAAAAAATGATTGTCAAGAACGGAGTGGAACAATAAGGGTACTGACTCTGGAAATGAAGAATCTGGGTATAAATCCACACTGATGTTTACTAGCTATGTCCATGGGCATATCAGTTTGGATACTTTGTAACTCCAATGTGAAGATGGACATAAAAGAGTTCAGTGAATCCTATGTGAAAATTGTGGCTCAGGGGGCGGAGCCAAGATGGCAGAGTAGAAACAGCATTTCCAATGTGCTCTGCCCCACACAAATTTCAAACAATGTGAAAGGGAGCTCCTAACAACTTCTGGAGCCACAGCACCCACAAAATGGCACAGAGAAGCTAACCTCCTGCTGAGGACAGCCCAGCAGCCCTGCAGGGAGCAGCCAGCCCAGCGCTCTGAGAACAGGCAGCTCAGCGTGCTGGGAACCGACAGCCCAGCCCACAAGCCGAGCCCAGGTCCAAGGTTTTAGCCCCAGGGAGGCCAGGCCTTCAGCCGGCTGGTGGAACCCCAGAACACCAGCAATTGTGGTGATTCCAGAATTATCAGCACAGATATGCCTAGGACAAAGTGAGAGGTTAGTGCCTTATGGACTTTGGGACCAGTATTTGGGGAACGAGTGGCTTCCTCCCCTGGGGGCAAAAAGATGCTGAAGAAACTGCTGCACAGAAGCCATTTTGCAGCATCAGCAGTGGCTCTAGCTCCTGGTCTGCGAACTGTAGGAAGATCCAGCAATCAGTCTGGGGGTTAATCACTTTTGCTTTAAACTGCCTGTATCTGGATTGTGGTCTGGGGGGGAAGTTTGGGGTGGGTATCCAACTTGCCAGAGTGGGTGGAGGCTTTACAGAGGCCACCCAACTGGCAGAAGTTGTGAAGACCCCACGTTTGGGCAGAAGCTCCCCTGTCTGGAGGCAGAGTCCTACTGTGGCAACAAGCCCCAAAATCAAGTAATTAAGTGGCAATATGCCTAGGCAAATGAAACAAAATAAACAGAAAAGTTCAACATTGGACTCCTATTTTAGGGGCAAAGAGACTCAAAGCATGGAGGAGGACTGTGAGGTCAGAACTCCTGCACCAAAAGCCCCAAATGAAAATACAAGCTGGCTACAGGCCATAGAGGACCTTAAGAAGCAGATAAGAGAAGTGGGGAAAATTTGGGAAGAGAAATGAAAAAGATGCAAGAAAAGTATGAAATGACAGTCAACAGCCTGACTGAGGAAAATAACACCTTAAAAAATAGACTAACTCAAATGGCAAAAGAGGCTCAGAAAGGCAATGAGGAGAAGAATGCCTTAAAAAGTCAAATTTGCCAGATGGAAAAAGAATCTCAAAAGCTCACTGGGGAGATTCATTCCTTCAGAGTTAGACTGGAGCAAATGGAAGCTAGTGACTTTATGAGAAATCAAGATGCTGTTAAGCAGATCCAAACAAATGAAAGAATAGAAGGCGATGTGAAATATCTCATGGGAAAAACCACTGACCTGGAAAATAGATCCAGGAGAGACAATTTAAAAATTATTGGACTAGCTGAAAGCCATGATCAAGGAAAGAACCTAGAAATCACCCTTCAAGAAATTCTCAAGGAAAACTGCCCTGATGTTTTAGATCCAGAGGGCAAAATAGAGGTTGAAAGAATCCACCAATCACCTCCTGAAAAAAGATCCCCAAAAGAAAACTCCCAGGAATATTATAGCCAGGTTCCAGAATCCCCAGATCAAGGAGAAATACTCCAAGCAGCCAGGAAGAAACAATTTCAATATTGTGGAAACACAATCAGAATAGCCCAGGACCTGGCAGCTTCTACACTGAGGGATCGAAGGGCATGGAATATGATATTCCAGAGGGCAAAAGAACTGGGAATGAACCCAAGGGGTCACCTACCCAGCAAAACTGAGTATTTTGTTTCAGGGGAAAATATGGTCATTCAGTGGAATAGAGGACTTTCAAGCATTCTTGAGGAAAAAACCAGAGTTGAATAGAAAATTTGACATTCAGACACAAGAAGCAAGAGATGCTTGAGAAGGTAATCAAGGAAAGAAATCAAAAGGAACTTATCAAAGTTGGACTATTTACAGTCCTACATGGAAAAACAATAACTGTGTTTGATGAAACCTCTCTCATTATGAAAATAATTGAAGAAGGGTACATGGCATATGTTCACAGGTATACATGGATAGAGGGCACAGGTTGAATTTGATGGGAAGGGATGATTATTATTTTTTTTTTGGAGGGCAATTGGGTTTGGGTGACTTGCTCAGGTTCACGTGGCTGGGTTTTTGTTTGTGTGTTGGGTGTCTGGGACCGGATCCGAGCTCGGGTCCTTCTGGCTCTGGGGCTGGCTCTCTGCTCGCTGTGCCACCTAGCTGCCCCAAGGAAGGAATCATTCTTAAGGGGTGAAGTCAAGAGGTGAGAGAGGAAAGTGGCAAGAGGAGATGGAGAGAGACAGGGTAGGGCAAACTATCTCATGTAGAAGAGGCAAGGGAAGTAGTTGCAGGGGAGGGGAAGAACAGGAAGGCAAAAAGGCAAAAGTATATTCTCATTGAAGTTGGCTCAAGGAGAGAATCACATACATACTAAATGGAATATCTTACCCTCACTCACTCTCCTGAGTAGGGGAAAGGGGGATGAGAGGGGGATGATGGAGGGGAGGGCATTCTGGGGAGAGGGGAGGTTAGAAGTACCCACTATCAAAGAGGGACAGGATCTAAGTAGGGAATGGACCAGGTGGGAGGTGAGACAGGTGGGAGGGAAATATAAGCAGTCTTTTACAATATATCTACTATGGTATGTTTTGCATAGATATACATGTACAACACATACTGAATTGCTTATCTTCTCAGAGGGAGTGGGTGACAAGGGAGAAGGGGAATGGATCTGAAAATCGAAGTTTTAAAATTAAATGTTTCATAAGATGTCCAGGCATTGGGGCTCAGAGATTCACCTTGCCCTAATGGCAAAGTCGAAGTGGGTATGGGAGAAGATATGGGAGAGAGCAGATTGGATGAGGGGATATCTAGTGGGACTGCTATTCTGGGGTGGTGGGTAGGGAAAAAATGGGGGAAAAAATGTAACTCATAATCTGGTGGAAATGAATGATGTAAACCAGAAGTTAATAAAGCATTTGTTTAATCAAAAAAAAAAATTGTGGCTCAGGTGCAGTAGAAAATGCTCTGGATTTCGAGTCAAGAAACGTGGGTTGAAATCTCAGCTTTGTTAGTATATATGTCAATGCTCAGTGCTGTCACCAGTGTGACACCTCCTAACCTCTCTGTGCCTCCATTTCTTCATTTGTAAAATGAGAGGGATGATTAGCTTAACTGTAAGATCCTCTCTAGTTGTAAGTCAATGATCCTATGAAACTGCCCAGCCTTCCTGGGCCTCAGTTACCTCATTTACAAAATGAGAAGATTTAGACTACGTGATTCTAAGTTCCCCATCAACTCCAGACCTATGACTGACTCAAAATATCAAGTCTGTTACAGACTTTCTGTGCTTTTAAATTTCAAATGCAAAGTTGACCAGAAAAAATTACAAATATTTCTCTTTGGAAAGTGTGATATAAACTTGTGCTCGTGGCCTGTATCTCTTCTTGTTTGAAACACCACTGAGTGCCATTAGACAAGAACCAATTCTTCATTATGTTGTGGTCTGCATGAGCAAAGAAGTCTTTCTTTCATTGGTCTTCCTGAAATATCTATTTCTAGTCCTCTTCTAATTATAAAGAGTGAGGGATTTATGTGTTCTTCCTACCACAAATTTGTGTTTCCAAATCAACTAGAATGAAGATATAATTTGAAATGAATGAATCACTTGTTAGGTTGCATTGAAACAGAGTAGATTCCCATTGATTGGGGGAATGGCTAGAAGTAAGGTACATAAATGTGATAGAATATTACATTCCAGTACTAAATGATTGAGTATTGGAAATTCAGGGAAATATGGGAAGATTGGTGGGAACTGATGCGGAATGAAACAAGCAGAACCAAAAGAGGAGCATATGTGATTACAACTACTTAATGAAAAGATAACTAAAATGAAGGAAATCTGACTAGCTGAGAAAAGAATAATGATCCCAGGGAATAGATAATATACTTCCTAACCTCCTAGTGGAGTCTTGAGGGACTATTGGGACAAATCTGTATAACCATTACTGGATGTGATCACCATATCAACTGCTTTTGCAGTTTCTTTGTCACAAAGAAGAAATTACTTGAGGAACTGAAATGTATGGCACAAATACAAAAGGCATCAATAAAACCTATTTTGAAAGAAAAGTGCTGAACCAAATAACTTTACTATAACTTTGACCACACATATAAGCCTGCCTTTTTCAGAGTTTGTGATGTTTTGGCCAGTCTTCCCATTTCTTTTCACAGGGCTCCTGGGATAACTAGGGAGATTGAGATCTTCTATTTATGTTTTAAAGTTTCTTTGAGAGGTACTTCCACAATTTGTCCAGAGTCACTCAATTTATAACTGAACTGAACCTAGAGAATAAATCTTCCTAAATTAGGGTATTTGCTCTTCCTGCCCAGCAAGCAATACTACCAAACCCTTATATGTTCTCCTTGGGTTTTAGAAAGCACCACCACTAACAGCAAACGTCTCTATAAAAAAAATCAAAGAAGTCTAAGCAAAATACTTTAGGAGCTTCACAGCATCATGGTTTCCCATGGGTTCAGTCCAATACAACCTGAACAAGAATACCCTGAAGAACATACCTGAAGAGGAGTTGTCCAGCCTTTGCTTAAGACCTCCAGTGAGAGAATCAGTGGCTACCTCTGGAGGCAGTCCATTACATTTTTAGAATGTTCTAGTTAAAGAATTCTTAACCTTTTGTGCTCTGAACCCCCCTGGGTAGTCTGGTAAAGCCTATGGACACTTTTTAGAATGAAGTCTTTAAAGATATAAAAAAAAAATATATCAGATTGCAAAGGAAAGCAATACTATTGAAGTAGTCACCAAAATATTACAACCATTACATCAAACAAGTCCACAGGCCCCAGGTTAATTCCTACTCTAGTTGGTAGGAAGCATTGTTATTTATTTATTTATTTGCTGTACTATTGCTGCTGTAGTTGTTCTGGTTTTGATTTTGATTTTTTTCACATTAAGCTGTTTTAATGGTCTCAAAATTCTGTGACAGATTTTTTTTCAAGTTGTTTCCATTTAAAAATTACTGCTTTTCAAAACTAATAACTTAAAACTGCCATAAAATATATGGTTCATAAAAATATTCCTTTCCTCCTGAAGCTTTTACAATGTATTGCAATCATTAACCAGTCTTTTACTATTAAACCTAATTGACCAAATGAGAAAAACAATTCTGAGATTGTTTTTCCACCACTGACTAAAACTGGGGTGGCAGGTGTTGTACAGAATATTTATTTAGCCTTCTGGGCAAATTTTATGACCTTGCCAGCTCCAGCAGCCTTCTTGTCAACAGCCTTGATGACACCAACTTCAGTGGTCTATCACATATCCCGAACAACAAAACGACTCAGAGGAGGGTAGTCAGAGAAATGCTCTACACACATGGGCTTGCCTGGAACTATGTCAACAATGGAAGCATCAGTGGATTTCAGGAATTTAGGGTCATCTTCCAGCTTCTTGTTAGAACAATGGCCAATCTTGAGTACAGTAAACTTATAAGCAATGTAAGCAGAGTGACCATCCAGAAGCGGTGCATAGCCAACATTGATTTGATCTAGATGGTTCAAGCTAATGACCTGTGAAATGAAGCCAGTTGCTTCCATTAGTGGGTCATTCTTGCTGTCACTAGGCACATTACCACTATGGACATCCTTGAAATATATATATATGTATGTATATTTTTTTTGGCCTTTACTTTCTTTTTTTCTTCAACAAATGCTTTATTAACTTCTGGTTTACATCATTCATTTCCACCAGATTTTGAGTTACAATTTTTCCCCATTTTCCCCTACCCATCATCCCAGAATAGCAGTCCCACAAGATATCCCCTCATCCAATCTGCTCTCTCTCATATTTTCTCCCATACCCCCCTTGACTTTTCCATTAGAGTAAGGTGAATCTCTGTGCCCCAATGCCCGCACATATTATCTCCCAATTACATGTAAAATAGTATTAATAATAGTATTTTTATATATTTGAAACATTTAATTTTAGGACCTCAAATTTCAGGTCCATTCCCTTCCTTCCTTGTCACCCATTCCCTCTGAAAGTAATTCATTATGTGTTGTATATGTATAGCTATGCAAAACATTAGCATAGTAGATATATTGTAAAAGGCTGCTTATAATTCCCTCCCACCCATCCCACCCCCTACCTGGTCCATTCCCTACTTTGATCCTGTCCCTCTTCTAATAGCGGGTACTTCGAACCTCCACTCCCCCTAGAATGCCCTCCCCTCCATCATCTCCCCTCTCATCCCCCTTCCCCCTACTCTACTGCAGGTTGAGATATCCCATTTAGTTTGTATGTCATTCTCTCCCTGAGCCAAATTTAATGAGAATATTCTTTTGCCTTTTTGTCTTCCTGTTCTTCTCCTCCCCTGTAGCCACTTCCCCTTGCTTCTTCTACATGAAAGAGTTTACCCTACCCTGTCTCTCCCCATCTCCTATTGCCACTTTCCTCTCTCACCTCATAATTTCACCCCTTAAGTATCATCCCTTCCCAACAAATTCAACCTATGCCCTCTATCCATGTATAACTGTAAACATATATACACACATTCACGTATGTATTCATATGACCATACACCCTTCTTCCATTATTTTCATACTGAGAAAGGTTTCATCAGTCACAGTTATTGTTTTTCCATATAGGAATGTAAATAGGTCAACTTTGATAAGTTCCTTTTGATTTCTTTTCCCTGATTACCTACTCAGGCATCTCTTGCTTCTTGTGTCTGGATGTCAAATTTTCTATTCAACTCTGGTTTTTTCCTCAAGAATGCTTGAAAGTCCTCTATTCCACTGAATGACCATATTTTCCCCTGAAACAAAATACTCAGTTTTGCTGGGTAGGTGACCCTTGGGTTCAGTTCCAGCTCTTTTGCCCTCTGGAATATCATATTCCATGCCCTTCGATCCCTCAGTGTAGAAGCTGCCAGGTCCTGGGCTATTCTCATTGTGTTTCCACAATATTGAAATTGTTTCTTCCTGGCTGCTTGTAGTATTTTCTCCTTGATCTGGGGATTCTGGAACCTGGCTATAATATTCCTGGGAGTTTTCTTTTTGGGATCTTTTTCAGGAGTTGATCGGTGGATTCTTTCAACCTCTATTTTGCCTCTGGATCTAAAACATCAGGGCAATTTTCCTTGAGAATTTCTTGAAGGGTGATTTCTAGGTTCTTTCTTTGATCATGGCTTTCAGGTAGTCCAATAATTTTTAAATTGTCTCTCCTGGATCTATTTTCCATGTCAGTGGTTTTGCCCATGAGATATTTCACATTGCCTTCTATTCTTTCATTTGTTTGTATCTGCTTAAGAGCATCTTGATTTCTCATAAAGTCATTAACTTCCATTTGCTCCAGTCTAACTCTGAAGGAATGAATCTCCTCAGTGAGCTTTTGAGATTAAGGCATTCTTCTCCTCATTGCCCTTTTGGGCCTCCTTTGCCATTTGAGTTAGTCTATTTTTTAAGGTGTTGTTTTCCTCAGTTAGGCTGTTGACCCTCATTTTATACTTTTCCTGCATCCTTATCATTTCTCTTTCCAATTTTTCCTCCACTTCTCTTATTTGATTTTTAAAGTCCTTCTTAAGGTCCTCTATGATCTGTAACCCACTCATGTTTTCCTTTGTGGCTTTTGGAGCAGGATTTCTGACCTCACAGCTCTCCTCCTGTTCCATGCTTCGATCCTCTTTGCCCCCAAAATAGGAGTCTAAGGTTGCATTTTTCTGTTTAATTTGTTTCCTTTGCCTTGGCATGTTGCCACTTAATTACTTGACTTTTGGGCTTGTTGCCACAGTAGGACTCTGCCACCAGACAGGGGAGCTTCAGTCCCGAATGTTGGGGTCTTCACAACTTCTCGTTCTGGCAACCTGGATACCCACCACACGACCTCCACCCCAAACCACAATCTAGATCCAGGGAGGTTAAAGCAAGGGCGATTACCCCCCGCCCCCAAGACTGATTGCTAGATCTCCCTACAGTTTGCAGACCAGGAGCTGGAGCTGCCACTGAAACTGCAAAATGCTGTGTCTCCTCAGTGGCTTCTAGCCCCTAGGGGAGGAAGCCGACGCATTCCCCAAATACTGGTTGCAACGTTCTTATGGCACTAACCTCTCACTTTGTCCTAGGCATGTCTTTGTTGATAATTCTGGAATCACCACAGCTGCTGGTGTTCTGGTGTCCCTCTGGCTGGCTGCTGGCCTGGCCGCCCTGGGGCTAAAACCTCGGCTCCCGCAGACCTGGGATGGGCTCTCTGTGGGCTGGGCTGTCGGCTCCCAGAGTGCTGCACTGGCCCTTCCTGCAGGGCTGCTGAGCTGTCCTTAGCAAGAGGTTAGCTTCTCTGTGTCATCCTGTGGGTGCTGGGGCTCCAGAAGTTGTTCAGAGTCCCCTTTTACATGTTTTGGAGGTGATCTGGGGGGAGAGCACCTTGGATGTGCTGTTTCTACTCCACCATCTTGGCTCCATCCCGACATATATATTCTTGACTTTGAAACAATTATCTCCAGGCAGAGCCTCATTCAAAGCTTCATGCACTCAAAGCTTCACGGTGCATTTCAATAGATTTTACTTCAATTGTAACATTGACTGGGACAACAATTGTAACATTGACTGGGACAAAAGTGACCACCGTGCCTGGTTATAGAATACCAGTCTCCACCCAGCCAATAAGTACAATACCAATACCCCGAATCTTGTTGACATTTTGGAGGGGTAGACACAAGGGCTTGTCGCTTGGACAAACTGGTGGCAGGATGCAATTCAAAGGTCCAAACAGTAAAGTTCCATTGCCATTGCCATACTTATGAGTAGCTTTCTGTCCCTTGAACTAAGGAATATTAGAATTTAGTTCCAGCATATTATCATCATTTCAACTGGAAATTGGCACAGAATTGACTATGTGAGGGCTGTAGTCTATTTTCTTAAAATAGGTACTGTCTTCCTTGACAATTTCTTCATATTTCTTCTGGCTATAGCAGGGCTCAGTGGAATCCATTTTGTTGATACCAACGATCAAAAGTTTCACACCTAGTGTGTAGGTCAGAAGGCTCATGGGTCAGCCCATTCTTTGAGATACCAGCTTCAAATTCACCAACACTAGCAGCAACAATCAAGATAGCACAATCAACCTGAGATGTTCTGAGATCATGTTCTTGATAAAGACTGCTTGTGCTAGAGCATCAAGTATGGTCATATATAATGACAAGCAGGATGATTTCAGAAAAACCTGGAAAACCATGAACTGATGCATAGTGAAGTGAACAGAAACAGGAGAATGCTATACACAGTAACAGCACAATTGTTCAGTGAAGGACTGTGAATGACTTAGTTAATTCTCAGTAGCACAATAATCCAAGATAATCCCAAAGGGCTAATGATGAAGCAGACTGACTCCAGGGAAAGAACTGATATTGTTTGAATATATATTGAAGTGTATTATTTTTCAATTTCTTTCATTTTTCTTTTATTCAAGTCTACAAAATGACTAAAATAGAAATGTTTTTCATAATTGCATATCTATAACCTATATCTGATAACTTACCATTTTAGGGGAGGGAGGAATTTGGAACTCAGAACTTTAAATAAAAATGTTTAGAAATTTTTAAAAATGCATTTGGGAAATACAAAATACAAATAAAAGTAATGTAAAACATGAAAAAGAATGGTCACTTGATACTTGCTGTTCTTAAATTTCCATAGGGAGATAGCAATAGTTATACCACATTCATGTTCAGCTTTCAGCTTATATCTAAGGCCCAGGCATACTTGACGGAATCCTTTTCCATTTCAGCAGCCTCCTTCTCAAACTTCTCAATGGTTCTCCTATCAGTTCTACCACATTTATAGATCACAAGGCCAATAACAGTGAACTTGCTAGAACCCACATGTCCAATGATGACAATGTTAACTGGAGTCTTTTCCTTGCCCTTCTTTGGGAAGGTTGAGGGATAGTTTTCATGATGCCTGTGTTCTGGTGGCACCCCATTGGGATAAAATGGTTTTTCTTTTTATTGATATCAAGAGAAAATTTTCCTAGTAGTATTCCACCACCACCATCCTCCCCCACCCCCCATGTCTCAGTCTCAATCCCTCCATTTTCTTGTACTCACTGAGATGTGGCTCCTGCCTGATGACACAGCTTCCCTGGCCTCTCTTTCCAGCATCGGCTGCACACTCACTCATTCCCTTGACTCATTGAGTAAGGTAGGAAAATCCCAATAGTCCTTGCTCCCTATAGACACTTCTAGGTTCTCCCTCTACTGTTATTACTCAGTTACTACTGTTCCTATGAAATTGCTCAGTCCACATATACCACCCTAATATTCTGGTAACCGTTGTCTACATACCTCCAAGATGCTCATTTTTTTCACTGAGTTCAGTGATGGGCTCACAGCCTCTCTCCTCTTCAACACCTGCCCTTATATTATGGAACATACACACATGCATATATATCATATATATTTGTATATGCATATACATATATACATGTATGCATATCTCTAGTATATATCTAGTCTCCCTTCATCTGATAATTTATTAGAGATCTGTTGTTATCATTCAGCCATTTTCATTATGTCTCAGTCTTCATGACCCATCTAGGGTTTTTCTTGGCAAAGATATGAGGATGGTTTGCTATTTCCTCCTACAGCTCATTTTATGGATGGTGAAATTAAGGCAGAGTTCAGTGACTTGCCCAGTGTCTGAGGCCAGATTTGAACTCAGAAAGATGTATCTTCCTGATTCCAGGCCCAGCACTCTAGCCATTGTGCTGCCTATCTGCCCCAGCCAGTATATGGAAAAAGACTGAAGAGAGGGTGAGGACCGTGGAAGGGGAAAGATGCAGGAGAATATGGGAAGGGTGGAGATCAAGGGTGCACATTGAGGCATTTATTTGGCAAGGAGACAGTCCACTTTTTCACAGGAAATGGAGTAAAAGATGAAGCAGTGGGAGATGTCTCAGTTGTGTTATATGAGAAGGGGAGAAGAGGGAACTCTGAGCAAATTATCACCGTTTGTTTACCAGAGTATGATATAAGGGCCTCAGCTGTGTGGATAGGTATTCTAAAGGACCTAAAAAGAAATGAAAATGTTTGAAATAGCAGATGTGGTGAGGGGATAGAAAATTGATTGGGGAGATATAAAAGGATTGCCTTGCTATAGCAAGAGCAAGTTGAGATCTTAGAACATAAATCTGTAGCAAAACCAGTCAGCAGTTTTGTGATTTCCTCTAAATCAGTGTAGCAGTATGTGAATAGGAAGGAAGAAGGAGTATAGGGGCAGAAATAAAAAAGGGTTGGCATTTGGCAAGTCATGATCTTCAACTGGGTGAAGGGACAAGAGACTACAGTGTAAAATATAGTGCCCGGTTAAACCCAGACACTGAAATAGGGATGGGAGCAGAATGTAGCCAGTGCAAAGGTGATGGCCTTAGAAAGAACTGAGGCATGGAGGGATTAAAGGGCATGGTGAGGATACAAAATGGTTGTTATAAGGCAGGGAAAGAAATGAAATAATTAAAGACTGATCAGATGAAGAAGTTCAGAGTTCATGAATATGGAAGGTGAACTCTTATGGGGGACAGTAAAGTCATGGCCATTGCTGTGTGTAGCTGAGATGAGATGGAGAGATTAGATTGGTCATGAAAAGAGAGTAGATTGCAGAACCGGGAGATTAGGACATTTGAAGGCCCATTAATATGGTTCTTCATATTGAAGTTCCCTAAAAGGAGGGCAGAGCTGGGAAGAAAAGATTGTGAGCTACACACTGAACTCATTGAGGAAAGAAGAATAACTTGGAGATCAATAGGTAACAGCTGCCAGGATCTGGTTTGAAAATTGAGGACAGCAAAGGAAGAGAGGTTGCTAAGTGATGGTGCTAGAGGGAGATTCTGGATGTGGCAACAGAGAGCAAAAATGATCATTCTCTCAATCATTTTGAGTGTTCCTGGAAAGGAAGGCCACTGATGCTTTGGCAACAGAGACACAACCAGTCAGTGAGTGCCAGAAGATGGAAGCGATGAAAATTGAAAAGGCTTAAAGATGAGAACAAGTGCATTAATCATGAAGCAAGTGCTCCACAAAACACTTTGGAAGGGCAGGTAGATCTGGAGAAGGACATTGGGGTTGGGTAGGTAAAGGTTAAAGGGGATTTAAGTAAGGGAGTGGATGGTTGGGGGTGGGGAATGGACTTTGTATATCAGTATAAAGGAGTTTGGAATTGCTGAGATGGGCAAAATGAGGAGGGGGAGAATATGCTAACAAATGAGAAATGAGTCCAGTAATGATAAATTTAATGTTGGAGGTGAGTGATGAGACTGTTCAGCCCCTCAAGATGCAACAACATGGAAAGTGATGATATTTTTTTCTCTGAAGTCCAGGAATCCTCCCTCATAGAAGGCAGGAGCAGGTGGAAGTAAGATCTTGGGGCATCTTGTCAGGAGGCAGGAGGCATTGGGAGGCAGGACTGGTCCAGGGATGACCTCTGGAGCCCTGGAAAGGGCTGTGGAGTGAAGATCAGGTTCCAGCTTGATACAGAACGCAAGGGACTCACTGAGAAATCCTTGAAAGGAATATGAAGCCCAGAAAGGTGGTGGGGGGGCCTGGATCCCAGAATGACACAGGACTTGCTGGGTGCCTCAGAGCTTTTTTTTTTCCTAAAAGGATCCTTCCTGTAATTGAGAAACAAGAAAACAAAACACTTCCTTCTCAGCCAGGAGGGCACATCAACAGAAAAAAATTAGGTAGAAAATTTTGTATTTGATCTTTTTTATTTTTATTTTTTTTGCTTTTTGGAGGGAGGAAAGCAGGGCAATTGGGGTTGACTCGCCCAAAGTCATATGGCTAGTAAGTGTCAAGTGTCTGAGGCTGGATTTGAACTCAGATCCTCCTGACTCCAGGGCCGGTGCTCTAGTCACTACGCCACCTAGTCACCCCAATTTTATATTTGATCCTGAAGGTAATAGAGGTCCACTAGAATCTATTGAATGGCAGGGTGGCAGGAAATAAAGAAATAAGTAAGAGCAAATCATGTGTGGGGATGGTATGGTTACACTTCTGTTTAGGAAAATTAAGCTGACAGATGAGTCCTTCAGGATGTATGTTGAGGGCTCTGGATTGGAGTGGGGAAAGACTCAAGAGGCCATTATCTTAGGGTCATGTAGATACTAAGCTTTCATGAAATCCAAAGACATTAATAATAATAAAAATATGGGGGAAGGGGAGTTTTTGAACTTTTTGTGTATTATAGACTACATTGTCAGTCTGATGAAGTCCCCTGACTCCTCAAAATAAAGTTATTTTTAATACAAAAAATAAATTCCATAATAGGATTACAAAGAAACCAATGTATTAAATACAATTATCAAAATATTAACAGAGAAAATTTTTGGACCCCAAGTTAGGAACCCTGAAAAACATTCCATCAGAAAGATCCAGAAGGAGAATTTCATCCAAAAGGACAGACTGACGAAAAGGCAGATCAGGTGCTGAGGGTTTGATCACTTAGAAAGGAAAGAATGACTGTATCACAGATGTAGAATTGATAGAGACCTCAGGGACTAGCTGGCTCAGCCCCTTAATTTTCTAGAGAAGGACAGAGAGAACCAGGCAGGATGCAGATCTCTCCTATCCCACCTTCCAGCTCACACAGGTAGTAAGTGTCAGAGATACAATTGAAACACAGTTCCCATCCCTCCGCAGACACTCCCCTTTAACTGTGATGCCTTCTACATTTTTCTTTCTTGTAGCATTGTGAATTATAAATTCTGGACATTTTATTCATCTTAGAAGAGGGAGAACCTAATCATTAAAATGGTAGTGGAAGCAAGAGGTCCAGCACATGAGGCTTACTCAAGTGTTAGCTGTAGGGAACATCAGATGTTCAGCTGGAAGGGACCTTAGAGATCATTTCATTCAATCCCTTTCTTATATATCTGCAAAAACTTGAGGCCCAGAAAAACCATACAGAGAATACAGAGATAGGAATTCATCCGAGAACCACTGGTTTTTGTCAATGGCTATTATTTATAACAAAAACGACAATACAGGGTGTCCCAAAATTCTTAATGCATTTGTGAGCTTATTATTATTTAAGTTACTAAAGCTTCAATGGATTAAAAGTGCACTAAGATTTTTGGGACACCCTGTGTGCAAACTAGTAAAAGTTAAGCTCCTTTTTCACTCTGTATTCCCAGTGTCTAGGCACAGTGCCTGGCATACTGTAGGTGCTTAATTAATACTTTTTAAATGAAATTGAATTTCATGTGTTCTGTTTTTTAAAAAATTCAGGAAGTTTTCTTAGTCTTTCTTGCCCATTTGCCTTTTTAATTAAAGATCTAGTAAACTTATTACCCAAAACAAAAAAAAATGATATTTTTAGGAGGAACTACCAACCCAAAGACATCACAGACAGATGGAAATATCAGAGTATCCAGAAAAGTACTTTGTGATCACCCTTGATAATAATTACCATGAACTGGTCGCCCGTCTTCTTCATTTTATAGGGAATAATCTAGAAATGTAACACTGAGAGGTAAAGCTATAGTTCTTTGAGACATCAGTATAGAGGATAATTAAACTTTAATGATCTGATGAGGTCACCAAATCAACAGTATAAAGGTAGAGGAGGATCCAGGATGAAGATTTGAGGGACATCCACAGCTAGAGGCTGGGAAATGGCTGAGGAACCAGCAAAGGAGATTGAGGAGGAGTCAGGTTGGGATCAAACCAGGTGGAGGTAGTGTCACCTAGGGCAACTAACTGGTGCAGGGGAGAGAGTGTCAGGAAGACTCATCTTCCTGAGTTCAAATATGGCCTCAGGTACTTACTAGCTGTTTGACCCTGGGTAGGCCACTTAACCCTGTTTGCCTCACTTTCCTTATCTGGAAAATGAGCAGGAGGAGGAAATACAGACCACTGTAGCATTTGTCAAGAAAACCCTCAAGAAGAATCACAAAGAGTCAAATATGACTGAAAAATGACTAAATGACAACAAAATGTCACAGAAGCCCAGAAAGGTTACAATACACAGAATTAGAGGTTGTCAACACTATCAGAAGGTCATCAGATTTGGTAATTAATGGATCATTGCTAATATTGGAAAATACAGTTTCAGCTGAGTGGGGTCAGAAGCCAGAGTGAAAAACATTGAAGGATGAGCATGGGGAGAATAAGTTCAGTAGAGAATATTGATAGCTCTGTGTGTGTGGGAATATAATTTCTCTCTGTTTACAGGCTCTCATGTTTATGAACACTGGAACTTGACTAGGAGAATATCAATTTTCCTCCATTGCTTTTGGGACTTCCAAATAGGATCAGTGTCTGCTTTTCCTCCTTTCTCCTGCCTCAGCTACTTAAGTGGGGGTGTGTCCCCCTGTCTCTCTCCTGAGATCAAAATTTCTTCCCAAATCTCTAACTGCTACAGAAAGGATTTAATAGCACTTGGATTTCCTTTTCTACTAAAAAGAACAAGTCTAATACAAATAGCAATGATGATAAGCAATCAGGCAACAAGCCATTTGTAAGGAAAAGCCATCTGAACTGCTTGCAATGAGGATTGTCCCTTGCCAAAGGAAGAAGTTATATCTACCAGATTAGCAGAGATTCAAGCTTTGCATTAATCCCTCTCTACAGTCAAGTGAGGAAAAAATGAAGCTCCCTTGAATTTTTCTGCCATCTCCCCAAGGTCAGTCCTCTCCTTTGGACTTCTAGTATCCAATACAAGAGCTCATAAGTCAAAGAGAACCAATCTCCCTTGATTATCTTGCCTCTCTTCCATTGATAATCTCCAAATTATATTGAAAATAACTTTTTTGTACAAAATTGGTGCGTGTTGATCCCCCCCCCCATTAGTCTGTGAGTTCCTTGTGAGCAGGAATTGCTACTTTCCCTCTTCTTTTTATTTATCTTTTTAAAAGCAATAGAATTTTATTAACACAATAAACCACCAGGAAATATCCCCAGCAGCACTGGTTACTTGAGTCTATTGGGAGTGTTGCTGACACTGAAGAGAGTGAGATGTGTACATGTATTGTTCTTTCACTGCAGAAAGTATTTCTTCCATGGAAGGAATGGAAGCTTTGGATTCTGATTCAACAACTTCCCTGAAGAGATTATTAATAGGTGATATCCTTGGGACCTAGATTGTTTCCACCTTTTGTTGCCAAAGATAGTAATGCTGCAGAAGTTGCCCAAGAAGCTCATTAATCAAGGAATTAAAGTGATTCTGTTCTGCTCACTTTGGTTCTGTCATATACTTCCATCATGTTAATGGCTGATGCTTATTTCCATCCATTTTGACAGCAGATGTTGTTTCTGAGAGTCTAAAGATTTTCAGGTTTCAACTCCATCCAGGTCACACTGCCACCTTCAAATGTTCTCAACTACGCCCAAGCTTATTATCTTTATTAACCTGTTCATGGTTTATGAAGATGGCTGTTTCAAAAGTGTTGACTGACAATTTTATGACTTGCTGACTGCTCTGATGTCATGTAAACCAGCACACATTTTGCTATCTGGAGAGTTGGTAATTGTGTATTCATGTTACATTTCTTTAGTTCCTCTTCCATGCTATTTATGTCTCTGAGATCTGCTCCCACAATGGCAAATCTATTTGAATCCAAGATATGTCCATCTAGTAAAAAAGATTCTTTTGAATGTAATTCCTGAATTGGTTTTGATAGAGAAGATTTGGCTTCAGTATTATGTAGTTTTCTTGTGACTATCATCAGAAAGTCAACTTCAAAATATTTTTGGTAGAAGATTTTCATTCCTTAATTTCCAGAATGCAGTATCCATACCAGCACCAAGATTTATAACTTCACAACTGCATTCAGTCTCCTTTAGGAAAGCCTTTAGCAGCTGATGATGCCATGAACCAAAGCAAATTGCCCTCTGTTAATTTCAGGAGCCTTCCTTTCTTTTGACAGTCTCACAAAATGTTTAATGGAAGGGTCATACCAGTTGCCAACACGTACAGCAAACTCTTGCATAGGGAGGCATCATCACAGGTGCCCAATATTAGATGCCAACAGATGTGATTTAGGGAATCAGTGGGAGATTTTCACTTAGAAATAATGAGGTCAGCTTTCAAGTATGAAATTTTGAAGTCAATCCTGACATTGAAAAGTAAGCTCACTGTTGCTTTCATACAGAAAAACAAACAAATAAACAAAACATTATCTCAGACTGGAATTGAGGTTCTCTAGAGAATTTTGTGACTGGCCAGTTTTAACTTCAAGCCCAGAAAAGATGTGAAGTTGAAGGGTCATGTACTGCCTTACAAAAAAAAAAAAGAAATCCCATTTTGGTATTTGGTGATAGCAGGGAGGAATATGCTCAGTGATGACAGCTAGATGGCCTCCCCCTTTCTGAATGATGAAGGACTATAAAGTTGTGTCTAAGGCACCTTTGGAGGCAGTTGAAGGAATGTTGGCCTTAGAATAAGGACAGTCAGCTTCAAATCTTGCCTTAGATATTTACTAATTGTGTGATGACAGCTGAATAAGTGAACTGTTTTCAACTACAGGTACCTTATCTTTAATTTGTGATAACTGTAAGAGTACCAGCATTATCTTACACAAAGGGGTGTCATGAGGGTCAGATTATATAACTATAACAACAACATGTAAACAGCACTTTAAAATTTGCAAAGCACATTATCTCAAACCTTGAACTGTTATATGTCTTACTTATTAATATCCTGTCTTTAATTGTAGACTTCCTCCTTTGAAGGGCAAGTAGGTGGTTTCATAGTGCAGAGGATGCTAGTCTTGGAGTTAGGAAGACTCATCTTCCTGAGTTCAAATTCAGCCTCAGACATTTACTAGCTTTGTGACCCTGGGCAAGTCACTTAATCCTATTTACCTCAGTTTCCTCAACCAAAAAATGAGCTGTAGAAGAAAATGGCAAACTACTCTAGTATCTTTGCCAAGACAAGCCCAAATGAGGTCATGAAGAGTCAGACACAACTAAACATAACTCCTCCTTTAAAGGTTATATACATTAAAAAGGCAAGTAAACTTATTCATTTTTTTGACAGAGCATACTAAACAGGGAAGGCATTTGTTTTTTTTTCCTTTTTTATTTAAAAGAAGGCAATCATCTTTTTTTTGTACCTTAATTTCCAAATATATACTCCCCAGCACCCTATTAGTGAGTTATCCTTTGTAAAAAAGAATAAAAGGACAAAAAATGCAGTGTGTGTTTATGTGTTGTATAGTATGTATGTGTATATACCTATGTATGTACATGCATATGTGCATGTATATGCCATGTTTAACAATATATGTCACATTCTATACCCATAGTCTCCCACCTCTGCAAAGAATGGAGGAAGGTGCATAAGAAAGTCATATTCAAAAAGAGTGTAAAGAGAAAAGTATATTAGCTGATAGGAAAGAGAAAGGGAATTTTCTTCCAACCACATGAAGGTTTTGCAGAGATCTACCGGAACTCATAGTTCATTTCCACCACCTCCTGAAGAGGAAAGAAGAATCTTCCATCATAAACATCATAAAATGCAAAGGTCTGATTGGTCTTTAAGCTACATTATTGCTTCTTGTGGCCATCCAAAATACTTAATATCTCCTGAAATCCCAAAGCTGGATACCAGCCATCCAAATGAGTTTTATTGTCCACAGAGGAGCTATTAGTTTTGGGATTTGACTTAAGGGAAAAATAAGGAAATGAGTTAGAGAGAATTTAATAAAATTTGAAGATGACAGCTTAAAGTACTTGACACAGAATGTTTTGCACATGGCTCAGCAGAGAGGAAAGTATCTTAGGTGGAGAAAAAAATAAAGGTGGAGTCGGGAAGGAAAAAAGAGAGAGAAAGATATTGGGAAGAAAACCAGAACAACAAAAAGACTGAGGTTGAATAAGAAAGAAAACCTTAAACTTTGCTTTGATAGCAAAGAGGAAATATTGAAATGGAGGAAGTTCCTGAGATTGAGGACTGGGAAAGAACTATGGCATTGAAAAAGCTGACCTGGAGTCTTCCCTCAATAGTTACACCACTGAGTCTTTTTTTTTTTTTTTTGGTTTGTTTGTTTTCTTGAGACTTGATATCCCCATGTCACCCAGGCTAGGAGAACATTGACCTCTCACAGGCTCAATCCCACTGATGATCATTGAGGACTTTGACAGGCTGTTTCTGACTTAGGCTGGTTCACCCCTCCATTAGGCAGCCTGATAAGTTACCTTTGCCCTAACCCCCCATGCCCCAGTTCTGTGAGCTTACATTTTGTTTCTAGACAATGCAGATATCTCATCAGTTTTAGCACCACTGTAGCTCCAAACTCCCAAGCTCAAGCAATCCACCAGCCTCAGCCTCAGTGGTAGGGCTCTCAGGTCTGTACCATCACATCTGGCTACTATATCTTGAGACTAAAAGCTGGCTTCCCACAGGTGTCTTCTGAAAGACAAGCAGAGCCCTTCCACAGGCTTGACTTTTGGTTAAGTTACAGGGAATTTTTAATCTCTATAGGGGAAACACACATAATACATAACATATTCAAAACTGAGATTATGAATGGTGTCACTATGGGTGAGGAATCTATTGCAGATGTGTCTGGCTTTGTTCCATGCAGAATTTCCCTAAGATGTAACCAAATGAGTGCAGGAAGGCAAACAGCACAATCATATATGGGGTGATACAGAGAAGTATAGTTCACAATGATGCTCTGTATAGGGAGATGACTTTTGGAAAGCATGGAGTTTATAGCATCTTAGGTCTGGAGTTGGAAGGGATTTTAGGCCAGTCTCCCTCACTTTGAATTCCCCAGAGTCTGGTGTTACAACTGATTTGGAGGTGGCTATTAACAAATACTTGTTCACAAATGAGAAAATTGGGGCCCAGAGATGTTGTGACCTGTTAAATGTCTGAGGAAGGAGTTGAACTCACTCCCTCTACAACAATTTCCCCAGTACCAGGAAATGTCTCAGGGTATAAAGAGACTTTGGGGAGGGGCCTGATCACTGGACACCCCAGTGATCTTGATTATCCAAAAGGTTTATGGGTAGTAGAGAAGAAGTGAATAGGGGATGGGGGGCAGGCAGCTCAGATAGCAGCCATGATGATCCCTGAGTCAGGGCTCTTCCCTTGGGAAGAAGTAGCCAAGAGGCCCTCACAACCATCTTATGAGCTCGTGTTTCTCTTGACACCAGCATGCTCTTCTTGCCTTCAGGCTGAAATCCTTTCTTTTTTCTTGTTTGCCTTAAGTCTTTTTTCCCCCAAAGATAGAGGGGAAAATAACCTTGAGAGTCAAGGTTATGGTGTGTCCAAAGATCAGGTCCCTCATCCTGAGTCTCTGTCTCAAAAGTAAATTACAAAGGGAAGTTTTGATCTATCCATCGCCAAACTCATTGAAAACTATTGCTTCCTCCTTGTCTAATTCTTTGGGAATGATGGAGCCAATTCATAGAACAACCCCACCCCCTTAATATGCACCCATGATATTTATGGAGATCATGGGCTCATAGAGTATGGTGCAGGAAGGGAGATCTAAGATCATATCATGCAATCCCTCTCCCACTTTACAGAGAAGAAAACAAACACCTTACCAAGTTAAGAAGGTGGTCCAAAGCCACACAGATAATTAGTGAAAGAGAGCAGTGGAGAAGCAGAATTCAGTGCTGGATTCCCAGTCCATTCCCTGGGATGTTGGTTGTGCTTTTGTACCAAGCCCACTTGTGCAAAATTTATACCAGTCCAATCAAAGGAGTCCAATCTTTCCCCCTTAGATGAGAACTATCCCATTCCAAGTTTCATTTTGAATCATCTGCTTCATTAATACATCACCTCTTCTCTTGGATTCTATTTTTTAAAATGAGGTTTGTTGATGACTTTTTAAAATATATATTCTCTCTCTCTCTCTCTCTCTCTCTCTCTCTTTATATATATATATATATATATATATATACATATATATATATGATAAGATCATAAATTTATAGTTGGAAGTGAAATTAGAGGCCATCTAACTCAACATCCTCATATTACACATGAGGAAAGAAAGTAGTTGATCAAATTGCTTAGGGTCACATAGCTAGGATGTTCTGTTTTCTCCTCTCCAATCAATTCATATTAATCTTCTCATGATTCTCCAAATTCCTCCTAGGCATCATTTTTATGGCCCAATAACTTTCCAGGGTATTCATAAGTCATTCCTTTCAAGGGATGACTAGCTGGTTTCATTGTAAGATAACCAAATAAAAGCAAACAGAGAGAAAATCTGGGCCCTCATTACTCACAAAGCTTAGAAACAATTACATTCAATTACAAATTGATATTGACATTGTTATTCACATCTAATTTCAACAGGGGGATAACACCAAGGATTTAAAAAGTTCTCTGCATTATGGAAATTTCATTCCTCTGTGCCATGCTTTTTAAAATTTGGAATTTGGCTTATGGAACATCAATACCAACCAATTTAAAGTATTCTTGAATCTTCAAAGTATCTGGAAGGCTTTAGTGCTCTAAACTTTAGGGGTTTCACACCTGGGGGACATAAATCCCCAGAAGTGTATGAGTCTTGTCAAGAGTTCAGGGAATATTTGGTAAATGATTATAATCTCCTATTAAAATATTCCAAAAGTAGTAGTATGAGTAAAAAAGTTTATGATACTAATAATGATGTTATGTTGCAAATAGTATTCAATATAAAAAAGTAATCTATTTCTTATGTGCATATTTTCATGGTAAACTCTAGAATTTGCTTCATTTCATACAGAACAGAAGATATGGGAAAGTTTATTGAAAGCTAAAGGTTACACAACCTGAAAAAGACTGGAAATGCCTGCTTTATTCAAACTGTTGTGCCATCAATGTGGGCATTCTCTCCTGGGATTCAGATTGCAACCCATCCAAGCCAGATCATGCTGAGTGACCCCTGGCCCCATCATCCCATCAGTCACTCTAGGGAATCCATCCAAGAGGAGACAGGTCTTATTCAAGGTCTCTTGATATTTATTGGAAACCCAGGAATGATCCTTGTGCAAAGGACAGGTAGGCTATCCATTGGCTGTCCTTCACACTTGCTATATGACTAGCCCACTAACCCCCTTTTCTGGTCACATATCACTCAACAATGACTTTTCCGTTCTGCTGTGGTACAATTCTACATTGGAAATGAGTTGCAGTTTGCTCACATCCACTTTGGCATCTCTTTCCATTGCATTTATAGATGAAGGTCATCTTTAATTTTGGATATAATCATATTTCATGAATTTAAAGTTGAAGCCATTAAAAGACGTAATTTTGCTGTCTAAGCACTACTTGCAAATCAGCAAAATTCTGTTCAGAGGAGAACCTGAGGAGACAATAGGAAATGGGGCAAAGTCTCAAGAGGGTTTTCCATTGAAGATGAAAGGAAAATCTGAATCAGAAATGCAGCTCTTTGGGAGGACATCAAGGCTTTACTGCCCACCCAATCCAGGAGGGACAGTTCTCTTGGGAAAGAGAATCCCAGGTGCTGACAGGATGAAGATGTGCTCTGAGAACCTCCGGACATTCAATCTTTTTGACTTTTCCCCTCCTCACAGCTATATCCTTTCCTGTTTTCAATATACACAGAGACACTTTCTCACCCTCAGGCAGGGGCCCTACCTGTTTTTCCCATTACATACATCTTTGATCAGCCCATGTGTGGTTGGGATTACCACCCAGAAAGTTCTAACTTAGAGCTAAGACATTTTGGACCCAATTCTGTCAGACCAAAATAGAATTATTTACACATTTTTCTTCCAAGAAAAAATGAAGGTCAGGAATGGAATGCTTGTGCACATTGTTTGATGAGAAAATTGTCTGAGTTCTGTTTCCTGTTTTTCCTGGGGGGGGGGGGGGAGAGAGAGACAGACAGAGAGAGAGACAGAGGGAGAGAGAGAGAGAGAGAGAGAGAGAGAGAGAGAGAGAGAGAGAGAGAGGGAGAGAGAGAGAGACAGGGACAGAGAGTCTTTGTGTGCTCATGGGCTCTCTTCTGCTTTTCAGTTCTCTTTTCCATCTTCCGCCACCCTCATTTACAGAAAATCACACTCCAGGGAGCTTCAGATTTTATCCCAGTTTATTGATTAGGGGTCTTTTTGCACAGGGGAACACTCAGGAGATCTGGAAAAATATTGTAGAGCTGGTGAAAAGGTGTAATAGTATTTGTACCACATGGAGCATGAGTAGGAATGGACCTCTGGGGCCATCCCACAAACCAGAGGATCTTAACCTTTCATGGGTAGAACAGCCCCTTTAGTGATCTGGCAAAGTCTATTTACCAGAATGTTTTTTGAATAATGGAGGGAAATGTTCAATTTCAGTGAAAGGTTAGTGAAAATAATGATGTCATTTTCTTTTTCCCATCCAAGTTCACAGACCCCCTCAATTGGGTCTATGAACCCCAGGTTAAGAACCTCTCCTCTAGAGCTTTCACTGAGACCCTCTGGCAATTTTGGGGGTCATATATGGTTCAACTTTGACCAGATTAGTGCTTGGGCTTATACAGCAAATTTTGGGTGGTCCTTTGATATTTTCCTCCTGTCCCATTAAATAACAGCAACAGAAGGTAGAACATTATTTCAGTTAAAAGGATAAACAGTTTCCTTATGTTCTCTTACATTCACCTCCCAGAATTCATGGTGGGATCTTCCCTCCTCTCCTTTATAGTAAAGGTCATCTTCGCTTCTCCACCACCTCTCCACGGTACCCGAGTGACTGATTCCACATGGCTTCAAGAGCAGGAACCAAGGTGGGAGAGCTTGAACCTGGGCCTTGGGCTCTCCTTTTTACTTTGGATTCTCTGCTTGAACATAGGTGACTGAACAGTGATCCTGAGATTGGCCTTTTGAGTGTAGAGATGTCAGTGCCTTCAGAATTCCTGGTTTCCTCAGTTGGTGCAAACTGCCCTTCAGGAAGCTGACTTCCCTGCACCTACTAATGTGGTTCTTGGAGCATATAAGGAGATCCCAAGACTAGGCTTGGCTTGGAAAAAGACATGGACCTGGAGAGATCAAAAGAGTAAGGGACTGTTGATTGAGAGCAAGATGGGCCTTAGAAGACATTAAGTCTAAGGATACTCCTTTTATGAGGAAGAAAATGAAGCAAAGTTAAATGACTTGCCCAAGGTCACAAGGGCATCTGAATCAGAATTCAAACTCAGGTCTTCCTGACTTCACTGCCTCTCAATTATGATTTGTTTGTAGATCACAGAGAGAGTTATAGGACCCAGATGTGTACTGGAGCCAGCTCAACTGGGAGACTGTTATATGTTCAGTTAACAAATTAGCTAATGCTACAAATCAGGTCTTGAATTATTGTTTTGTTCATTGCCTAGACTGAGGAAAGCACAGTACATGAACATTTTTTTCTTCAAGGAGTCAGTAGTTAACAATTTACCAGTATGCCACTGAGACAACTGTTTATTCTTTGATGTAAAAGGAGAGTTAGAATTTGGGGTGGCTGGGTGGTGCAGTGAATAGAGCACCGGCTGGAGTCAGGAGGACCTGAGTTCAAATCTGGCTTCAGACATTTAACACTTACTAGTCTTGTGACCTTGGGCAAGTCATTTAACCCCAATTGCCCTGCCTTCCCTCCTCCAAAAAAACCAACACATTTTTTCAACATTTTTATTTGAAGTTTATTTGAGGGCTTTTTAAAAAATTATTTATTTGAAGTTCCAAATTCTGTCCTTCCTTGCTCCCTCCCCTCTACCTTTCCTGAGAAGGTCAACAATCAGATATATAGGTTATACATATGAAATTATGTAAAACATTTTCATGTTAGCCATTTTGTGCAGGAAGACTCAAATAAAAGAAAAAATGAAAGAAAGAAAGAAAGTGAAAAATGGCCTGCTTCAGTCTGTATTCAGACAAGATCATTTCTTTCTCTGGAGGCAGATAGCATGCTTCAGTGTTAGTCCTTCAGGATTGTTTTGGATCAACATATCTTTGAGAATAGCTCAGTCATTCACAATTCTTCATCAAACAATATTGCTGTTACAGTGCACAATATAGAAACATTATTAAGTAATAGAAATAAAAGCAAATAATAGAAATAAAAGTAACATCAAGGGCAGGCAGCCTCATTGAATTGAATGTTAAATACTGAGGACAAATGTAAGAGGATGCATGGGAGTGGAAAAATTGCCTGAGCTGTGTATGTGTGAAGGGAAAAAAGAGGATATTGTTGCCTGCCAGGCACCCCAGTCCTACTTTCATTGTATCAACAGTGACTTTTTTTTTTAAAGCAATTGGGGTTAAGTAACTTGCTGAAGGTTACACGGCTAGTCATTATTTATGCGTGGGTGCTCATTTTCTGAGGCCGGATCTGATCTCGCGTCATCCAAACTCCGAGGCCGGTGCTCTTACTCACTGCACCACCTAGCCGCCCCTTTAGGGCAATTGGGGTTAAGTAACTTGCCCAAGGTTACATGGCTAGGTTTTTTTGTTCGTATGGATTAAGTGTCAGAGGCCGGCTCCGAACTCAGGGCCTTCTGATTCCAGGGCCGGTGCTCTATTCACTGTGCCACCTAGCCGCCCCAACAGTGACTTTTAACCCAGAGTTTGCATATTGCCAATTGCAGTGGCTTTCAGCACCAAAATGGTGGCCTTCTCCCATTCACATCAATCTCATGGCACCTTGTCTACAGAACAGCTCAAAATCTGTTCAAAGTCTTAGTCTAAAGAATACTTTCTTTCATAGAAAATAATTTTCTCTAATTCTGAATCTATCTAAACCCAATCTCTCTAACTAATAGCCTGGAAGAATCATAGCAATTGGAGCCAAGATGACGGAGTAGAAGCAGCTCTTCCAAGCCCCTCTGCCCCCAGATTCCCCTCAAACTATGTAAAAGGGGACTCTGAACAACGTCTGGAGCCCCAGAACCCACAGAACGACACAGAGAAGCTAACCTCCCGCTGAGGACAGCCCAGCAGCCCTGCAGGAAGGACCAGCAAAGCACTCTGGGAGCCGGCAGCACGCAGCTCGCAGAGCGCAGGAGCCGAGCCCAGGTCCGCGTGAGCCGAGGTTTTAACCCCAGGGTGACAGGGCCAGCAGCCGGCTGGAGGAACCCCAGAACACCAGGAACCCTGGCGACTCCAGAATTATCAACATAGACATGCCTAGGACAAAGTAAGAGGTTAGTGTCCTATGGACTTTGGGACCTTTATTTGGGGAATGCGTCAGCTCCCTCCCCTGGGGGCTAGAAGCTGTTGAGGAGACACGCCATTTTGTAGTTTTCAGAGGCAGATCTGGCTCCCAGCCTACAAATCGTGGGGAGATCCAGCGATCAGTCTTGGGGGGTAATCACTCTTGCTTTAACCTCCCTGGATCTGGATTGTGATCTAGGGTGGAAGTCATGGGTGGGTTTACAGCTTGCCAGAAACAGAAGTTGCCCCCCACACGTTTGGGATGAAAATTCCTCTATCTGGCCTTAAAGCCACAGTGTGGCAACAAGCCCAAAAGTCAAGTAATTAAGTGGCAACATGCCAAGGCAAAAGAAACAGAAAAATGCAACCCTAGACTCCTATTTTGGGGGCATAGAGCTGGAAAAGGACTGTGAGGTCAGAAGTCCTGCTCCAAAAGCCCCAGGGGAAAACATGAGCGGGTTTGCAGGCCATAGAGGACCTTAAGAAGGACTTTAAAAATCAAATAAGAGAAGTGGAGGAAAAATGGGGAAGAGAAATGAGAAGGATGCAGGAAAAGTATGAAATGAGGGTCAACAGCCTGACTGAGGAAAACAACACCTTAAAAAATAGACTAACTCAAATGGCTAAGGAGGCCCAAAAGGGCAATGAGGAGAAGAATGCCTTAAAAAGTCGAATTTGCCAGATGGAAAAGAATCTCAAAAGTTCACTGAGGAGATTCATTCCTTCAGAGTTAGACTGGAGCAAATGGAAGCTAGTGACTTTATGAGAAATCAAGATGCTGTTAAGCAGATCCAAACAAATGAAAGATTAGAAGGCAATGTGAAATATCTCATGGGAAAAACCACTGACCTGGAAAATAGATCCAGGAGAGACAATGTAAAAATTATTGGACTACCTGAAAGCCATGATCAAGGTAAGAACCTAGAAATCACCCTTCAAGAAATTCTCAAGGAAAACTGCCCTGATGTTTTAGATCCAGAGGGCAAAATAGAGGTTGAAAGAATCTACAGATCACCTCCTGAAAAAGATCCCCAAAAGAAAACTCCCAGGAATATTATAGCCAGGTTCCAGAATCCCCAGATCAAGGAGAAAATACTACAAGCAGCCAGGAAGAAACAATTTCAATATTGTGGAAACACAATCAGAATAGCCCAGGACCTGGCAGCTTCCACACTGAGGGATAGAAGGGCATGGAATATGATATTCCAGAGGGCAAAAGAACTGGGAATGAACCCAAGGGTCACCTACCCAGCAAAACTGAGAATTTTGTTTCAGGGGAAAATATGGTCATTCAGTGGAATAGAGGACTTTCAAGCATTCTTGAGGAAAAAACCAGAGTTGAATAGAAAATTTGACATGCAGACACAAGAAGCAAGAGATGCCTGAGAAGGTAATCAGGGAAAAGAAATCAAAAGGAACTTATCAAAGTTGAACTATTTACATTCCTATATGGAAAGCAATAACTGTGACTGATGATATCTTTCTCACTATGAAAATAATGGAAGAAGGGGGTGTGGTCATATGAATACATATGTGAATGTGTGTGTATATGGTTACAGTTATATATGGATAGAGGGCATAGGTTGAATTTATTGGGAAGGGAGAATACTCAAGGGATGAAATTATGAGGTGAGAGAGGAAAGTGGCAAGAGGAGATGGGGAGAGACAGGGCAGGGTAAACTATCCCATGTAGAAGAAGCAAGGGGAAGTGGTTGCAAAGGAGGGGGAGAATAAGGAAGGCTAAAAAGGGAAAACCACATTCACATTGAATTTGGTTCAGGGAGAAAATGACATACATACTAAATGGGATATCTCAACGTGCAGCAGGATAGGGGGAAGGGGGATGAGAGGAGGGATGATGGATGGGAGGGCATCCTTGGGGTGAGGGGAGGTTGGAAGTACCCACTATAGAAGAGGGATAGGATCATGTAGGGAATGGACCAGGTGGGGGGTGGGATGAGTGGGAGGGAATTACAAGCAGCCTTGTACAATATATCTACTATGATAATGTTTTGCATAGCTAGACATGTACAACATATACTGAATTACTTATCTCCCCAGAGGGAATGGGTGACAAGGGAGGAAGGAAATGGATCTGAAATGTGAGGTTATAACATTAAATGTTTCAAATATATATAAATACTATTATTAATACTCTTTTGCTTGTAATGGGGAGATGGGGTGTGCAGGCATTGGGACACAAAGATTCACCTTCCTCTAATGGAGAAGTCGATGGGGGTATGGGAGAGGGTATGGGGGGGAGCGGATTGGAGGAAGCGATATCTTGTGGGACTGCTATTCTGGGAGGTTGGGTAGGGGAATAATGGAGGGAAAATGATTGTAACTCAAAATCTGGTGGAAATGAATGCTGTAAAACAGAAGTTAATAAAGCATTTGTTTAAAAAATAAAGAATCATAGCAGATAAGAGTAAGAAGGGACTTGGGGCCAATTTGTTCTACTTGGACATAAGTAAGAAGTCCCCCTATGGCAAAGCTTCTTAACACTTTCCTTGCTTCCTAAGACTTTGGTAGTCTGGTGAAACCTATCTTTCTTGAAATAATGTCTTTAAACATAGAAACTTTAAAAAAGGATTGTAAAGGAAACCAATTATATTGAAATAGTTATCAAAATTAAGAAAGAAAAAAAGGCACAGATCCCACATTAAGAACTATTTTGTGCGTGGACTCCTAAATCTCACCTTAACCAATTTTTTTTCAAAATACAGCATATATCTTTATTATGAGCTTCAGAATCATTAACAAACATGTTCTAATATTTAAAGAACAACCAAAAAAAGAAACTTGTATATGTGCTTTGTTCTGTACATTTGTTTTTATTAAATGTATATCTTAAGGGGCATGGAGGCAAGATGGCAGAGTAGAAACAGGACTTCACCATGGCTCCAGCTTCCACTTTCACCAATCCATGTAATAGGTCACTCTGAACAAACTTTGGAGCTACAGAAACCACAAAATGATACAGAAAAGCTAACCTCCCACTGAGGGCAGCCTGGAAGCCAGGCAGGGAGTGACCAGCTCAGCACTCTGGGAGCCAACCCCAGCCACTCTTGAGCCAGAAGTTTTAGCCCCAGGGTGATCTGACCAGCAGCCATCTGGAGAGACTCCAGAACACAAGCAGCTGTGGTGTTTCCAGAATTATCAACACATAGATGCCAAGGACAAAATGAGAGGTAAGTGTAGTGTGGACTTTGGGACTAGTGGGGAGAGCATTGGCTTTTGCCCCCAGGGTGAGAAGCCACTGAGACACTTAAGCACAGCCTGCAGCACATCACAGCTTCAGCTCCTGGTGTGCAGAGTTTAGGGGGACCAAGCAACCAGTCTAGGGGGTAATTGTTCTTGCTTTAACCTTCTTGGATCTGGATTGAAGTCTGGATTGGAAGTCCTGGGGTGTGTGACCAGCTTGCCAGAGCATGTGGGGGCTTCAGAGAGGGCACCCAACTAATACCTCTAGCAGCTGAAAAACCCCCAACATTTGGGATGTAAGCTCCCCTGTCTGGTAGAAGAGTCCTACTGTGGCAACAAGCCCAAAAGTCAAGTGATTGTGTGGCAACATGCCTAGGCAAACGAAACAAAATAAACAGAAAAATTCAACATCAGACTCCTATTTTGATGGAGAAAAGGATCAAAGCACGGAACAGGAGGAAGACAGTGAAGTCAGAACTGCCACACCAAAAGCTTCAAGTGAAAATATGAGCTGGTTATAGGCCATATAACAATAGAGCTGTTCATAGGCTTAAGAAGCAGCTAAGAGAGGGGCAGCTAGGTGGCGCAGTGAATAGAGTGCCGGCCCTGGAGTCAGAAGGACCTGAGTTCAGAGCCGGCCTCCGACACTTAATCCACAAAAACAAAAACCTAGCCGTGTAACCTTGGGCAAGTTACTTAACCCCAATTGCCCTAAAGGGGCGGCTAGGTGGCGCAGTGAGTAAGAGCGCCAGCCTCGGAGTTGGGATGACCCGAGATCAGATCCAGCCTCAGAAAATGAGCACCCACACATAAATAATGACTAGCCGTGTAACCTTGAGCAAGTTACTTAACCCCAATTGCTTAAAAAAAAAAAGAAGCAGCTAAGAGAAGTGGAGGAAAAATTGGGAAGAGAAATGAAAATGATGCAGGAAAATTATGAAAGGAGAGTCAACAGCCTGACTGAGGAAAATAATGCCCTAAAAATAGACTAACTCAAATGGCAAAAGAGGCTCAAAAAGGCTTAAAATGAGTGCCTTAAAAAGCCAAATTTGCCAAATGGAAAAAGAATCTCAAAGGCTCACTGAGGAGCATCATTCCTTCAGAATTAGACTGGAGCAAATGGAAGCTAGTCACTTTATAAGAAATGAAGATGCTGTAAAGCAGATCCAAACAAATGAAAGAATAGAAGGCAATGTGAAATATCTCATGGCAAAAACTACTCACCTGGAAAATAGATCCAGGAGAAATAATTGAAAAATTTTGGACTACCTGAAAGGCATGATCAAAGAAAGAACCTAGAAATCATCCTTCAAGAAATTCTCAAGGAAAATTGCCCTGATGTTTTAGATCCAGAGGGCAAAATAGAGGTTGAAAGAGTCCACCCATCACCTCCTGAAAAAGATCCCATAAAGAACACTCCTAGGAATATTATAGCCAGGTTCTGGAATTCCCACATCAAGGAGAGAATATTACAAGCAGCCAGGAAGAAAGAATTTCAATATTGTGGAAACACAATCAGGATAACACAAGATCTGGCAGCTTCTACACTGAGGGACTGAAGGGCATGGAATATGATATTCTGTAGTTCAAAGGACCTGGGATTAAAACCAAGAATCACCTATCCAGCAAAACTGAGTATCGTATTTCAGGGGGAAATATGGTCATTCAGTGGAATAGAGGACTTTCAAGCATTCTTGAAGAAAAAAACAGACTTGAGTAGAAAATTTGACATTCAAATACAAGAAGCAAGAGAAGCATGAGAAGGTAATCATGGAAAAGAAATCAAAAGGAACTTATCAAAATTGAAGTATTTACATTCCTACATGGAAAAACAATAATTGTAACTGAGGAAACTTTCCTCAGTATGAAAATGGTTGAAGGGAATAGAAATGTGTGTGTGTGTGTGTGTGTGTGTGTGTGTGTATTCTTTATCGTAGGGTACATAGGTATAAGAATACATATGTGAATGTATATATATGTTTACAGGTACACATAGAGGGCACATGATCAATTTATTAGGAAGGGATGATACTTAAAAGGTGAAATCAATAGGTGAGAAAGGAATATAATGAGAGGAGATGGGGAGAGACAGAATGGGACAAACTATCTCATATAGAAGAAGCTAGGGGAAATGGGGACAATGGAGGGGAAGAACAGGAAGGCATAAGGGAATGTGTCAACCTTATTATCATTGATTTGGCTCCGGGAGGGAATGACATACACATGAAATAAGTTATCTCACCCTACATGAGAGTAGGGGGGAAGGGGATGAAAGGGGGATGATGGAAGGGTAGGCTGGGTGGGAGGGAAGTAGGAAGCACACACTTTTGAAAAGGGGCAGGACTAAAGTAGAGAATAGAACAAGTGGGAGGTGGGTTAGGGGGAGGGAAATATAATCAGTCTTCTATAATGTATCTACTATGGTAATGTTTTGGATTAGCTACACATGTACAACCTATATTGAACTGCTTATCTTCCCAGTAAGGGTGGGTGACAAGGGAGGAGGGAATGAATTTGGAATTCAAAGTTTTAAAACCAAATGTTTAAATATGTATATATATATATATATATATATATAAAATCAATACTATTTTACATGTAATTGGGAAATAAAAGTAGGGGATATCCTGGGGTACTGCTATTTTGGGGAGGTGGGTAGTGGAAAAACGGGGAGAAAATTGCAACACAAAAACTGGCGAAAATGAATTAAGTAAAACCGAAGTTAATAAAGCATTTGGAAGAATAAAATAAAAGTATATCTTAAACTTGACCATAAACTAGCACCCATACTCTGGGCTTGCTGTCTGATCTGTACTCAGACTAGCTAACTGAGTCTCCAGAGAGAAGCTACTTCTACCTGCAGCATCCTAGGAATCCTTAAGGGGCTGAGGTGTAGTGTGTGTGTGTGTGTGTGTGTGTGTGTGTGTGTGTGTGATTATGCTGTAGTTCATAATCCCCTACCACAGTAATTTTTCCCAGTGATTATCAATTGATGCCAATTAGCTAGACAGATTTAATTAACTCTTATATTTTTAATTGATGTGGTGTTTATTAGTAGTAGTCACAGCAACAGTAGCAGCAGCAAGCATTTATATAAGGTTTTGAGGTTGGAAAATCACTTTACTTTGTCTTTTTTTCCTTTTTTTGGAGGGGGGAAGGCAGGGTAATTAGTGTTAAGTGACTCACCCAAGGTCACACAGCTAATATGCATCAAGTGTCTGAAGCTGGATTTGAACTCAGGTGCTTCTCCACTTTTCTAAATATTATCCCATTTTAACCTTACAACAACCATGGGAGGCATGTGGTATCATTTCAAAACATTCATCAAATCATGGTTATACTGTCCTACAAGCACATACCAAGTGTGTGGCAAAGTGCATTCAAATTTGGAGTTCATGTGGAACTCCTTGTTCTGAGGAGTACCTTTCTCCTCTTTGCAAGGCTCTCCTGAACTTCTCCATAGGACTGGCATGGCTTTCTTCTGGGGTACTTCTAGAATACTGAAGCTGTCCTTCTTTGGTATCTAGGTGGACTTTGGTTGTGGGATGCTGCTAGGAAGCCCATGAGAAATTAAAATATCTTCCAGCTTTCTGAAATCCACAAGGTCATCCTCTGGTCTAAATGAAGCTAGGATAGAGACCTCTTACCAAGTGGATTCCTTTCAGGGGATTGGTTCTCTCCTCTAGGGTGACATAGACTTGAAGATGTTTGAACACAACTTACAGGACCCTAAGGCCATGACTGAATCTCCTTAAGCAATCCCAATACATTTCATGTGCAGCATCACCTCTTTTCACCCAATGGCTTTCATTCCTTCCAAAGTGATCAAGGACTTCATATGCCTAATATAATATCATTGCTTGGCTGCTTCATTGATTCAGTAGAGATATCTATCTCTTACTCATAACAAATTCATGCCTCTGATTAATTCAATGGAGAATTCCAGGATCTCTATAATTGTAGAAGTAGGGGCATGGACTAATGGACTAACCCCACCCCCACCTCCAGCTCCAACACAAAATAGTAACACAATTTACTTGTTTGGTATTGTCACTTTTAAATGTTATTTTCATTTGTCTGTGTTTGTCTTTTCTTTCTTTTTTAAAATTAATTTATTAGTTTCAGTTAACAAGATTCAATTCCATAGTTCCTTGACTTTCAAATTTCCCTTACTTCCCTTCCCCCTCCCCCCATGACAGCATATAGCCCAGTATAGGACCTGCAAATACATTCATATTAGACATTATTCCAATTACAAAGGTGTATTGTACTAGGTGGGATGAAAGATGGTAAAGAAGAAATAAAACCAAACAATGAAAAGAAAAAGATCATTTAGTTTGCTTCCATCAGGATTCAGGCTCAGTTCTTTCTAGTTATATCTCTGGATGGCGCATTTCTCTCTTTCTTGAGTCTTTCGGGATTGACTTATATCACTGCATTGCTGAAAAGAGTCCAGTCTGTCATAATTGGTCATCACAGATATGGTATGTCTGTGATTGTATACAAATTTCTTCTGATTCTACTCTTCTCGCTCAGCATCAGTTTGTATAAGTCTCTGCAGGTAATTATGAAAACCGTCACCTCCTCATTTCTTTTAGCACAGTAACATTCCATTACATTCATATACCACAGCTTGTTTAGCCATTGCCCAATTGATGGGCAACCCTTTAATTTCCAATTCTTTGCAACCACAAAAAGGGCTGATATAAGTATTTTTGTACATATGAGTCTGTCTCCCACTTCTGTGATCTCTTTGGGATATAACCCTAGAAGTGGTATTGTTGGGTCAAAGGGTATGAAATTATTTATAATCCTTTGGGCATAATTCCAGATTGGTCTCCAGAATGGTTGGATAAGTTCACAACTCCACCAGCAATGTATTAGTGTTCCAATTTGTCCACATCCTCTCCAGGATTTGTCACTTTCTTGTTTGTTCATCTTAGCCAATCTGAGTGGAGAGATGTGGTCTCTCAGAGTTGTTTTGATTTGGATGTCTCTAATCAATAGTGATTTAGAGCATTTCTTCATATGTTTATAGATATCTTTAATTACTTTCTCTGAAAACTGCCTGTTCATATCCTTTGCCATTTATCAATTAGGGAATGACTTGTATTCATATAGATTTGGCTCAATTCTCTATAAATTTTAGAAATGAGTCATTTATCAGAGACACAAGTTGTAAAAATTCTTTCCCAATTTCCCACTTCCCTTTTGATCTTGGTTACGTTGGCTTTGTTTGTACAGAAGTTTTTCAATTTAATGTAATCAAAATTATCCATTTTGCATTTTTTAATGCTCTCTAATTCTTGTTTGGTCCTAAAGTCTTCCCCTCTCCACAAATCTGTCAGGTAAACTAATTCTTGCTTTCCCAAATTGCTTACAGTATCATTCTTTACACCTAGATCATGCACCCATTTAGACTTGATTTTGGTATATGGTGTTAGATAGCGGTCTATGCCCAGTTTTTGCCATACTGTATTCCAGTTTTCCCAGCAGTTTTTGTCAAATAGTGCATTCTTATCCCAAAAACTGGGGTCTTTGGGTTTATTGAACAACAGATTACTATATTCATTAACAGCTGGGTCTCCTGCGCCTAATCTACTCCATTGATCCACTACTCTGCCAGTACCAAGCAGTTTTGATGACTGCTACTGTATAATACAGATTAAGATCTGGCATAGCTAGTCCACCTTCCCTAGCATTACTTTTCATTAATTCCCTTGATATTCTAGACTGTTTGTTTTTCCAAATAAATTTTGTTATTATTTTGTCTAACTCTAGAAAGTAGTTTTTTGGTAAATTGTTTGCTATGTTACTAAATATATAGTTTAGTCTGGGTAAAATTATCATTTTTATTATATTACCTCGACCCAGTCATGAGCAATTGATATTTTTCCAACTATTTAGATCTGTTTTTATTTGTGTGAGAAGTGTTTTGTAGTTTTGATCATATAGATTCTGGGGTTGTTTTGGCAAGTAGATTCCCAAATATTTTATAATGTCTACAGTGACTTTAAATGGGATTTCTCTTTCTATCTCTTGCTGTTGAGTTTCATTAGAGATGTAAAGGAATGCTGAGGATTTATGTGGCTTTATTTTATATCCTCCAACTTTGCCAAATTTATTTATTGGCTCAAGTAGTTTTTTACTTGATTCTCTAAGTATATCATCATATCATTTGCAAAAAGTGATAGCTTGGTCACTTCTTTGCCTAGTTTGATTCCTTTGATTTCTTTTTCTTCTCTAATTGTTACTGCTAGTGTTTCTAATACCAGATTGAATAAGAGGGGTGATAGTGGACACCCTTGTTTCACTCCTGATCTTATTGGAAAGGCTTCTAGTTTATCCCCATTGCATATAATACTTGCTGATGGTTTTAAATAGATGTTATCAACTATTTTAAGGAAGACTCCATTTATTCCTATACTTTCTAGTGTTTTTAATAGGAATGGATGTTGCACTTTGTCAAAAGCCTTTCCTGCATCTATTGAGATGATCATGTGTTTTCTGCTACTTTTATTGTTGATATGCTCAATTATACTGATGGTTTTCCTAATAGTAAACCATCCTTGCATTCCTGGAATGAATCCTACCTGATCGGAGTGTATTATTTTTGTGATAAGTTGTTGGAGTCTTTTGGCTAATATTTTACTCAGAATTTTTGCACCTAAATTCATGAGGGAAATTGGTCTATAATTTTCTTTCTCTGTTTTTATCTCTTCATGATTTAGGAATCAGTACCATATTTGTGTCATAGAAAGAGTTTGGTAGGACAACTTCTTCACTAATTTTCCCAAATAGTTTGTAGAGTATTTGAATCAATTGTTCTTTAAATGTTTGATAGAATTTACTAGTAAACGCATCTGGCCCTGGATATTTTTTGCTAGGGAGTTCATTGATGGCTTGTTTGATTTCTTTTTCTGAGATGGGGTTATTTAGGTAATTCACTTCCCCTTCAGTTAATCTGGGCAACTTGTGATTTTGTAAATATTCATCCATTTCACAAAGATTGTCATATTTATGTGCATACAATTTGGAAAAATAATTCCTAATTATTTTTTTGATTTCCTCTTCATTGGAGGTAGATTCACCATTTTCATTTTTGATACTCATAATTTGGTTTTCTTTCTTTTTTTATCATATTGACTAAAAGTCTATCAATTTTGTTGATTTTTTCATAAACCAGCTCTTAGTTTTATTTATTAATTCAATAGTTTTCTTAATTTCAATTTTATAAATTTCACCTTTGGTTTTCAATATTTCTAATTTAGTACTAAATTGGGGATTTTCAATTTGTTCTTTTTCTAGCTTTTTATTTTTTTTGCTTTTTTGAGGGTTAAGTAACTTGCCCAAGGTCAAATGGCTAGGTTTTCGTTTGTGTGCGCATTAAGTGTCTGAAGCCGGAACCGAATTCAAGTCCTACTGACTCCAGGGCCGACGCTCTACTCACTACACCACCTAGCCGCCCCTTTTTTCTAGCTTTTTCAATTGCATGTCCAATTCATTGACCTCCCTTCTCTCTGCTTTAATTAAGTATGCACTCAGGGATATAAAACTTCCCCTGAGAATTGCCTTTAGTGCATCCCACAAATTTTGGTATGTTGTCTCATTATTATCATTCTCTTGAAAGAAATTATTGATTGTTTCTATAATTCCTTGTTTGACCCACCAATTTTTTAGGATTAAATTGTTTAATTTCCAATTAGTTTTTAGTCTGTCTTTCCATGGCCCTTTATTGAATATAATTTTTATGGCATCATGATTTTAGAATGATGTATTTAATATTTCTGCCTTTCTGCACTGGATTGTGAGGTTTTTATGCCCTAGTACATGGTCTATTTTTGAGTATGTACCATGCACTGCTGAAAATAAAGTAAATTCCTTTTTATCCCCATTCAGTTTTCTCCAGAGATCCATCATATCTAGTCTCTCTAAAATTCTATTCACCTCCTTAACTTCTTTCTTGTTCATTTTGAGGTTAGATTTATCGAGTTCAGAGAGGGGAAGATTAAGGTCCCCCACTAGTATAGTTTTGCTATCTATTTCTTCCTCTAATTCCTTTAACTTCTCCTCTTGGAATTTGGATGCTATACCACTTGGTGCATATATATTAAATAGTGATATTGCTTCATTCTCGATGGTGCCTTCTAGTAGGATATAGTTTCCCTCCTTATCTCTTTTAATTAGATCTATTTTTGCTTTTGCTTTATCTGAGATAAACATTACTACCCCTGCTTTTTTTACTTTAGCTGAGGCATAATAAATTTTACTCCAACCTTTTACCTTTACCATGTAGGTATCCCATTCTTTCAAAGGAGTTTCTTGTAGACAGTATATTGTAGGATTATGGCTTTTAATCCATTCTGCTATCTGCCTCTGTTTTATGGGAGAGTTCATCCCATTCACATTCACAGTAATGATGACTATCTGTCTCTTCCCCTCCATCCTATTCCCTCCCCTGTTTATGTTTTGTTTCTCCCTTCTCCCTTCTACTCTTTGAAGTTTTACCTTTTGACCACCCCCTCCCTCAGTGTTCCCACCCAGTGGTCCCCCTTCTTAACCTACCCTCTCCCCTTACTACTGTTTCCCTCCCTTCTAATCCCCCCTTTAGTCTCCTACTTTTCACCCCCCCTTACCCTTCCACTATCTATAGGACACAATAAGTTTTTATAATTATCAGAGTAAATTACTCCCCGTTTGATTCCAAACAAATGAGAGTAAATTTCAAACAGTGCTCCTCTCCCTCCCTCCTTTTCCTCTATTTAATGAATTTATGTGTCTATTCACATTAGAATCTTAAACTTCACTGATTAAGTTGATCCCTCTTTGAACCAGAACCAGTGAGAATAGTGTTTAAATGATGTTCCTCTCCCTCTTTCTTTCCCCTCTTCTATAGTGTGTTTTAATGCCTCTTCAGATGGCATATTTTACCTTTTCCTAGCTCATCCTTTCCTTTTTCCCATTACAGTCCCTTTGATCCCCTTAATAGTTTTTTTTTAGACTTCAGATTAGTGCATTCATACCCACTCCCTCTATCTAAGTATAACCCTTTTGAAGGTCATGATAATCATAAATATTTCGAATATTGACAGTTATCAGCTCCACATATGGGGATGTGAACATTTTGCTCTTGTTGCATCCCAAGTAATGAATGTGTGTTTGTGGGTGTGGGTGTGTGCACTTATACATGTGTGAGTCTGTGTTTCTCTTTTTTACCTTTTTATGTCTTTCTTGAGTCTTGTAATTGGAGATCAAATTTTCCATTGAGCTCTGGCTTTTTTATCAGGAAAGTCTGGAAGTCTCTTATTTCATTAAACAACCATCTCCTTGCCTGAAAGATTATGCTCAGTTTTTCCAGGTAGTTAATCCTTGGTTGTAGTCCTAGCTCTCTTGCCCTATGAAATATCAAATTCCAGTCCCTCTACTCTTTTAATGTAGAAGCTGCTAGGTCCTGTGTGATCCTAACTGTACTTCCTCAATATTTGAATTGTTTCATTTTGGCTGCTTGTAGAATTTTTTCTTTAATCTTGTAATTCTGTAATTTGGCTACTATATTTCTTGGAGTTTTCAATTTGGGATCTCTTTCAGGAGGAGTCTGGTGAATTCTATCAATAGCTATTTTATCTTCCGATTCCAGGACCTCAGGACAGTTTTCTTTGACAGTCTCTTGGAGGATGTTGTTTAGGCTGCTTTTTTCATCATGGCTTTCTGGTAGACCAATAATTCTTAGGTTGTCTCTCCTGGATCTGTTCTCTAGGTCAGTTATTTTTCCAGTGAGATATTTTACATTTTCTTCCAATTTTTCAATTGTCTTGTTTTATTTGATTGACTCTTGCTGCATCATAGAGTTCTGAGTTTCAGTTTGATTGTTTCTAATTTTTAGCAAATTATGGTCTTCAGTTAGTTTTTGAAGTTTCTTTTTTAGGAAGGTATTTTATCCAATTACTTCACTGAGACGTTTTTCCAAGTTAGTCACTGCCTCCCTGATTCGGTCTTTAAAATTTTTTCTTAAGCTCCTCCAGGAATGCTATTTGGGCTTGAGACCAGATCATGTTTCCTTCTGTGGTCTCAGGTGTGGGTAGAGAGTCTATATTGTCCTGTGTATTTGGTTGTTCTTGCCCTGCATAGTATGCTGGAATAGACTTTCTTGCCTTCCCCTTCTCAGCTTCCTTCTTTCCCATTGTGACTTCCTGTTTCTTATTTTCTCAGGCTATGAGTTTAGGGCCTGATCCTTGACTTTGAATACCTCTGGGTGGCTAGTTTATGGCTAAGTCAGGGAAGTCAGTGAGGGTTATTCTCTCTCTGGTGTAGTCTGATTGTCTGCTCTTAGGTCTGAGCTGTGCTCTGCGCTTGTCCTGTCCAGACACACTGGGCAACCTCCTAGGCTGGACTCTGCCACGCTCCATCTTCCAGTGGGCTCTGTCACTCTGGAATCTGCTCAGATTCACCCTTTGAGATTTAGTGACCGAGGAGCTCAGCGAGGTAAGTGCTTCCTTTCTGCCATCTTGACTCCTCCCCCCTATCTTTTCTTTCAAAAAATATTTTATTTCTAGACAGTCAATTTCCTTTTGATGGCAACAGGTAAGTTTGTGATAGTACTGAAGTTCTACTCTGTTTCATTGGTTTCATCTACAAGAGCCATCTACATTGGTTCTGAATTTGTGGCATGGAGATTTGCCATTTGAAAGACAATGAGCTCCTGTTCTAATCAACAGATTAACTCTTCTTTGCCTTTCAGTTGGTGCTACAGTTTTGCAACCTGCAGTAATTTGGCACCCAGCTTCTAACATTCCTTAAATAATAATGCATTTAGGGGCGGCTAGGTGGCGCAGTGAATAGAGCACTGGCCCTGGAGTCAGAAGGACCTGAGTTCGGAGCTGTCCTCCGACACTTAATCCACACAAATAAAAACCTAGCCATGTAACCTTGGGCAAGTTACTTAACCCCAATTGCCCTAAAGGGGCGGCTAGGTGGCGCAGTGAGTAAGAGCGCCAGCCTCGGAGTTGGGATGACCTGAGATCAGATCCGGCCTCAGAAAATGAGCACCCATGCATAAATAATGACTAGCCGTGTAACCTTGAGCAAGTTACTTAACCCCAATTGCTTTTAAAATAAAAAAAAAAATAATGCATTTATCAATATCTGGCTTCCTGAAGAATTCAGATTCTGGTATAGTCTCTTACTTGCTGTGTGAACCTGGTTAAGTAACTTAATTGCTTTGTTCCTCAATTTTCTTATCTGTAAAAATGTGAGGGATGGACTCTGCCCTTAAAAAAAAAATCTATGATCTTTGAATCTTTCTGTACTTTCTGTTGGTAATGACCTGACCCTGAAATGTCATCATGAGCCCTGCTCTTTCCATAAATATATCTATGTAATTCAGCAGTTTGTTTAATTTTTATGGGGAAGTCAAAGTATAATTGGTAAAGTTTATGCAGATTTTACACCTTTTGTTTCCACTCTTGCATCTTAGCTGTTTCTCACGATCCATTTGGAGGAGAATCACTTTCAAGTTAAATTCAACACATTAGGCATATAGTATACGTGTTACCAGTATAATGTGGTGGGGAGTGCCTGGTACCTGTGCAGACATCAGAAGTTTGCTAAAATGGTGTCATCTCACATGGAACAACACTAGTAGCTGCTTCTGGAGGACTGGAGCATGTATAGACTGTGCATGGCTGGTAACAGCTTTTATTTTTTTGTAAGACTATGGAGCTAATTTCAGCATCCTGGCTCAGTACTAGGTAGCCATGGTTTTTGAGGCATCAACATCTGATGGAAGAGATTGTTCCTTCATTCTAATAATGTAGTAAGGGCTGAAGGCCTCAGAGCCTTCTTCCATGAGGCCATATGGTACCCCCAAGAAATGAGCCTGTGACTTTAACCTCTTTGTAAATTCTTTTCTGTTTTAGGGAGTGAAGTCCCCAATGTGGTATGACAGCTCAAGCTAAAGGAATCTGGTGTTGCAGCCAGCCTAGTTGAAGTCAGCAGTGGTGGTACCTTTGGACATGAACCTGGTAAGAACAACGCTCTCTAGGAACTGAGCTAAGGTATAAGGTTAATTCCTTCCTTATTCCCAGAGACCATTGTATATCCCTTTGGAGTCTGGTTTTAAATGCTTGTCTCTTTGTTCTTGCCATATCTATGAAGTAAATATCCCTTTGTAAAAGCTAATCTGACTTTACATATGTAATGGCAATTAGAATGCTAGTCATTGGGTTCCTAAATGGGAGGAACACGACTCCTGCAGGCTTAAGCCACTGGCAGAGAAGAGATATTTCCCACTTTTTTCAAAGTACCTAAGAACCTTGAGGAAGATAAATGTGACAGGCCTGTCTAACCCTGAGAGAATGGAGCCAGAGCAACCACATTAAACCAGCCTTTACTGTTCTTCAGGGATGGGATGTCCACTTGTGAACTATTTCTACAGGTACTTGAACTGCTTATCATGTGCTCCTGGAATGGCCATCAATCCTCTTTCTTCTTTTTGATGAGGAAGTTAGCCTTATTGTAGCTGCCTTAAAGTGATGTGCCCTGTGTTCCATTAATGTTACAAAGCTGTTTTGGTAGCATAACAGCTATTTGACTAGAAACACCACGCACAAATTACTTTAAAATGTACTAAGCATTCTAGGGTTTGTAGTTTTCACATCTTCCTAGCCAAGAATCCTCACACAAGATAAACAAAGAGAGGACTTTGGGAAGATTTGGAGAAGGAGGAGGAGGAGAAGAGGAGAAGAAGGAGGGAGAGAACAAGAATAAGGACAAGAAAAAGAAGGAGAAAGAGGAGGAGGAAAGCTAGAAACTAGCATGAGAGAGAGGTGGTGGGGTACTCATTCACCCTGCCCCAGTTACCATGGTCTTGTGGAGCTAGAAGCAGTCTGAAGGCAGCTTTAATAGTGAAGAATTAAGGGTGGCAACAGCAAAGATGGAGTTTCTCTCCCCAAATGGGGAGAATTTTAAAGTCTGTTCTATGTAGTTGCAATTATAGGAATCTCCGATCAGGATCCATGCATTGCAGGCCATGTTAAGAAACTGCACTGTGTTCATCCATCCCCACCCTGCTTCTCCCTCCCACCCACCCAACCCATGCTAGTTCAGCAATAGGTGCTTATTTGCTATCAGTTTGTGTGTTCAAACTAAGCTGTTGTCCTTTCACTGACTTCAGTGGCCTCTATAATAATTGACCTAGAAATGTACATTTCCTTGTGTCCCTTTGCTCCTGGTTGGAGTATGTATGCCCTGATAGCCTCTGGTCCAGGGATCTTTTGATGGTTTTATCCATGAAGAAGGATAGTAACTATGAAATTCCTTGCAGGATGGGAACCTCAATCCCTATATAATTTTTAGAGAATCTCTCACTGTAGGCATGTATGATGAGCCGTTTCACATGTGTTTTCACAAGTTATAAACTCCCCAAAGCAGGGATTTAAAGACAAGTTTGGGACCTATCACTCCCTAAGACTAAAGAGCTTGCCTTTTATTGTGAACTCACTGGTAGGGGTAGGGTATGGGAAGAGGCACCTGTGATAGATTTGGGAGTAAGAGTGAGGATTGCGGTTGTAATTTCCATTTCTCTTTCACCCTGACCTCCTAAACCTTGTTGTATAGTGACCTCTAGTGTTACATTAAAATGTCTTTTAAATCTCCAACAGTCCATTTGACAGTTGCAAAATTAGTGTGTTGAAACTGGTATTTCTTTGGTACTAATTGCTATAAATGGATTCTTCCCAAAGAGTTTTTATTTCAAGATTCCATTTAGACTCTTGACAGGCAGATCCAGCATTTCTTCCATTATAACTCTATGCTCCATGTGTCTTCCCTGAAACACACTAAGGGATTCCTAAGTATTGCCTTTATCAGTGAATCAACTGGATCTCCAGATTCAAGCTTGAAGCCTGCAGTCCCTATCTTTCTTTGGTGTGCACTAATTATTTTGGACTTTCTGAGTGCTGGTAATATCAGTATATCATTATAGAAGCCCACAGGATGATGGAACTGTTTAATTTGTTTTTTCAGTGGAGCCAAATACCTTGATGTCTTTTGTATATATCAAGTGATTCATATGGTGCTTTTGTTTGAATCTCTCACTCTCAAAACTATACTTTCCTTTGCTTAGGAGACACAATAATGGATTTAAGGCTAGACTTAAAGAGCTTGAACCATCTCCCTGAGAAATACTACATTTCATATACATACATACATACAATGCTTAAATTATTGAGTTGTTGCTATATGTATGTGTGTGTGTGTGTGTGTGTGTGTGTGTTATATTTGGGCAGTTATATAATGCTTTAAAACTTACAAAGTACTTTACAAAAGTTATCCTATTTGATCCTCTCAACAACTTTGTAAAGCAGAAGCTATTAATATCCCTATTTTACAGATGAGAAAAGCGAGGGACAGAGAAATTTAAAAGACATAAAGAATAGGTTTCCCCTTAGACATCAAATTCCCTATTGGTTACACTATAGTTGGACTTTTAAAAATATTTTCTTTTCTATTTTCAATTTTTAAATTTTATTTTTTAAAGTACAGAAACATTTTTATTCTTTTTAGTTCTAGGTTGCCTCCTTCCCACTCCCTGATTCACTACCCAGTAAGAAGTCAAGAAAAACAAAACCTATTGCAATTATGTATGGTCATGCAAAATACATTTCCACATTAGTCATGAGAAGAAAGGAAGAAAGAAAGAAAGAATGGAAGGAGGGAAGAAAGGAGGAAAGACAGGAGGGAGGGAAGAAGGAAGGAAATTCTTCATTCTTCACTCAGCATATATTAGTACTCTGGAGTT